>CM068956.1:28275662-28285870 GCA_035128595.1 Eptatretus atami | reverse complement strand
GGAGGTTAACAAACAAACAGAAAGGGGTGAAAACAGTAACCTCCATCCATCTTCGATGGCGGAGGTTAAATATATCCTGCAAAACATTGAGATCGTGAGATATCCTGCAAAACAGACAGCCAAACAGCGGTGAAAACGTATCCTCCATCCACTTTCGGTGCGGAGGTAACTAAACTAATATCTGCATTGCAAACAATACTTTTATTACTTTCAAGGTGTTCTCCAGCTTTGGACACACACACTCCCCCTCCCCCCCCCATCAAAGTTGAAGCTTTCATGTTCCTTGAAGTCTACAATTCTTTATGACGAGTACGTAGCCATCGCAGGGTCATCATTGTTGATTGCAGCATTTTTATGCAGTGTAGCCGCTTCAATATTTGGTATGTCCTTCTGTCCGTCCGTCAAAAATGAAGAAGAAAACTTTCTAACCCACCGTGTGTGTAATTCTTGAGGGTTTGAAAGGGTAATACTAATGGGTTTCATTCACCTATTGCTTAGACTATTTCATTATTAAAATGCCAAATTGCACTGCTTCCTTTGGACTTGTCTGTTGCGATTTTTTTTTTTTCCCCCAGCTTAATTTATTTCATATCAGAAATACAAGAGAAGGAGGAGGATCCATAGTTATTAGAGCAATTTGTGACAGGAGAAAGGAAAAAAGAGTCAACCACAATGAGTTGACTTGGCATCATAGGAAGTTTGGACAAAGTGTGGAACAGGTCGATTATCCCACCCCAAAGGTTGGTGTTGAGTCTGCTGGATTTTACCAACAATCCAGTTGGGATGTGGCAATTCTTGAGACTAGCTCTACTTCCTGAAGATTGGGCTCTGTGGTGTAATGTTGAGAGCATCCATTCCGAGTCTGGGAGGTCGGCAGTTCAAGCTTTCTTTAAAACTTGTATGTGCTGCTTCCTTGCTTGACTTCCAGCATTTAGAAAGTTTTAAGAGCATGGACAATCCCAACAGATTGGCCTCCACGGGGAGGAGGAAATTCCTCCTTTAAGAATTGCCCTGCTGAGTGCAGTGAGAAAAGCGAAAAAATACATACGTGGTGGTCTTTCCTTATGTTCCAGCATGAGGCTTGCAACCTAGGTCATATGAGCATTGTAAAAGCACTACTGGAGGCTGGTGCACGAGTCAATACGCCGGGCTACAACAACGACTCGCCACTGCACGACGCTGTTACCAACGGTCATCTTCATATTGCCACCCTTCTGCTGCAGCACGGCGCCAGCCTCGAGGCCAGGTAAGTCTCGACGCATTTTGTTGTTGCTTAATTTTTTTTTTTATCATGCTTAAAAAAAAAAATCGCCTTAATGTTCATCACTTCGATTAGCTTTGACTGACTTGATATCACTGCTGGAATGGAATATTTTGCACTAATAAATGTGAAGCCATTTCATGTTTTGCAGGATTAGATTGTCAAACAAATTCAATTCTCATCAGTGATGGTTTGCTGAAGGATTAAGTATTAGCGTTTGATTTGATGCGGGGTTAAAGGGGTACTTTGTTTTGAATTTGATTTGCATGTTGTAGATGGTACCCTTTTTTTTTTAATTGAGGGAAAAGACCGCATCATTTGTTGGGAGGGCAGTGGGGAAAGAAAGGCACACTTGTGGTATTTGAATCATCCACCCCTCTCCCACCCAGCCCATTCCCTTTTATCAGATACTAGTGAGGTGCCCGTGCTCCGCACGGTGGGGGCCCGAAAGCAAGCAGACAATGCAGAAACTGTGAACTCGTGAAGGACTTAGGCAAAAAACTTACTGCAAATGCCGAATCTGCGAATGTCAGCGAAAAATTGCGCCATCTGACTGGTGGAAACCGAGAATCTCGATGGTATTGAGAAATTGTCGAAGCTGCGAATGTGTTTGCACTCAGAGAAAGCTGGGCATCATACGTGAGGAAATGCATAAATCTCGATTGAATCACGATATTACTGAACCAATGAATGTTTGCGCATGCGGTAAATGGCGAAACTGCTAATGCCAAACCTGTGAATGCAGTTTACATGCCGAGAGGGAGCAGTTTCGTACAGGTGGAAAATCATAATTGTATTGAGAAATTTTTGAAACCTCCCACCCACTTTAGGACAACCGCTGGGATCCCAAAAATGTTCCACAGAATGGTTGCCGGGGCTAGCCCCAAAACTAAGGGAGTAGTTCAGTTACGGACAGGCAGACACTCCTGCTTAATATTTTATTGATGATGATGGAAATGTATGGAGATTATTGAAAATTCAACCCAGAAGTTTATTTACATCATCATTCATCAACATACAATGTAACTGTATTTTGTTTAGAAACAGCCATGGCCTGCGCCCTATCGATTGTGCTGTCACACAAGAAATGAGAACAGTTTTATCCATCAGCACTGAAGTCAACCCGACGCCACTTCATCTTTCCACGCTGCAAATGGTAATGAATATATAAATATACTTGTTTTAATGCAGTAGTCAGCCCGTCCTTTGCACAGCGAGAGATGTGGTTTTGTGTGTGCGTGCGTGCGTGTGCGTGCGTGCGCATCTGTGTCCAGGCATAATTTTTTCTTCTTTTTTTTGTACCATTTGAGCTTTTTCCATCAAATTGTCAACAGACCTTTATGAAAATATGGAGAACATTAACGAACAAAAAAATGTACATCCTTTTATTTATTTTTCTATTTTTTAAAAGCTGTTTTCGTCAAGTTTAAACTGACGTGGATGGCTTTGCATTTTGAGATGCTTTCTCTTTTCATTTTTGTTGGGGAAAATGTGACACCTCTGAAGTGGACCAGGCTGTCCCACATCCCAGGGCGAATTGAGTTGGGTGTACTGAAGTAATATTTTGAGGTCATTACCCCTTTGGTGGTGATGGCAGTTTTCCACAAAATGTCTATCTGATACTGATGCTTGTTCATTGGGAGTTTAATGGGATTATATCTGGGAACCTGAACTTTGGATCATATGATGTAGTCCACTTTATATAGGGGCTCGTATCACAGTGTCCTTCCCGAAGAAAAGGCGAGCTATCACCGGTACCATGCCCAAATTACAAATTCCTGCCCTAACTAGCAGAGGGCATTGCATCCGTGCCCTCAAACAATGATGCTACCCCACAGCCTTGTGCTGGATACAAACAAATAGGGGCTCATGTCGTCAGCATCAACTCACCACACAAGTTCCTATTAGCTGAGGTTGGTAGCTCAATAGAGTATCTGGGATGGGTCTAAATTTTCTTCAAACTAGCTGGCCAGGCTTTACATTTGCTTCCTTAATAAAATGTCCAAAAACCCCACCCTTTGCAGCCAAAAATCAGTGAGGGAATTGCAAAAAGTTTTCATACATTATCAACTCGTGAGCGACACCAAATTTGCACACCAAGTTTCTCACTCTCACTCTCACATCAGATGACCAAACCAATTTAATTTCTTAGCTACTTTCTTTGATGCTTCCACAATCGTCACTGACTCCGTGATACACTGGTCTCTTTCTTGCCACCACATATTCCATAATCGGCATTCGCATCTCATTTGTATCCAGTTTCTGGTCCTCTTTCTTTGATGTTGACAAAGTTTCCACACGATATAACAAAGCGTTCTCACAACTGTCTTGTAAATTCGTCCTTTCAGTTTCAATGGTACTTTTCTATCACACAACACGCCACTGCATTCATTCCGACCAGAACCAATACATTTCGTTTCCATTCCACTATTTCCATCTTCTGCCACCATGGAACTCAGATAGTTGAAGCTACTCGCTTTCTCCAGATCTTCACCTGTAATATTTACACTTCCAGCCTGATCCTCTGCCCTTGGCTCAAACTGACAATCCATATATTGAGTCTTTGGTCTACTCATATTCATACCCCTACATTCCAGCACTTTTCTCCATTTCTCCAGCTCCTCAGTCATATTCTCATCATCCCTACCACACAACTGTCATCTACAAACACCATTGACCATGGCACTTCCTTGCTCACTTGCTCAGTTAGAACATCCTTGACAATGAGGAAGAGGAAGGGGCTCAGTGCCGATCCATGGTGTAATCAACCTAACTATAAAACTCTCACTTTCTCCCACACTGCGTCTTACTGTTGTCTGGCACTCCTTGCACATGTCCCGTAATAGTTGTACATACTATTCAGGGACTCCACTAATTCTTACACATCTTCAGACTGACTTCCTCTTTAGGCACCTGATCAGATGCCTTCTTTATGTCAATGAAGATGGTCTTTATGTTGCTTTGACCATCCTGGTATTTCTCCATCACTTGCCTCAACAAAAAAGGCATCTGTGGTGCTTCCTCTGGGTATGAATCCAAATTGACCTTCGTGGATTTTCACTTTTTCTCAATCTCTGACCGATAACTCTCCAATATCTTACAGGTATGTGGTCAGAGTTTAATTCCTTGGTAGTTTTTTTTATTCTTGAATGTGTCCCCCTTTCCTTTATATTAAAAATGATTTTGTTTTAAAGTGAGATTAGTATTGGTAATTGACACAGGTCGGAATCCATCGGCATCGGCATCACTGTGCCAGTATGACGATCGCGGAACGCTTGTACCCATATCGCTTTCATATCGGTATCTCACATCACTGACTCCACAGGATTTCTAAAGCACGCCCGAGTCATATAAAATAATAACCAATTGGCAATTGCTTTAAAACCAGCCACGAGGGCAAAGAAAAACACGATTGCTTGTATGGGTACTCGGATGCTGAGAGTTAAAAGTTAAAATGTACTGTCTTGCTTCCTGTTACGTCTTGACATCATACGTTTCACTGTTCCTGTTTCATGTTTAGCTGAGACGCCAAGTGCATCAAAGCTTTTAAAATCATGTATGGTATGTAAGGATTGTGAATGCCTTTCTTCAATTTGTTGGTGATATACCGGGTTTTTGTTTGTTTGTTTGTTGTTTTTTTCGGTATACCGGTCTATCGATATGAAAAATTATATCGATATAACCGGAATATTGATATATCGCTGGAGCCTACACTGGAGTTACACCATCTGCATACTTAATTGTATGAATATTTCCCACATCTTTGGTAAAGCTATCCCTAGCTGCTGCAATTCTGCTTTTTGTCCCTTTTTTAGGTTCATCTCGACCGAGATGACCTAATAAAGCCGGACCAATGTCCGTCCGTCCGTACGTCCGTCCGTACGTACGTCCGTCAACAATTTTTCTTTCCGATCTTGATGAAATTAGTATGTGGGTAGAGGTCGATGAGTGTTGCACAACGATATAAACTTTTGTCCGGGTTAAGGTCAGGGACGAGGTCACGAGGTCACGTAAGTTATAAAAATCGCCATTTTCAAACCTATCTAGTCTGCCATTCTACAAGATATTTGGCAACTGTTTATTGATTATGATAGTAAAAATATTATCTTGTATCTAACCGGACAGATTTTTGAATTCCGTCCCGTTTGGCCGCCACGTAACCTGGAAGATGGTCAAAAACACCTCTCGGTACAAAGAAAACTTTTTACTTCCGATCTTGATGAAATTTGGTATTGTGGGTAGAGGTCGATGAGTGATACCAACGACATATTTTTTTCCCGGATTCGAGGTCAGGGTCAAGGTCACGAGGTCACAAAAGTTGTGAAAGTCGCCATTTTCAAAACCTATCGTCTGTCATTTTAGGAGATATCTGGCAACGGTTAATCGATTATGATAGTAAAAACATTATAGAGATGACCGTACCCCCACACGGGGGTAATTTTTGTATCAAGACTTTCATGTATTTATTCCAAGGCTTGGGATCTTTCTCTACCAATCACTTTTTTACATTCCTTTTGTACTGTTCCTCATCTTCAAGCCCTGACTGTTTCCACTTCTTTAACAAGGACAACAAGAAATCCAACACAGGTGGAGGCCATTCAGCCCATCATGCCTGCGTGAACACCACACCAACCCAAGATCATTTGAATTACTGAAAGAGAAAAAAAATTTTGGATTTTTTGTTGTAATTTTTTTTTCTTTTCTTCCCTTCGGAGAGGGGGCATGGGCTTGGTTAAAAACACATCAACCACACAAGCCCCCTTAACAAGACCCCCACCAACAGCACTCCGTACACAATGACCCATCAATACTCAAACTACCTAAAAGTCTTATCAACATCCCCATACCCCTCTATCTCCTTAACTTCAAGGTACCTTTCTAATTTAAACTTATCTACTTTTTCTGATGCTACTACCTTTCCAGGGAGACCATTCCATGCATTAACGATTCTCTGAGTGAGTCCCTTGCCTTACTACCGTCTTAACTCTCCTCTTCTTAACTCTCAAGCTATGGCCCCTGGTTCTTTCACTGTCTACTCTGTTGAATAATTCATCTGCACTTATTTTATCGACACCTTTCATTATCTTAAACATCTCCATCATATCTCCTCGCAACTGCCTCCTTTCTAGTGAATAAAGCCCCCTCTCCTTCAACTGCTTCTCATAGCTGAGTCGAGCTAGGCCCGGAATCAATCTAGTAGCCCTACGCTGAACCCTCTCTGTGGCATCTGTGTCCTCCCGGAGCTGTGGTGACCAAAACTGCACACAATATTCTAGATGTTGCCCTCATTAAATTGCTGTACAATGTTAACACCACCTCTTTTGATTATAAACTGAATCCCCCTCCGAATACAACTTAAAACCCTATTTGCTCGACCTAAAGCTGCCTGGCACTGTGCTGCCTGCTTACCTCCCGTATCTATTACCACCCCCAGATCCTTCTCCTGTGTGACACACTCCAAAATTACCCCTTGCATTCTGTAATCTCTATTTTCATTGTTCTTTCCCATCCCCAACACCTTACACTTGCTCAGGTTAAATTTCATCTGCCAATATTTTGCCCAATCCATACAAGTATCAATACTCTCTTGTATCTGTTTACCACCCCCTCTGCTGTCCACCTTACCTCCAAGCTTTGTGTATCCGCAAATTTGGAAAGCTACTCTTCACCCCACTATCCAAATCTTTGAATGTAAATATTGAAAGCAATGGTCCGAGTACTGATCCCTGAGGTACCCCGCTACTTACATCCTCCCAGAAAGACATCGTCCCACTCACAGCCACTCTTTGCTTCTCATCACTAAGCCAGTTTGCAATCCAACGAGCTACCTGACCAGCCACTCCACAAGCCCTCACTTTGGCCAACAACCTCTGATGTGGTACCTTATCAATTGCCTTCTTAAAGTCTAGATATACTATGTCCACTGCCTTCCCCTCATCCACCCAATCAGACACTGACTGCTTCATAGAAATCGAAAATATTTGTTAAACAGGAACTACCCAATCAATCTTTTGCCCAATCCATACAAGTATCAATACTCCACGCTCCCAGCCGTCAACAGGACTCCTGCACCCCTCCAAATGGGTTTCGAGCCTACATTCGCACCAACAGCAAAACGACCTCCATTTTGTCAATTTGACTAACCCACTAACTAACTTTACTCTGACCCCGGGGTCCCTTGGGTGGGAATCACTCCTCCCCCCAATCACTCATCGCACCATGCATACCACATTCGCTCCATTCACACAGGCCCGCTGGCCCTTACTCACTCAACATGTTTGTTTCGCAACTCGCATCACTTCGCTGAACACTGCCATTCTTCTGACTGCATCCCCTAACTACCTCATGCTCCCTCGTTATCCCTTAAACTGGAGCACATCCTTTTAACTCTACATAGCTAAGCTACGTCCCCTCTACACACTCAACGTCTGTTTTTGTCTCCAAGAATCATTTTCCCATTCTCTAAATCTAAACTGACGTTCCCACTAACTAATCCATTCCACGGGCTCCATGAGGACTTATCCCTGCCCCATGAGCTGGTCTGACTAAACTAACCCTCCCCCCTAACTAGTTCCATCCTGTGCCCAAACAGGGGGGTCTTCCACCCCTTGCCTGGGAATCCTGTTTACCCGAAACGGGGAGGCCTGCTTTTCTCTTTTTTCTTTTTCCTATGCGTGCACCAGCGCGGCAACTCGCAACTTGCGCTCTTTCCCCGTGACGTCATGGCAGCTGTTCGCACTTCGCGCACCTCGTCCCCTCTCGGACGGCAACATCTGGCAGGGATTCCCCTCCTGCCGGTTTCCAACCTCCGTGCAGCCACGACGTCACCCTGCGCATTAAAAGCAAGCCTCGCATTTTGAGGGGTTCCCCACGCGAGCACATGTGCTCTGCTCGTCGGAGCTTTACAAACACGCTCGCGTGGAGAACCCATCCGGTCCAAATTCATATCCCAGCCGAGCTTCTGTCCGTCCGCGGGATCGGCTAACATCCACCGCGTGCGTTTCCGGACCGGATTTCACTCGCGCAGGTACGCACGTGGCGGCCTCGTGCGAAGCACAGCACGGACCCCGCGCGCGCTGCCGTGCGAATCCGGCACGGTCCTCAAATGGCTACGGCAGCTACTCGGCCTTTGTTCCTTGTCTGGTGCCTTCTTTGTCGCAATTCCACACACGCACCCCGCGTGCCATGACGCTTTCACACCTTATCATTACACTCTCACTCGGGCACGCGGTTGCGTGTTCCCGCATACCGACCGCCATCTCCCTCTCATACCGCGACCTCACACATGCGGTTCCTCTTACACACAGCCTTTCACTCACGCATGCCACTTCACTCACACACGCGGTTTCTTCCACACGCAGTTTCTTCCACACACGGTGTTTCCCTCACACGGTGTTTCCCTCACACGGTGTTTCCCTCACACGGTGTTTCCTCGGCACATTTGCTGTATTTCCCTTCGCACATGCTGTTTCCCTCGCACATGCTGTTTCCCTCGCACATGCTGTTTTCCCTCGCACGTGTGCTGTTTCCTGTCGGCACATGCTGTTTCCCTCGCACATGCTGTTTCCCCTCGCACATGCTGTTTTCCCTCGCACATGCTGTTTCCCTCACACATGCTGTTTCCCTCACACATGCTGTTTCCCTCACACATGCTGTTTCCCTCACACATGCTGTTTCCTCACACATGCTGTTTCCTCACACATGCTGTCCCTCCACATGTGTTTCCCTCACACTGCTGTTTCCCTCACACATGCTGTTCCCTCACACATTCTGTTTCCCTCACACATGCTGTTTCCCTCACACCATGCTGTTTCCCTCACACATGCTGTTTCCCTCACACATGCTGTTTCCCTCCACACATGCTGATGTGTTTCCCTCACACATGCTGTTTCCCTCACACATGCTGTTTCCCTCACACATGCTGTTTCCCTCACAATTGCTGTTTCCCTCACACATGCTGTTCCCTCACACATGCTGTTTCCCTCACACATGCTGTTTCCCTCACACATGCTGTTTCCCTCACACATGCTGTTTCCCTCACACATGCTGTTTCCTCACACATGCTGTTTCCCTCACACCTGCTGTTTCCTCACACATGCTGTTTCCCTCACACATGCTGTTTCCTCACACATGGCTCAACATGCTGTTTCCTCACCACATGCTGTTTCCCTCACATCATGCTCCTCACACATGCTGTTTCCTCACACATGCTGTTTCCCTCACACATGCTGTTTCCTCCACACATGCTGTTTTTCCTCACACATTGCTGTTTCCCTCACAATCTGCTTCCCTACACATGCTGTTTCCCTCACACATGCTGTTTCCCTTCACACATGCTGTTTCCCTCACACATGCTGTTTCCCTCACACATGCTGTTTCCCTCACACTGCTGTTTCCCTCACACATGCTGTTCCCTTCACACTGCTGTTTCCCTACACATGCTGTTTCCTCACACATGCTGTTCCCTCACACATGCTGTTTCCCTCACACATGCTGTTTCCCTCACACATGTGTTCTTTCCGCTCACACACGGCAGTTTTACTTCACATCGCTTTCACCCACGCTATGCGCGCGTTTCAGCACGCATTCCGCCACACTCGTAAACACACACACCGGAAGAACCACGCTGGGAATTTGTGCTACCACAAGGGGTCCCGGGGCCTCCATGCCCCCCAAGCTCCGCATGTACCCGTCCACAGCACTCGCCCCTCCTAACTCGCTCGGCACGACCGGACTCACCTCGTCGCGATCTGCTTCAGGGGGGCATATTCCCTCCCCTCGTTCCTGAAGAAGGCTATCCTGCTGCTCGCACCAGGTCACGGAACATTCCCCAAGCTCCCCCTCATTGTCCTCCACTACCTCCATGTGTGTGTGTTCGTCTTCAGTTTCTTTTAATTCACCCTCTATCTCCCGTGTCTCTGTTAATTCTATTTCCTTCGTCTTTACG
>CM068956.1:28236240-28249179 GCA_035128595.1 Eptatretus atami | reverse complement strand
TCCCCCCCCCCCCCAACACCATATATAAAGGGTGATAGAATTGATGGAATTCAGGCAAAACCAAACCAGATAGTGTAAATTGTCTGAAAACTTGTGCATCAAGAAGCTGGCAAGAGAGGAGAGGCTGGCACGCTGAGTCAAACTCAGTCCGCTGGCCACAAATACCACAGGGCCAGAATCTTGGCTGCAAGGAGTGGATGGAAACTGTGTGGAGGCAGGAGTGATTAGTCAATAACAATGACAGGCAACAGGTGAAAAAGCTGCAGTCACAGCTCGTGTGACTGAGTCCAGATGCAGTAACAATGGCTAATGTTTGCACATGCATGTTCTGCACAAGGAATTAAAGTTAAAAAGCAAAAACTGTGCTGAGTGGCAAGCTTCCAATTCTGAATGAAGGCATGAAGAACTAGGATTTGAAAATAATACCCCCCCCCCGACACACACACACACACACACACCATATCCTCCCTCCACAACAGATAAACAAACTACCAGCCAAAACATGTATGTGCATGTACTTGTGAGCCATAAGAGTTAGTTAGCCCTCAAATTACCATTTCAAACAAAGCAGCAAGCAGAATAAGAAGGGCAATCAAAACCACTATTACCATTTCCTCTTTAATGGCTCGAAATATTCCCATATTCTTAAGGGGTCGGCCGAGGAGATCTTTGGTCCAAATCTTTCACAAACCAGCCGACGACTCTAGGCTGCCGTTTGACTGAGTCTGACAATTATACGACCACTCACCTCGACTGCCACTCACCTGCTTGGCAACATGTTGTTCTGTGTTGCAACAAGCGGTGGGTGGTTTGCTGAAATGTGAAATTATATTTTCCACGACGGTTCCCTTTTTGTTCTGCCATTATACGACCCGTCACTTCGGCGTAGATAAATACAAATAAAAATTAAAAGTTTCTTCAAACGTTTCGTGCATTGCATGGTGAAGCCACTTGGCACGTGTTCTTCAAGTTTCAATTGCGATTGCAGTTCTATACCGGAGGTAGTAAGGTAAAATAAATATGATCACAGTGAGGAAAAATATTTTCAGTTATGAAGTAAGGAATCTCCACATCACGGCGAAAACCACGAGGTATGCATGATTACCTCTGTGTAGCCTGGATTTGAATCCCCACCCAGCTATAAACTGTCTCCTGGTGTTTCACAGCAGGGGATTCATCATGTGTGGTGCCGTCTCTCAGATGGATGATAAACTAGGCGTCACACCTGCCAGAATCCTTCACCCTCTCCCTCCCAACCCTTCCCCTTCTCCCCACCCCGAACCCTCCCTTTCTCTCTCTCTCTCTCTCTCCTCTCTCTTCTCTCTCTCTCTCTCTCTCTCTCTCTCTCTCAGACCCCTCCTCTCCCCCCTCTCTTCCTCCCTCTCCATCTATCTATCTCTTCCCTCCCAACCTTCCCTGGTCCCCACCCTTCCCCCCCTCTCTTGAGGGGACTACAACATGTACGAATCAGATTTGGAGTGAGCCGACCGGTAGGATGAAAAAGTCGCTCCATGTATGAGCATGCATGCTTGCAGGCAGACCTTTGCCAGGAAGATAGTGTGGATTTAAAATGCTCCCACCCCAGGTCGCAAAGTGTGTGTGTGTGTGTGTGTGTGTGCGTGTGCGTGTGCGTGTGTGTTGAAGTTGCTTGCTATATCCACATGTGGTGGGTGGGTTTCAGGAGGTGAAAGAGACATGCAAGTCTCAAAGTATCCACCTCCACATGTATGTGTGTTGATTGGTAACTACATATGGGTGTTTCATCATGTGGATGGAGTCCTCTCAGGGAGGGTTCAAAGTATCCACCTTCATTTCAGTAAGGGGTCACAATTCATGGACCAAGCTGTGAAGTTTTTGTTTCTCAATGTTTTGTGCCGAGGGCTCTCTTCAGAATCATCACTGAACCTCGGACAGCTTCCAACTGTCATTCGTTTGTAGTGATATTTCCAGGATGGTTGTTAATATCTCTGTGAGGTTCTTCGTCAACGTTCCTGTAGCTCCAACTCTCACTGGAGCAACTTTGACATTCTTCAGCTTCCAGGATCTTTCCACTCATTCTTGAGGTCTTGGTATTTGGTGATTTTCTTGATTTCTGCATTGCTTAATCCAAAATCACTGGTATCAACATCTCAATGAGCAATGCCTTCTCTTTTTTTACTATCCAAGTATGATATCTGGTTGCAATGCTTTGTTTTCGATGTTCACATCGATGGGATCATTAGGTCGTATGTGAGCGGTAGGTACTTCCATGTATTCAGCGATTGCTTTTGGTTCATGTTCCCACACATTTTCTGGAACTGGATATCAAAGTTTTTGCAGATGTGCCAGCAGATTACTTTACAAACTCTGTTGTGTCATCGTGTATACAGCTGTTCTAGTGTGTGTGCGTGTGTGTGTGTGTGTGTGTGTGTGTGGTGTGTGTGCGTGTGTGTGGTGTGTGCGTTCGGCATACAGTCACGGCCAAAATATTGGCACCCTTGCACTTTTTTCAAATAACACAATTTCTCCAAAAATAACTTGGAATTGACAAAAGTATTTTGTCTCACAATTCTTGTCACTGAAAATATTACAGAACCTTTGTTTTTTATTCAGAACTTAATATATCCTTTAAAACCAGAAAATAAAAAGAAATGGCAGACAACATGATTGACACACTCAACTTAATATTTGGTATTACAGCCTTTGGACAAAATAACTGCAGGTCAAGCGCTTCCCATAGCCATAAATGAGCTTCCTACACTTCTCTACTGGTAGCTTGGCCACTCTCTTGTGCAAACTGCTCCAGTTCTCTCAGATTTGAAGGGTGCCTTCTCCCAACTGTTTTAGATCTCCACACAGGTGTTCATGGGATCTATAACTGGACTCAGTGCTGCCCACTTCAGAACAGCCAGCGTTTTGGTCTTGAACCATTCCTGGGTGCTTTTTGAAGTGTGTTTGGGGTTATTGTTCTGCTGCAAGAACCATGACCTTTGACGGAGACCCAGCTTTCGGGCACTGGGTTGAACATTGTGCTCCAAAATGCCTTGGTCATCTCCTGATTTCATGATGCCATGTACACATTCAAGGCACCCAAGTGCCAGAGGCAGCACAGAAACCTAAAAATCACTGAACCTCTTCCATGTTTGACTGGAGGGAAGGTGTTCTTTTCTTTGAAGGCTTCATTTTGTTTTCTGTAAACATAGAGATGATGTGCTTTCCTCAAAAAGCTCTAATTTGGTCTCATCTGTCCACAGGCATTCTCCAAAAGGATTTGGCTTGTGCAGGAGTGTTTTGGCAAACTCTGTCAGGCTTTCTTATATATATATCAGTGGTGGAGTCTCCTGGGTCTCCTACCATAGATCCCCCTTTCATTGATTTTGCGACGGATGGTGCAAGTCAAAAGTGTCGTACCTTGTGTCTGAAGGTCAGCTTGAATTTGACAGTTGATCAAGGTGCTTTCTCCACCATTCGAACACTCCTTCGTTGCAATCCTCAATCAGGTTTTCTTTGCAGCCACGTCCAGGGAGGTTGGCGACAGTGCCATAGGCCTTAAACTTCCTGATAGCATGTGTACGGTGGACACAGGAACATCAAGGTCTCTGGAGATGGACTTGTTGCCTTGAGATTGTCCATGCTTGGCGACAATCTTGTGTCTGACCTCCTCAGACAATTATCTCGTTTTTTCTTTTCTCCATGCTCATTGCGGAACACACTGACACAAACAGAAATGACTCCTTTTCTCTTTTCAAACTGGTTGAATGAGTGATTTTTAGATTGCTGGCACCTCTGCAACTCACCACAGGTGAGTTCAATTCCAAAAGTAAAGGAGAATCACCTGCTTGAAATCTAATTATTTCTCAACTTCTAAAAGGTTGCCAATAATATTGTCCTGGGCCATTTTAGGTTTGTGTGTAGAATAAGCGAAGATTTAAGAAATTTTTTTTCGCCTTTTTGGTTTTGTTCAACTGCACACCAAAGAAATGAGATTTATAGATACCAAATAATTTTTCAATTTCAACAATTTTCTGGAAGAAATGGGCATTATTTGAAAAAAAATGTGCAAGGGTGCCAATATTTTTGGCCACGACAATAACATCATTCTCTTTGTGAACACCACCTCCACCCCCCCTCACCTTTTTATTTTTGTCTTTGTCCTTCCCCCCCACACCCACACTTTCTCTTTTGTAGGTGTAAAGCAACGTTAGGTGAGGCAATCACTCTCCCACCTCGCTCTCCTCCTCCCTAGCTTCCCTTCTGTGTCTCTGTCTCTCACCCCCCCCCCAGCCTCCCTGAACCCTCTCTCCCCTTTAATATCCCCGTCAGCGAAGTGACAGGTTGTATTTGCTCGTACTAAATAAGTCCCGAATTAAATAAGTTATAACTAGAATTTACGCATTGGAGAAGAAATAATAATATTGATCTCGAATCTGTCCTCAAAGCACTCAGTGCAACAAATTATGATACGATGACACCTGCAGGGAGCAAACATGATGGTTTTCAAGTCCATCCTTATTCGGTTTGACACTGAGATACAATATTGTTAATTATGTAGGGTATATGCCTGTGCTAGCTTAATGATTAGGGTGGCTGAGCTTGGAATCCTAGGGTCCCGAGTTCAATTCCGCTCGCCGTTGAATTGATAGCAGGCTGGGGTTGACTCAGCCTGTCATCCTTCTGAGATCGGCAAAATGAGAACCAGCTTGCTGGGATCATTGAGCCATTTGAGTATCCTGTGTGGAGTGGTGACCAGTCCAGGATTGTGCCCAAACAGCCCAGGAGACTTCTTCAGCAGCACCAATGCTCTGTACAGAGTATGGTCGCAATGGATGATGGATGGATGTCGGGTATGCGTGGTTATCGAAGCGTAAACCCTTAGCATAGACCTGTTTGTCTGTTCATGTTGATTAGATCTCATTTTCACCTGAGAAATCAACATCGGCCAAATTTCTAAAATCGTAAATTTTATCCAGTTGACTGAAATTTGAAGATTATTTGCATACATGTCACTGAATTCAACTACTAATTTTTTTGAGCATGAAAAAGTCAAAGCTCAACATAGGCCAATTTACAAAAAAAAAAAATAATAACAAGTGGTGCCAGGCACAACAAATCCCGCCATTTAAGCATAAAGTTATTTTGGGATAAATTTAAAATTTGATACATCCTTAACCTGAATGTTGATATATAAGGAATAGAATAAGGAATATTTTAGTCAGTTTTGAAGTCAATTAAACTTTTTGACGAAGTTATGACCGTAAATGATTTTGACCTTTCAAGGCCACGTAAGGTCAAAGGTCATGGTGTCAAATGAAAGCCAATAAGGCTTGATATGTCTTCCATAGTAAACACACATATTCCTAACCTTTTTTGATTTATAATGGAAATGTAATTTTGACCGATGACCATGACCCCAAAACTTCGGACCCTACCGATCTTCAACAAATATGCATTTTTCACTATAGGAATGGGTAGGATTATAAGTGACAAATAGAATAAGGTTCACTATAAGCTTAGTTTGAAGTAAATCAGATCATTTTTGACGAAGTTATGAGCGAAAAACGATTTTTGATCTTTTCTACCTTGACCTTGACCTTTGATCCAATTGGACCCAAAAGTTAATGGGTCGTCCAAGGTTCATTCCCACCTGTGATTAAATTTTGATAGTGTTTTGCTAAAGCCGTTTTGCCGTAAAGTTGCTAACAGACAGACAACAAAGACAACAAACGACGATTACAATATCGCGCTCCCTCCCTCCGGGGTGGGGGGGGGGGATAATAAGTCTATTTCATCCATTGATTTGAAATTTGAAGGATTTTCATACTGATCATTGAATTAACCAACATTTTTTTTAAGGTCAAATTTGTTTTATGGATTTTGCAAGTATCATGCAATGCATGACATTCTTATCATTATTTATTTATTTTAAATCGCTTCCATGTATATATTTATTTTATTTATTTATCATTGACTTCAGTGTTGTCTGTACCGGTATAATTTTTATATTTTTTTTTATTATTTTTAACCATTTAGGTTTTGTAATAAGTTTCGTTTTAAAAATTTGGTTATGAGAAATTAAAAAACACTCCATTAATAAAATTGTTAGTTTTTTTTTTTGAAGCGTTTCAGATTGGAAGTACAAAGGACGCCAAAACGCTTTGATTTTGTGTGAACTTTCTCGTTACCTCCGCCGTCGAGTGTAGGAGAGTATGTTTTCAACCCTTTCTGTCTGTCTGTCTGTCTGTGGAGCAGGCCAACTTCAAAAGTTGTGGATGATTCGGACGAAAAATCTTGGTGGACAAGGTTGGGTGTGTGAGCAAGAAGAATTTGATCGATTTTGGTGAAGATCCAATTCGGATCTGGATACGAGACTTCGTAAATTTTATAAGTGATCTTCACCATTTGAAGATTAGGGCCAAAAACAATATCCGCGTACTTGTTAGCACGTATCTCATAAAATGTATTGGGCCTCTATGTTATATGAATTCTCATGGATCAGTGCAAATTACATGGTCGAGTATGCTCATCGTCCTACGACAAAGTGCCCTTCTAGTTTGTTCGTAAGTTTTATGTACCGCCTATAACTGAATGGTAATGCTCTTTGCGGCGGAGGTTAGCTGCTTTAAACGACATTGCGAGATATCTCTCCTATTAATTAGCAAGGTGAAGCGGTAAGGGGAGGGACGCCCAAAGAGATGCATTTGTAATATAGCATAGTTACAACAGACAGGGCCATGATAATGTGACTGCCCTTCATCCCCTCCATCATTCCTATGTTTTGGCATCGAGGCCTAAGCGGTGTGATATCTCACCCGCACGCTCCATCCAAATCTGCAATCACAGCTCGGTGTGGAGAAGGAGGGGGAAGGAAGGGACTGTGAGGGACCTCCTCCAGCTGTAACAACTCCGGTTTATTATTACCGGACTCACTGCAAAGGTGGAAAGTGCCGCTATTGGCCAAGAGCTGCGGGGTCGAAAGACGTTCGTCCAACAGTGTAACGATGAGTCGCGTGAAGGGGCAAGAAGAGAGCTGGGAGTGGAAACGGCCTCTCTGCTCTTTTCAACTCTGTCGCCTCCAAACTGAGACAGTACTTTCTGAAAAGCCTCTCGCATCCTGATTCTCTGTAAGTTAGCTGTGTGTGGTGAATGGCTGGAAGCCACATCGAGGGTTTATTTAACTTAAACTCCATAAATGAGGGTTACACCAAGTCTCCATGTACAAGACAGCAGTGTGACCAAGCTGGTTGAACAGTTTTTTTAACGTAGCATTCACTGAGCTTATGCAAGTTGGTGAGTGTGGGAGAATTTCAGGTGTGCTTGTATCGTTTTTATTATCATGAAGCATCCTAACACAGACGTAAAGTGTACACTCTGGTTTATCTCGGCCGTTGCGTGCCATCACGTGCAAGGGGATTTGTCACCTCTCTGCGCCTTGTAGCCTATTTGTATTTTGTGATAAATATAAATAAAAAAGCATAAAATGCTCTCTTTTACACTGAATCTTAAGGCTGCCAAGGGTTTTCGACCATGTGCGCAGCCACATAATGTCGACATTCCAATGTAAGGCCCTGCTCAGCACTCGCTTGGACAGATTTATGTCCGATGGGCGTGAATCTCTGCGTAAGTGATGAAGAAATCTTGTCTAAACGCTGGATACTACATCGAATACCCGTTATGAGGTATGTTTTGTATTACGTCTAGAGCACGCTGGCATACGTCGTAGTATTCGCTGGCATAACCGTGTACTATGGCTGGAAGTACTCCTGGAGCCGAATACCTGAGATCAATAAAAATTTTATACGAATGTCTCTTGAAACTACTTTTCGTAACAAACTTGTAATTGCATAACCAGCATATGACTCACACATTCACCGCATCACTAAATGTGCCATGATTTTGTTTAGGAGCATCTTCCGTTGCGATCCCGTTGCAAAGTCCGCATGTTCCAGTCGAAACACAAAGCGCTTATTTGTTGAGACGTTTACTCCATAAGTCGAAACAGTCGAGGGTAATGGTTTATGCATACCAGAAACTCTTTTACTAACCTATAGTAACATGTTGTAGCACGTTACGCGATTTTCAAACTACATACGTCGAACGACACGTAACTTAGATAAGTTACTCATAACGTCGAAACAACGTCGACGTGTATATGATTTGACGCTCAGTGGTTTGCCAGGACTCCCCTGTTTATCTCTGGTTTTTATTTTTTTTTTTTCTTCGGTTGACTGGTGATGTTGACGATCTTCTGATTTCCTGTGCGGGGTATTAATCTAAATATAGCATTGAATATGGGCTGCTGCTCAAACGATTTGAAATCAGATAACGCAATGTAAAACCACTTGTAGTGTCAACAAATCACCATTAAAGTCAAAACCTGGAGAGAAAACAAATTAAAATTAAAAAATTAAAAGACCAGAAGAACCGGGAGTCTGGAAACGAGCGTGACGCATAAACATTATTACCTACATCCTTTGCACGAGTATTTCACTCTTATGACGATAAGTGCGTCTTGTACGCGAGTGTCAACGATCGGTACAGGTGGCCCTACAACTTATGGCAGCCGATGCGGAACGTGTTGTCATCGCTGCATTACAGGGCTCGAAAAAATTTCCAAAAATCTGTGAAATTTTTTGTCGAGTACTCAGCGTACTTACGACGTAATGCCAGCGTGCTTTCACTGGCTCGTAACGATATACAAAAACTTACCCATAATCGTATTCGACATGTTGCCAGCTAAATTTCGGCAATTTTCAACGTCTGGGCGATAACGCTAAAAGCCTAAAACGTCAAGTGTGACAGCGGGTACTTGACAAATCTCGTGCTTTAGTGCCACGTTATTGTATTTGCACATCGTCGAGCCGCAACCTTTTAATAAGGCAATACGCCACGTGAGTACTCGTCGCGATACGCTGCCGCGCGCTATGCATAAGGTTAGACTATCGTTGGGCATAGGTCCGTGCGAACGCCTCCGACCACGACTCAGCATTCGTTGATATACAGTGACTATCTAGTATGTGTTATCGAAACGTATCGTGTACGTTTCTCCCTTAAAATACGTTATGCACAAATGGTCAACTCGTTTGAATACCGTCCAAAACTTTCTGCCTAACGAAATTTTCCTCTCTCCAAGATCGGGCCTGCGACTCCCAAGTATATCTCCCCGGTTATACCCTCCTCCGGTATGAAACAGACTGAAGCCTCGTCCTGGTGGAGGTGTTGCTCTCTCATCAAAGACTTCTATTCCTTCACTCTCTGATCTCCATGCATGCTCTCACTCCCCTTACACCCTCCCAGTGCTAATACCTCTGGCTAGGTTCCCTCCAGATCTCTCGCGACCTCATGTTTATATGTGTACTCTACCCGTCCACCAACAGTGAGTCTCTCTCAATCATTCTAACACCTACACTACTCCGAAATACATAGCGACCTATGCTCTCTATCTTCTCATTCATCAAACTCTTCTCTTCCTCTTATGTGGTGACTCCAATTGTCATCATGCCCAGTTGGCTCAGTGTGGGTATCTCTCACTTGTCATGGCACCACAAAAGCTTTCTCTGGCGACTCATTGGGAACGTGATCAATGGTCAACGTTTCCCTGACCCGGATGTAACCAAATGGTACTCCATCTCTTCTGGATCTGATTTTTGACAATTTCCTTGAATATTGCTGCTCTCCTCCGCTCCAATTCAGGCTTTCTTCTGACCACGTTGGTCAAACTGGATCATCTCTGGCTGTTACATAGAACCACCTCACGCGTTGAGTCTGGCATTTCACTCAAGCCGACTGGCAAGGTTCTCCGAAGCGCATCACTTAAGACTGGGTCTCCTATCACTAATTTCTCAACATCCAACTCATCCTGGGAATTCTTTCAAGAAACTTGCTCTACAATCTCATGCACAGATTTATCCTCTCGTCTTCAGTTATCACGACCGCTTCTCGCAACCTTGGTTAAACTGAAGCTTGTGGGAGGCAAGTTTGTCTGAACAATTGCCTTTTTGCCTCTGGAAAGCAAACCCAACTGAGGGCAATATCAGTTCCTTCACAAAGCCTCGGACAAGTGTGTATCTACCCTAGGAGAGCCAGAAAACACCCATCTTTCTCATCTCAAGTTGAACGATCTCAAACTCTACTCCCTCCCTCAACATCCCTGGTGGCGTTTAAATCAAAATTCCTTGCTGTCATTTTTTTCTCCTGCCTCTTCCTCCCTTGCCGGGGCCTCTCGTAACTTCGCACTGTCTCTTTTCTTTCTTTCTCTTCTTCTCCCTCCTCTCTCCATTCTCTGATCTTCTTCTTTCTTTCCTACCTCTCATGTGTGGTGTGGCTGGTTGTATTTTTTGGTCTTAGCGGGGTGCTGTTCTCGACCTCTCTCTGCTATCCTCTTGGTCTCTGGCTTTCTCTTTTCTCTCTTCTTCTTTTTCTCTCTCTTCTTTTGTCTTTCTCTCTCCTTCTTTCTGCTGCTGAGGGGCCCTTTCTTTTTCTTCTCTTGGCTCTGACTTTTTGCTTACTTCTGCTTCTGCTCTGGAGGGTACTATCTATCTGCTGTTCTCTTCTTCTTCTCTTTCTTCCTCTCTCTGGCTGGCTCTTGTGACTCTGTGTGTCTTGGTGCTCTGGTATGTCTTGTCTGGGTTCTCTAGTGAGGCTGGGGGGTGGAGGGGGCCTGGGAATCTTCTGGGGGGGGGCTCTCCTCTTCTTGGTCTGGGTTCTCTGGATGTTTCTTCTTCTCCCTTTCCCCCCACTCCTTCTTCCACCACTTTCCATCTACTTCTTACTTTCTCTAGGGGCCACGTTCTCTCCTTCTGCTTTTGTGCTCTTTCTGCTCTTCTCTGGCTTCTTCTGTTTCCGTATTGGTGGCTTCTTATGCTTTCATCCTTCTGGTCCTCTTCCACCTGGTTCCCCCCTCCTTGGAGCTTTTCTTACTCTTGTTCTTTCTCCTACTCCTTACCTTCCCTCTCTTTGTTACTTCCTCCTCTCTGGTGTGGTGTCTCTTTCCCTCTTTGAGTTCTCTTTCGCCTGTTCTTCTTTTCTCTCTTTTTCTTTTTACTTTTTTCTCTCTTCCCTGTTTCTGTGTGTTTCTCTCAGGAGGGGCAGAAGGCATTTAAGGATTTTGTGCAAATCTTGTGATTGCCTTATTTAACATCTTATTACCTCTGCTACCGAAGGTGTGTGGAGGATATTGTCGTGTCCAGTGGGGTTTAGCTCCTACCTGGACAGATGACCAAGTTTCTCTCTTGGAGGCTTACAGCTGATAATCTCGGAGATTAATGCACATGCGGGAAAAGAAATGCTAGGCGCTTCACCAGGACGGTAGCCTGGCACAGGAGTTTTACTCAATCCCCAACAGATACATGGTCACAAGCAAATGAAATTGAGCAAATAATAATTTAATAACGATAATCAAATATGTACAATGACAATAATTCAGATTATCATAATGAAAGAAAAATGTGAGGGAAACGAAATCTTAAATCTAATTGAGGCACCGACACGCAGTCTTAAATACAGACAAGGGAACAGAATACGAAAAGAAAAATGCCTCCTTTTATCCTGGCACTTATCTGTGTGCCAGAGATGGTCTTTATGGAACGTGGAATCAAGGCGCTTCATCGTGCACGTGCAAACGCGTCCTCAAAAATGGTGCTCGGCCGCTCTCTTGCAGCGGGACGAACGTACGTCAGGCAATTCGTGAGCGGGATTCAACACCAAGGCTCAGAGACCCCATTGCAGCTTTCTTGTGCGTCGATCGTCCTCACTGACCCGCTGCTTTTCAGAATGGCTGCCGTCCCCTTCGGTTACATATACGAGGCTTGGGGTCCGTTCCTCAAGACCCAACCAAGAGCCAAAGGCTAGCGTCTTGCTTCACCACGCAAGCCAAAATCGCCTCAGCATGAATACGATAATTGTGTCATCGTCTTCATGCATCGGAGGAAAGCCATTTCGTTGTGCCCTGATTTTTCACGCCATCACCTAGCTACATTCTCGTCTCTTGACCAGGTGCGTCCTTTACTCTGCACTCAACCCCTCTTCGCACTGACTTCCGACGTGTGCTCTCAATTACTGCCAACCAACCCTCCTTCAACGTCACGCCCATCAATCAGCCTCCGGGGCATGACTTCACCCGCCGTCCCCCTTGGGGACGGGGCTTCTCCCGACTTGGTCATGCAGCTCTTGTAATGGCCGTTGCAGTTACAAAAACGCAATTCTATCATTGCTGGTTTGCAATACAAAAACATAGGGAAAAGTCACATGGGGGTGATTACATACTGGGGGACGTTGTCCTTAATCCCGATCTAATTAACACCGCACCACTCCCCGTGTGGTGACAAGTAACACTTAAGCTCACAGTTTCCCTACTTAATTACATTAAGATGCCTCCTACACGTCCACGGGCCAGGCAACTCTATACAATCCTAACTTTCCTTTGAAATTCCTCCATCTACCCCACAAACATAACAATATGTTTTCAATTTTGTTTGTCTGTCTGTCTGTGAGGAGAATATCTCAAAACATTGTGGACTGATTCGGTAGAAACTTGGTGTACAGCTTGGGTGTATGACAAGGACGAATTGATTAGATTTTGGTAAAGATCCAGATCTAGCATTTTTTAATGTTGCCGTGTTCACGGTGGAATCAATAACTTTTATTAACAATAAAGAAGTAAACCCGGTAAGGGGTGGGGGACTATGGGGGACAAATGTTGGGACCTTCTCTGGGGCGAAGGGTACACAAAGCAGTTCACGATAAATTGGCCAGAAGAAATAAATATCAATGATAAATGAAGTACAGCAAATCAAAACCCCCCCTTTTTATGGCATGCCATACACACACACACACACACACACACACCAGTGAATCCTTTCTCTTCCTTCCGTCTTTCAATCCCGGCACTGTTTGGTCGAGGAGGGAGGTGAAGGACGACGATGGCGGCAGATGAACCTAGCTAGAGATCGACTCTCGTGGCTC
>CM068956.1:28218500-28230770 GCA_035128595.1 Eptatretus atami | reverse complement strand
CTTTTTCCATTTTTCTACCTTCTATTTTTGTCCCTTTTATCTTTTTCCATTTTTGTACATAAGGGATGCATTTTGTTTTCATTTTAAGAGACCCCATTATACTGTATATGGTTTGCTTATATTTATTTTTATTCACTTTTATAAATGTATTGCTTCGATGGATTTTAAAGAACATCTCTCAGGACACTTGATGGTGTATAATGTGTGACAAAGCTTGATGGCTTTATGTTTGAAAGCACACAAAACATGATGGATAAAACTAATTTTTTACTAACTCTTTTCTCAGCTATGTCAGTTCATGAACTGTGCAAGGAAGGCTTTCATTCAGTTGACAATGAAGTATGGCTCTCTTTTTCTGTGACCAATCTGGCAAAAAAAAATCTTCCATTTATTGAGGGAGTTAGTTTACCAAAGCTGAAAAAAACATGGTTCTCTTGGGGTACCTGCAATGGAGGTAAAAGATATCTTAACTGGAAGGAGAATCCATTCCATTTGCCAACCACAAAATTCAGCCGGAGCAACGTACGTGTTATTTTGGAACATGTTCAAACCTTGTTTCAACAATGAACAAGCGCGTTTCTTTTTTTTCTTTTTCCTCTCTGAGTATTGGGCAAAAACTTTGTCAAGGTGTTCTGTTGCATATCCTGTTGTGGAAAGGATAAAACGGTGACTTTGTCTTTGATAACCTATTCATTGGATGAAAAAATTAGTCTTGTATTTTGTTTTTTTGTATGCCTCGTCAAGGCTCGTGGAAGAGCTTGGACACTGAATCGATCAGGACATAAAAGAAGAGACCAGGACACAAAACACGCACACATGGGGTGGACAAGATGGATACAGAAGGAAACTTCAAGGAGGGAAAACTGGAATATTGGAAGGAGGGGTGATTTTGGTTGGGTTAGCGAGGGTAGAAATGATCATGGTTTTGGATTGGGGACGATCTGAGATTGTGGTGAAAAGCTGTCTTGTCCTGGAGGAAAGTGGATGTGGAAGTTGATTCCACACGTGGGGAAAAAAAGAGGAGCGAATGAGTGGAGGTGAGCAATGATCCTGGATTTAGGTAGTTTCAGCAGAATGGGGTTGATGGTGGACTGTGTGAGCCCTGAAAAAAACCTGATTGGTGATAAAGCACAGAACGACTAGAAAGGAGACGGTAGACAATGGAGAGAGCACCGACCTGTCTGTGACAGCAAAGTGATCACCCCATAGACTGTGCTTCATCATGGGAGATTCCAATAATCTTGCAGACCTTGGTTTCCATAGCATCAAGCTGAGCAAGATGTGAGGCAGGGGAGAGAGCCCAGAGGGGAGAGCAGTACTCCATCAAGCTATGGATGAAGGCCTTGTAGGTGGATAGGAGTTCAGATATGCCAAGGAAGGACATTTTATGAGGGAGGATGCCTAGATGGCAGCTGGCTTTGGAGGCCAACTTTGAAATATGGTTTGCCCAAAAAACATCATGGCTGACACTGAGACCCAGAAGTTTGAATGACTGAGCTTCCTCAAGAGGATTGTTAAGAAAGTAGAAAGGAGTGTTTGCCAGATGGTCCCTTTGGAGAGAGAAAGTGAGTGTGTGATTTGTCAAGATTGAAAGACACATTCCAAGTGTTTGAACAGCTCGTGATTTTTTTTTTCAAGGTCTGAATAGGGAAGAGGCTGCAGCATGCCTGTCTGAAGGATGGCGGATGCCACAGCAGAGTGTGGAGTCATCAGCAATTAGATAAAGGATTTTCCAGAGTCAGAGAGATCATTGATGAAGACCATATGTGTTGGTAGTACCCACGGCCAGGTCGTAGGCAGAAGGAACCCCCCGCCATGAGGGGAGGGGGCGTCGACTTTTGATTTTTGCCCAATCTCCACTAAATTTTGCATACGTGTTGCTGGTACTCAGGGTAACCCCCCTGTGAGGGGAGGAGAGGGGAGAGTCACCTTGCCAATGCTCTCAGAGGGAGCGGGTGTTTTAAGTTGGATAAAATTGGAGGAACTGAGAATGACTGAGATTAGTACAGTATCAATAAAGTATTAACTAGTACCAACAAAGTATGGGCAAGAAAAAACAGTAATTGTTTTTATTTTTTTTCTTTGTTTTTATCCCCCGCCGCATGGGCGGAAGGGGATATTGTTGTCACCCAGGGCGTCCGGCTGTCCGTCCGTCCGGTCCGTCCGGGCGTCAACATTTATATCTGTGAGTGCGATAACTCATAAACTGTTTGCCATATCGATTTGAAATTCGGGTCACACATGTAACACCTGAAAAAGGAAGAACCCTATTGATTTTGGGTGTGGCCGGATCCAAGATGGCCGACTGGGGCGGCCATCTTGAAAAAAAAGTTTTTTGTAATAAATGGAAAACCGCTTATCTGATTTCAATTATTTTGGTCACTACGTTCCTCACCCCTGGAAACTTTTCGAGATGATGACCAAATGGTGTCTTGTTTCCAATTCACCTCCCTCATTATCTGGAATATGTATGACCTTTTTCATTCAATGGCGGGGGATCCCCATCTCTGATGGTATATTTACTTTTTGAGATCCTTTGGCACATTGGGGGTTGGATGTGATCATGTCTTCAGCTATACTAATAAAAGGGTGTGTGTGTGTGTGTGTGTGTGTGTGTGTGTGTGTGTGTGTGTGTGTGCACGCGTGTGTGTGTCCTCTCCATAACTTCAAAACTATAAAACCTATCAGCCTGAAATTTTGCCTGCATACTAAGAAAACTCCAAGGAAGTGCACGAGTGAAAATTGGGTGTTTGGCATTAATTAAAACACCCCTTTTGAAGATAATTAACGGCCTTATTTAATTATATCCTTTATCAGGTGATCCTCGGCCTCCTCGCTGTCTGGGGTCTTACGGCGTTTCCTGGGTAACCTCGCTGGGGTCTGAAGCCTCCATGTTTTTTGGCTTGCTCAACCACACCTTGACTTGGAACATGCTGAATCTTGGAACAAGCTGTTCATCATAGCTATGAATCGCTGGGTACATTGCAATGCTTATTAACACATGGAGACATTGCAGCGTTCGTTGTTTTATTTCATTTCCGCACATGTGATCGCCACGAGTATCTCTTAAACTAAGAAGAATTATGAAATTTAAGCTCCAGAATCGAACTTGTAAGCAGTTCCGACTCCGAGAAAAGTGTTCATTTGTCCAATTCGGACATACGTGATATTTCGGGCGTCTCCGGGAGGTCTATGTTTAATGTGACGGTTCGGTGATTGCCAATTGTGGTGGAAAGGAAGCCGTTTCTTATCGACTGTTTCATTGAAGTGCTTGCTTGGAAGCTTAAGCCACTTGGCGAGTGCTCTCCAAGCTGCTTGGTTGTTTGTTTCGGGAAAAAGTACACGTGCTTTCAATCTCACATCAATTTGACGTACGTTTCCGCCTTTGTTGGGTTCCGCGGTGCCGTGCGGTGGGTGCCTTGGGAGGTGTCTCATCCACTGAAAATGTCCAATTTTGTTTTTCATGACAACACTTTGTTTAACCTTTTTGTGCGATCTCCATTTGTAATGCACCTCTCACTTCGACATCGATACATATTAAAGAAACCAATAGGGTCCATCCGACCAGGTGTTCGCCACGTTTGTTCTTGCTGTGAAGGCATCGAGTGTAGATCGACATTTTGTGTTCTGTGGCTTGATGTATTTTTGAATTGAATTTCGCTAATTACCCACTTTAAATCCTCTTTCAAAGAATGCCATTTCAAGGTAAATCTTTGTGTTTGTTGTGTGTGTGTACTTTGTGGTGTTTGTGTGTGGTGTGTGTGTGTGTGTTGTGTGTGTGTATAAACTGCATCACCACAATGGCACTTTGCACTGGTGTGTGTGTGTGTGTTTATTGGTTATTGATTATTGGTTGTTATCTCCATATGTGGGTTTCAGAAAGTGGAATGGAGCCCTCCCAGGTCTCAAAGTATTCACCTCTGTATAGTGTGTGTTTGTGTATGTGTGCGCGTGTGTTGTGTGTGCACATGCAAGTTGCTGTTGCCTGCTATCTCCACACATGTGGGTGGGTTTCAGGAGGTGAAATATAGACCTCCCACCTACCTTTTTTTTTCTTCTCTCTTCACCCCCCCCCCCACACTTTCTTTGTCTGTCCCTCCTCGCTCCACCCTCCAAAAAAATGCATTACTCTCCTCCACACCGCTGTCTCTCTGTCCATCTCTCTCTCTTGCACCCCTCCCTCCCGCAGTGTATAGCAACGTTTCGTGAAGGTGCTCCACATTCCTTGCTCTTCTCCCCTTCCCAGCTACCCCTTCTTCACCCACTCCTCGCTTCCCCTCCCTCATCCTCTCTGCCTCCCCTCCCCCCTCTCCCTCTCTTTCTCCACCCCTCCTCTTCACACCCTCGTCAGCGAAGCGACAAGTTGTATTTGTTAGTGGTGTTCTATTTGTTCACCAGCACTTTGTTTGTTTGTTTGTTTGTTTGTTTGTTTGTTTGTTTGTTTGTTTATTTTTAATATCACATGTATTTGCTGGCACTCTTTATGACTATGTACAGGTGAGTTGAATGGTTGGCTTGTTTGTTTTCTTGTATGTATATGTTCCAGGGGTTTTGGACTGTCTCACAAAGAAAAAAAGGCTTCCTGAAGACGAATATGAGGTTCGTGGTGTCGGAATGCTTCTGTCTGGAGGCCCAGAGAGGGGTCGATTAAACAAGCTACATCAGGTACTGCATTGTTTACTGTTAATCGTTTTTTAAAATATTGTTCTTATTCCTAAACAACATTCATTTCCCAAGAAATACATGTGAGATCTAGTGAGATCTAGTGAGAAATACATGTGAGAGTGACCTTGGCTCTCCACAAGACAGCGGATCATTGTGTTGTCATAGCTTTTCACAGATGTTTTTTTGTTGTTGAAGTTATTCATAACGTTAGAGGTCGAGACTCGTGGTGAGCTGGACGACATGTGATGAGGACGGAGAGTTGGGCAGCAGTGAACACGCATGCCATTTTTGGGATTGAGTGGAAGTTTATAAGAGATCCAGTGTTTGTAAAATCTTACCTTTCTTTTGCACCTTGCAGCATCCCTATGTTTTTTGTAGCTTACCTTGGACGTGTGTATTCTTTCACGAGTTACACTGTTCAACCTTCCACATCTATGGCATGTCATGCCTCAATGACAATTCTTTGATGTTATTGAGCATGCTATCCAGGAAGTGAGTCGCACTTTCATCAAATCAATGGCCAGGTTGTACACAACAGGTTATTGCTGACTTTATCACCCTGTCCAGCCACGTTGCCCTTCCAGTCTTTGTCATAAATATTTGTCATCGCCAATACTAAGCATGCCTACCTGTCGCTTCACTGACGTGTTTAATCAAAAGTCAGCATGTTGCATTCCACAAACATATTGCATGTCTATCTGTGAGTCTCAATGAGGATGTAAAATGGAGTGAAAGATGCAAAAGGACCTTTTCTAACAAGTCATCATTGCTGCTACTGCTGTAATGGTGGCTGTGGCTGTTATTATTTGTGTGCTCCTTCCATGTACTCTATTCTATGGCGAGGGTATTGCATTTGGGTTTGTTTGTCTGTTTGCTTGTCCACACAGAACTTTGGTGTTTTTATCCATAAGCGCTTGTTGGATTGAAACAACATTTTCACCATAGGAGGCAGGAGCGGCTACTCATGCAGAATCTTTTCATGATAATTATGACATCATAGGTCACATGGTGTGGCAGCCATGTTGGAAAAACGGAAAAACTTTGGACCTCTGTATCTCTGAAATCGCACCAAGTAAAAAAAATGGAACATGGCACATAGCGAGTACTCCACATGGGGAATGAGTGTTTTTATGACATCACAGGTGCCTTCGTTATGATGTCATAATTGCATATGTAGAATGTTACATCTGATGAGTATGAAATATTTGGGGGTCATCTCGGGATATAATGGTCCACAGCAAAAAATTTGATGTCATGTTTAAACGGACACTGATTTTTGTTCCAAGTACATAGATTATTAGTTGACCAACACCAGTAAATTGATCATTCGTGTTCCAACCATACCATTTTCTAGCCCACCTGGACTTTAGTCAGGTAAACTTATGCGATTGAGCAGTGTCTGTCGGTGAGTTAGTGAGTGAGTCCGTCAGTCTGTAAACACTTCAGTCATCATTGCTTGAACCAAGCACATGATTTTGATGAAACTGGGCCACAAGCTTCATATCTGATGCCTAACGAAGGCTTATTGACCGCATCAAAATCTGCGCTTATTAAGGGGTTCTTCTGGGGTGTGGGGTGGGGGGGGGTTGCCCCTCCCCCCAAAAAATAGGTATTTGCTCTCTTCTCCAAAGCTACACACACACAATTTTCATCACCCGTAATGTACCAAAGTGTATCAACTGCATCAAAATCTGCGCTCATTAAAGGGGGCCTACCTACCTACCTCAAAATAGGTATTTGCTTTCTTATCCGAAACTACACATGATTTTGATGAAACTTGACTACAACTTTCATCACCTGTGATGTACCAAATCAAAATAGAAGGGCACTCAGTAGAGCGCATACCTCCGCCACGTAATGCCTGATCCACGAGAACATATCGGCCCCAATACATTTTAATAACAAGAAAAAGAGCAATCAAAGATTGCAAACCCTCGCCAGGACTTCTTTTGAGTGGTGTATTTTTATAGGTTTTTGGGTAAATCCAATAGGCTGCGCAAACCGTGTGACCTATGACATCATATGTGTGACCCTTTTGTTCTTCATCGAAAGGCGGTCATGTGTGTAAATTTTCACCTCGATCTTTTCAGCATTTCAGAGAAGAAGATTTTTGAAGGTTTTTTTTTTCAAAAAAAGAAACAATATGGCTGCCGAATCACGTGTCCGATGACGTCATCAAAAACATTTTTGTGGACCATTTTAATCCCTAGATGACCCTCAAAAATTTTCATAATGATCGGATGTGCCGTTCTACATTTGCAATTATGACGTCATAACGAGGGCACCTATGACATCATAAAATTTCCCTCATTCCCCATGAGGAGTACTTGCTATGTGCCAAGTTTTAAGTTTTTTTTTCTTGCTGTTGTTTCAGAGATAGGTCAGGTCAGGTCAGGTCAGGTATGGGAGCATGTGCCAGAACAGCACGTCGCTGCGTCCACTTTCCGCCGGTACTCCAGGGGCCTCCGTCTGGCCATCCCCCAGGCAGATGCCAGGCCCATCCCCATCTCCTTGAGATGATGGTCAACCTGCTGCAACCACGAGGCACGTGGTCGGCCCACTGGCCTCCTCCACTCATGAGGTCAGAGATATAGGTCCAAAAAATTCCCGTTTTTCCAATATGGCTGCCACACTCCGTGACCAATGACGTCATAATTATCATTAAAACATTCTACACGAGTAGTCGCAGCAATGGTGAAAATTTTGTCTCAATCCGACAAGCGGTTGCGGAGAAAAACACGAAAGCTCTGTGTGGACAAACAAGCAAACAAACAAACAAGAAGAAGAAGAAGACGTCGTGCAGAGCACGATACTTACAAAATCCAGAAAAATTTGACCAAAAATAATTGGTGGTTGAATTCATTCAATATGTATTATTGTACGACGGCGAAACCCTCTAAAATAAAGTGTTGTGGACGGAGAAACTCGGCTCCTTTTATCGTGTGACGGTTTTGGGAACCGAGACCCCCAAGGTAATGGCACACAACATACAGCAGTTCCCGAGTCAGTTATTACATGTTCCAGATAGGGTCCTACCTTGTGTATAATGGGTTACAAAGGGAATATGCATTGATTGATCAGTTAGGTTTTCCCCACTTCCCCCCCCCCCTCCCCATCTTCGACACATACACAATCAAACGCTCTCTGCTAACCACACCCCATTTGCATATGCGTGCCAAAACTACATTTGAAACTGTGCGCCAGAATCAAACCGTCACTTCGACCACAATAGGCTATTCATAGTTCAATTATTTCTCAATGCCAGCAGCAATCACCCTGCCTGCTTCAAACACCCATCGGACTTTATTTCCATCTCACTCAAAACCCACCATTCAAGCTCGCCTTTCCAGCCTTCGCCCCCAGCACACATCGCCATTGCCCGACAGTGCCACTTCAATAATGACAACACGAATCTCCATATGCCTCACCACTGCAATCGCCTTCCTGCACCTCCAGACCATCATCTCGCCTTTCGAAAGAACGCCCTTAGATGATGTTCATACCCAAGCCCAGCTCCGCTGCAACGGAACCTGTTACCCATGGGAGCAAGACGTGTGAGCTCATCTTTCCATTATGTTCCTGTACCAGTAAAAACCACTGTTTTGTCCGGCATGCCATCCACGCCCTTCCTGAGCGTTTGGGTGGCAAATGGGGACCATTGCATGACGGCCCCATGTTAAGTCAGGAGCTCGTGCTTGGCACATTCTGGGATGTACTCGGAATGCTTCCAAACCAGCAAGCTCGTGGAGAGGGTGATGTCACACCAGAACACATCCGGATCAATGGGCATGCTGTGCTCGGAGCAAAGAAGGCGACGTGTGACCCTTGCTCCCAGCAACCATGCCTACGAGAGGCGGGGAATCCACTCTGACCCCCGCCAAGCTCACCCCTCCAGAGATGCTTAAATAGCAGTGCTGGTTGAAGAGGTGGTAAGGTTGTTCGCTGGTGTGTGAGCTGTTTGGTCGCTGGTGAGAGGAACGCTGGGGGAGCAATAGGTCCAAGCACCATCGAGTCCGGGCGCAGTGTGGAGTGAGAGGCCAGACCAGCCACGCCACCCATGAGATGGTACTATTTCTTGCACGTTCTTTCTCTCTTCTGACTCATTTACTGTGGATGCACAAAGAGTATCAACGAGGGCAATGCCAGACCAAATGTTCTTTTCAGAGCGATTACTGATTCACACCCTGTCCATTCTCCATCTAAAACACTGGCACTGCACCCTGCTCGCATCTCTTCAACACTCACCCAGACACCCCTTTACTCCATTTGCCACCACCCTCACTTTCCCCGCACTTTGGACCAGCAAGTATCCACGTGTTCATGCCAGGTAAGCAAGGACGTCGCCAATGCCTCAGCTTCTCTTATCTCTCTCTCTATTTCTGATCTACCCTTCCACGGAATGACCCCGATGGCACCTGCAATGTTGATATAAGTAAGATTGTAGAAGCTAGATAGATAGGGTAACACTGCTCTTTATCCATTTGTTATTGCATGTATGTCTTTTGCCACACCACATGAATACTTTAAGTCCCTGCTGTATGGATGCCCCTGTGAATAAACCTGTCTTCACTGTGCCACATGCTTTTCCTCGCTCTTCACCTTGTGATTAAATCCATGTTAATTGTTCATCTTAACCTGCTCATCGTGTCCTTTCCTCCACTGGTCCAGCACAGTCCGCATTATTGCAAGACAGGAAGTTTTACCCCACGTGATTTGCTCTCGTTAGCCACTACCTACCCATGGTTCTTGCTCGTCCGTACTTAAATATATAGACGGGTACCTACCATGGGCAAGGACCTCGATTGATTAAGTCGTCTCATCAGGTAAACGGTATCGTATGGTAACCCTATTAAGTTGACAATTTAATTGACATTCATGGTTGCTTAGCAACCCGCCAGATCGCGGAGTTGTCTGTGGCACGTCAGCCTACAGGGCTGGGCGCTCAGGAGGAGCCTGAGTGCTTCCTCTCTTGGTAATCCCCATACCTCGAGTCTGCAACAATATCAAAGAGTGGATGTGTTACCGCTTTGGAAAAGTTGAGAGTTGCTCGCAACTCTATTTTGTCATTTTTATTATGGCATCACTTGTGAGAATGAAAAACAAAACTGCGGCATGTTGAAAAGACTTTCTGTTTTTCTCTTAATAAAAACTCTCTCAGGTTCTGCACATGTTAGTCGTCAGACGCTGAATACAGTGTGCATAGGAATTGCACAAAGCTGTCCCGAAGGACAACCCTGTGAAAATGCAATCAATTTTCCCAACATCAGTAATGTTGTGTGGGTGCTTAATTACCACGTGATTGTTTTAATTTGTCTCATTTCTTTTCCAACAGCTTCCTGGTCTATTTGATGGATGCTTCTTCTTTTTCACTGGTGTCTTCAACACCCACAATAAACATGAACTGGCAGCCCTGGTGAAAGCCGGCAGTGGCCAAGTGCTTAATCGGCGGCCAAGACCCGAGAGCGACGTAACCCAGAGCGAGAATACAGTGGCATATCATGCACCACCTGGTTCTGACGCAACCTTTTGCACTCATTATGTAGTTTATGATAAGGGCGGATCAGCAGGTGTGGTCAGGTGTGGTAAAGTGTGGACAGTACCATCATCTTGGCTTGTGGAATGCATCCTTTCCTTTTCTCTTCTTCCCGTGGAGCAGGCTATGTCCATTTGACCTCCATTCCTTCACATTGGAATTGCATATTTTTTTATGACTGTGGGCATTGTTTTTGCTTCAATAAGTGTGCTTGTTTAATCCTCGTTTTTGTAAATCGATGACTTTGATTTCCCCCGATCTGCATTTTGTGCGTCAAAACGTAGACACAAGAAGAAGCCGTGTGGCCTATCACACCCACTTTGTATGAACATGATTTAGACATTTTCCATTTACTTGATCATTAATTTATATTTTTAACCAAATCTATCCATTTATTCGCTCTTATTTTGCTTCATTTCCACACCCCATTTGCAAATAGAACCCAATAGCCACATTTCAATTTATTGCTTTGCTACCACACTCGAGTACTACACCTGCAAATTATATCATGGGCTTTTATTGTTTTTTTTCCCCCCCAGATGGGACGTCAGGATTAATGCCCATTCCAAAAAACAGTTTTCCAATGATTGCATTGTAGTAGAACAGCAATTATAAGCCGATTTCACTTTTCATGAGATCTAGAGACAAGCACGCTACCAATTGAATGTTCCTGCTGCACCACCTTATCAAAGCTATCTTGCTGCTAACTTTGAGCTACTTGTTTTACAATGATTTTTTTCCACAGATCGATGCAAGTTCCATCAACCGGTGACATGTAACTTGCATAACTTTTGCTTGTTTTGTGTTTCACACATTTTTTAATCTCTTGCTTTTTACTAATATTCATCGACATACATTATTCCCCTCAGATTGATCCTTGTTTTTCTTTCTATTGTACGATTTGACAAGTCAGCGTTTTGCACAAACTAAGTCTTGCCGGACATTGTTCCTGCTTGCATTCGCTCTCATGGCAGCTTTTGCATGTTTTTTTCTTCTTCTAATGATGTGCAGTCGTTTCTTGGAAAATTGTCCTCTTAGGTTTATACTTTAAAATGTCATTACAATTATGTCGTACATTGTCAGTTTTTTGAATTGTAAAGATTTCTCATGTATTTTAAACAAATTAATTGTTTGGCCTTTTATGCTTTTATTTTTTTGTTTGTTTCAACTGAATGCTTCTTTTAGCCTTCCAAGACAAAATAAATGTATTTGGATCCCAAATTAGCCTTTGGCATCCTGTTACTAAATCTACATTTTTCTTCAACAAATATTACAAGTACTGTTTAAAAGTTTCCATGGTGGAACAACAATAATAGTTTTAAAAGGTTTCGGGTTTTCACAATGTATGAGCTCTTAAATGAGCTATTTACATTCTTTATACTGTTGTGGGCCGGGGGTCGGTGGCGAGAACGACCACTCGGTGGGGAAAGCTTGCGTCGTCTCCCACCAAATTCCCTGGAATTGTAGGCCGTCGCTCGGATAACTCCGCGAGCCGGCGTGTCGTTTAACCGACGGTGGTCGCCAATATTTCAACCGCGTGGCGTAGGGTTATTTTGTCTCGATCCAATGTACCTAAGTAACCACGCGGTCTCGGCTACCGGGGATCCACGCCCTCGGAACGCCTGGCCGAACCGGATTCACTCTACCAGCAGCGGTAAAATTACACCTACCGACTACCACTCTGCCACCCACCTTTCCGGCTCGGATGCAGTTGAGCGGGCGTGCCCAGGACGTCCCGGCTACAATTGTCCGACTACCGGGGATAAAACCCCGCCTAAACTCAGATCCGAACCATGCTGGACCAATTAAAAAAAGGACTGAAACGAACTCGGGACATTTCTAACACGTTTTATTTACAGTAAAAGACAAAGGCAAGACTTAACGCGAATATGCAAGCAGTGTTTACAGTGTTCCAAAAACACTTATTCAGTTCTACTTACAGACGGGCCCATACGCAGACGCACACAAAAATGAAAAGAAACCCAGAGTGCTTTATTGGACCATCGCAGCCGAGGAGAGAGACAAGCTGGGGGTCAGAGTTCGGATGGGTACCTGGCCGTCGGAGAAAGGGG
>CM068956.1:28207652-28218037 GCA_035128595.1 Eptatretus atami | reverse complement strand
ACTTGATGAGTAACAGTATCAACGTTGCAAAAAGTCGTCGTGAAAGAGCTGCAACGTTTATGGGAGCCGAGAAACCGGAACCGTGAGATCTTGCTTTGGCACGTCAGGGTGCGAGAAGGCAGCTGGTTGGTGGTGGATCGTGATGGGCCGAGGGGTCATGCAGATGGGATGGTTGTTAGATGGCTTGTTAGATGTAATAACCTAACTAAGAAATCGCAACGCACGCCTTTGATTCTCCCACTAGACAAAAGGAAGGGGATCTGACTACACACATACTTAACAACGTAACTGACTTTTGGGACATCTGTATGTTGAATGCAAATGGTTTCCAGATCCGTAACAATACTTTAAAAAAGATAACTCCTGTCGATGGGTGGAGCATGCTGCCCGAAACGTTGAGGTCTACTTTCGTCTTTTTACTTTGGAGTTATTTTCTTTTTTTAAGTATAAAGAATGTAAATAGCTCATAAATGGTGAAAACCCTAAACCTTTTAACTTACTATAAGTACAGTATTACAAGCTTCGCAATCAGTGCAATGATTCCAAAAAAGTTTTTTTTTATTTTCTAAATACTACCCTTATTGCTAAGAGCCACACCGAACTTGTGCATTCCCGCCCCCCTCCCCCCGCATTGTGTGCTCCACCTACTAGCAATAACTGAATCATAGCCAAGAATGGTGCCGAATACAAAAGATGCGGCAGAAATGCTTTCTGTTTTGCCATCCGAAAAGGCTTTTTTTGGGGGGTGGGGTTTGAAACTTGATTTGAGGATGACCAAATGTACTGCTTACTGGTCACATGAAAATCAAAATGTTGAACTTTGTTTTTAATGAAAACAGTACAAGCCCCTAATTTATGATGCAAATGTTTGGAATACAGATATAAAATGTGTAATCGTGATTACAAATGCATGCATCTACATCAGGAACTCGCTGGAGTTCTTATGTTGGGTTGGCACAGACACTTTCTCAGACACTAAATATTTCACAGACGCAAACCTTATGTAGGGTTTGCGACCTGATGTGCAAATCCTGTTCAAATTTCTAGTCAATCGGATGAAAATTGGGAATTTTAGAAATTTGACAAATTCATTGACCTTTGGCCTATGTTTACCTTTTTGACCTCAAAAAACAATATGCTTCTTGCTTATGATGAACGCTCCTATGTGGTGAAGTTTTTTGAAGATTGGTTTAAAATTATGACCTGTAGGAGATTGACAAACAAACAGACAGACAACAGAATAGCGTACAAGACCAACCAATATAATGAACTTGAAAAATCTTCGATTTTCGCAAGGAACAAACAAATGAAAAATCACTCATGGAGTGACGCATGGCGAAACGGAATGGCACTTGGTAGAGCGCATACCTCCGCCAGGCTGAACAGTTTACATTTGGTATCCCACTAATGGGTCGGATCTGAATCCGGACCTTAACCAAAATTGAATCTGCTTGTTCTCGTCACCTAACCAACTCATCCACCTAGTTTTGTGAAAACTCGTCCACAACTTTTTTAAATATTGTGCTATATATCGTTTTTGACCCCATCTCTCAATGGTGAAGAATCACTTAGAATTAAATAATCGTTGCAGCGGATTCGGATCTTCACCAAAATTGAATTGATTAGTCCGTGTCACAGACCTAACCTGTCTACCAAGTTTCGGCGGAATCCATCCGTAACGTTTTGAGACATTGTGCTATATATCGTTTTTAGCCCTATCTCTCAATGGTGAAGAATCGCTTTTAAAATTCTTGTATCTAGATCTGGATTTGGATCTTCACCAAAATTATGCGTTGCTGTCTTTGCTTGATCTACATACACAAAAAAAATTCAGAACGATTGCTTGAAAATCGTGTGACAAACAAACAGACACAAAGTGAAACGCAACAGACCAATATACGTGGCGAAAATATTTTTTCCCTCAAGTAACAGACAGACAAACGGACCCGAATGCAATACCGTCTCCTCTGGCGAGGGTAATTATTAGTGTTTACATGTGCCCCTGTTATGAAAAAGATTGCTTCACACAGGTTTATTATAACACTTCCGTGTTCAGGCCTCGAGTGAATATGTCCTTAAACACTGCCTGGGATTTCCCCCAGGAGTGATCGAGTCATGTGTTTTATGCAGATCATGTATTGAGGTTGTCGTGATTTGTTGAATTTTTAAAAAAAAAATTAAAAGAATAGAAAATGGTACAAGCACATTTTGCAAAAAATGATTGGTAATTGATACGAAACCATAAGGCCAACATTCCCCAATTTGTCTCCGTGCAATGCCGGGTACTTCGGCTAGTTTTATCCAAATGGAATTATATACTTGAACACTGTAAAACACAAATCACCATCCTTGCACCCTTTCGTTTATCAGTATTTGGACATGTTAAATAGAATGGTGTATAAGACTGCTTCAAAAGCACTAAACTTACGGATTTTTTTTCTTTTTTAGCGATCTTTAAAGTCATTATTTCATTTAAATTGAAGTATCTTTGAATTTAAGTGGAATAATTGAAGACTGAGAAAGGTCATTACGTACGCATTTAAAGTTGGTGGACCTTCAATCTTTATGGAGTCTCTATATTTGCGAACGTTGAAAAGGAAGGCGATGCATGTTAGTACCGATGAAAGTCTTTTTGAATGGTCTGTTTGAAAAGCTGCAATCCGGGCAGACGCTTTCGTTCTACGCTTATTCAGAAGAACATTTTGAAAAAAAAACATTTATACTGTGTGCAATTCAAATTCTTGGCTATTTTGCTGTTTGGACCATCGTCCATATTTTATTTGTCTCCCCTGCCGATGGTGGGCGGAGGTTGTTTTTACCCCTTTGTCTGTTTGTTTATGAACAAGATGTCTCAAAATGTTGTGGACGGATTTGGACGAAACTTGGTGGACAGGTTGGGTGTGATATGCAATAATTGATTTGATTCTGGTGAAGATCTGCATCCGGATGCGGATCCGCGAATTTTTAAAGTGATTCTTCATTGAGTGATGGGGCTAAAAACAATATTTAAAAAGTTGTGGATGGTGATGACAAAACTCAGTGGATGAGTTGGTTAGGTGATGAGAACAAACCGATTAGATTTTGGTTAATGTTCATATTTAGTGATCCCTTCCAGAGGCCAAAACTCCCTGATCAATCACTGTAATTTCCTTGGAAATGCTGTTTTTCAATTCCTCTAGTGTCTGTGGCTTGTTGACATATACACAATCTTTAAGGTACCCCCACAGAAAAATAAATCTGTGGTCGTTAAATCTGGTGAACATGGAGGCCAATCTTTGAGTTTGAATTATTGATTTCCCACTAGTAATAAAATTCAACAATTTTCATGTGCTGCTCATTGATAAATTTATTCATAATGAATCTCCCTGGTCTTCTTTATCCGTTAAAATTTTTTTAATAATTAATTCAAAAATAAAAAAGAAAACCTTCAGTAACTTTTGGCTCACCCTGTACTTGAACACTGCGTGGGGTCACTCCCCTGTTAGTCTCGCCCCGGAGTGCGTGCGTGCACATGCATGCATGTTGCTCTTGTTGACTGCTATCTCCACATGTGAGTGGGTTTCAGGAGATAGAACGGAGACTTACCAGGTTTCAAAGTACCACCTCCGTTCTTCCTGAGGCCACGTTGTGCTTCCATCGTACTTTTCACGCATGCGTCGTGCCGAGTGCTCATGGGTCGGTTTTATAGGGTGTCTCCAAAGCATGTTGCGAGCAATATTATAACCCACGACACTCATCCCAGACACCGATGTGATTTCACTTACTCCATTACACTATGGCGTCGACTATATAATAGTTGGTGAATTTACAAGAAATGTCTTGCAATTTGAGAAATTCATACACATAAGGGAGGACAGGGGTGATAATTTTTTTTTGTACAAACGAGGTGTGTGCGTGTGCATGCCAACTCATATATTTTCACTTTAAAAATGGTTTTCTCTGCAACTGCTTGTCCAATCAATGCAAAACATTAAACATAGGAGGGACTCCCCATGGAGAATATTTTATTGCTAACTCTAACGTCATAGGTCACATGGTATGGCAGCAGTATTGGATTAAAGGAAAAATATTGGACATAATTTTCTAAAAAACCGCTCAACAAAACAAGTTGAAACTTGATGTACGTCATCCACTCCCCACGGGATATGTCGGGTGATGACGATGACCTTATCGGTGAAGTTGTATTCCAACCATAATCGGTTGAATTGAAATTGTTATCCGAAAAATCTGACCTATGACCCGATTTGAGTGAATAATTATATTTACGACGTTCATAACCCATCCCAAGAAACTGTCACATAATAGGGTGCATGGATGATATGGGTCATAATAGCGGTGAGTCATCGTAGTAGTAGCATGTTCAGTTAACGACGGTATTTTTTGTTAACAATTAATGAGTGAGACGAGACTATGTGCTCCACGATTGCCATTCTAGTTTCAAATGTTTTTTTATTATTACTTGTAAATAAATGCTTCCAGAGAGAGCTTGTTATTTGTAATTATATTCAATACAATAATTAACTGCACTTCCCCGAACGTGGGAAAGCCCAAAAATGATGTGCTTGCTATTAAAATTCATCATGTGTTTGCTTTGCTAATTCACTGTTGTATTCTGGAGAAAAATACGTTTTATTATATCCTAATAAAAGCACCTACTTTCAAATAGCACCCCTGTCCTAGGATATAATAAAACATATTTTTATCCAGAATACAACAGTAAATCAATAAAGCAAACACATGATTAATTTAACAGCAAGCACATCATTTTGGGCTTTCCCACGTTCTTCCTGTTCTGTAAACCTTGGTTTATTTCCATCTTTGTTTTTGGAAAGGTTGGATCAATCGAGAAATGTTAATGGATGGAATGCAATTTTTTTTGATGGTCGCCCATATTTTGTCATCGTTTTTCTAACTTGCATTTACTACTCGTACACAGTAGAAACGTATATGTTGCAAATTTTGGAAATCTCAGACACACTTGGAAAACGGCTTCTTTTCTTTCTTTTTTTTGTGTTTGTTAATGCACAGACCTTAGGTTAGTTACGTCTGTTTTCAGGTTTGATTTTAAGATTGTGAAGATTTGGATTTTTGGATTATCAGTCAGGTCTGCTGTTGTGGGGGTTTTTATTTTATTCATTTATTTATTTATTGGCAACTGCTTCAATTGTTTATGACCAAAGAACTGAAATGCCACTTCTGTATGGATGACGCTCCATCTGCAAATGCCATCCGCTTTCTGTGAATGCCTTAAAGTGAAGGGCAGTATCAGGCACCAAACCTCAAGTTCGGCCACGGATGTGTCAGACCATGTCGGAGGAGTAATTGATAGTGTGTGGCAACGATGAAGCTCCTTGGTAGGTCTGTATGCCAACTCTAATCTGTACTTCACATGAATATGGAATCTGAATGAAGAATACTCATAAAGGTCGTAAGTTATACTCCGTAAAACTTCTGGCACGACAGCCAGTGAGTAATATTGTTGCTTTTTAAAATTTATTTATTTTATTGGATTGATTAAGGATCATGAGCATATTGCGTGCAGCCATCTTTTCACTGAGTGTGTTTGTTCACAAGCAGCACTACGGGGTTTTGGTGGTCACTGAAGGAAACGCAGCTCTCTTATCCATCATAAGGCCACCAGGTATGCAAAGGTCCAGATGAAAATGGTAGTCCACTGTCATACCATGTTGGCTTTGAAGTGGCGAATGTGGGCCTCCATCACGATTATGTCACGAACCTGCAGGTGAACAACGTACAAGCACATACATAAGCTTTTTGTCGCTAAATGACGGCAAAGTCACAGCTCTGTTATGGAAAGGTTTTTCAAAAAAAAAAATTTTTTTTAACCAATTGTTTTTTGTCTTAGTACTGCTAAACAGAAGGTTTTTGAAAGTGCCAATAAGGTGATTTGTGGTCCACAGTGTTCAGGTATGCAATTCGTTTGAAATAAACGGGTATTTTTAAAGGTTCTAGAAAAACTTTTTTTGGAAGTTTACCGCCGTTTATGCAGAATCTTTTACACCACCTTATTTAACACGTTAAATTAGTTACTTGTGCCTCTGTGTCCTTTATGACATCCTTATAAAAACAGTTTCTTGTTTGGAATGATTTTCAATTTTGTTTGACTGCCAGACAGGCAGACAGACTAAAAAAAAAAATTTCTCACTCCTCTGCACATGTGTGATCAGGACAAATTCGGAGCCGATTTTTGATCAAAATATAACATTCAATTGAAATTAAGTTGTTCCTCGATCATAAACTGATGTTTGTGGACAGACAGACCGAGCCAAAGTGAACCAATTGCTTATCCCTACTTTTGGGAGTGGGGGTGGGGTACACGTGTGTCTGTGACACAGGCATGCAGGGATAATTTGAGAAGTGTACAATATTGAAAAAGTTGTCATAATGGCAGCTGTTTATAGCAGCAGTCTCACAGCAAGGAATAGATTGGGCACGGGTTACCGTTGCCTTTTCCCAGCTGTAGTCAGGTTAGGAATTTAGATTTGGCCAGGGCACACAATAGCCTACTCTTATGAAAGACACGGTGGAGAGTTAATGTCCACCCAGTGAATACCAGCATGGCACCAAGCTTGACTCTTCTTCAAAGGATGGCACTTGATGAGTTATGTGGCAAACTTGATGAGGAAATGGCAACAGACCCAAATGAGACCCACAGAGCATGCGACCTGGATAAGGATACATCAACCCAGCACAAAAACATACAATATGCACAATTACATTACATCGACAAATTAAGTCTCGCTATGATCAAAAATTAATAAAATCCCGGAATAGATACCAGGTTTCAAGCAGAGATCATGTCACATGTCAGAGATCATGTTTCAAAGTTCATGAATAATTAATAGGTCAAATGCTCTGACAGCCATATTGGTTTGAATGAAAAAATATTTCTCTTGAACCACTTCATCAATCAATGTGAAACATCACAGTTATGATGTAGCGGTCATGTGGAATATATGTTTTAAACTTCAACCTGATCGGACGCATGGTCTGGCAGCCAGAATTATTAACCTCCGCCATCGAAGATGGATGGAGGTTACTGTTTTACCCCTGGTTGTTTGTTTGTGAACAGTATTACGGAAAAACTCCTGGACGGATTTCGACGAAACTTGGGGGGGGGGGGTAGGTATGGTCCAAGGATCATGCCATTAGATTTTGGACTTGGTCCAAAAAAAAAACTTAGAAAATTTTGCAACTTCTTTTCAAAAAAATTTCGATTTTATTTGAAAATATTTGATATTTTTTTTTTGCATTTCTACATGTTTTAAGTGATTCCAACCCCCAAAAAAAATTGTTAGAGAAAAAAAAAGAAATTTTGCAACTTTTTTCAAAAAATTTCGATTTTATTTTTTGGCATTTCTACATGTGCATCGATCTAGTTTAGTTTATTCAATCGTGGTTCAGTAGAGTCTGATCCGTTTTGACCTACAATGAATAGGATATCAGGTTCACTTAAGTGACCCAGCAGTATTGGCGGCGGAGGTTTTGCACTCTACCGAGTGCTCCCCCTCTAGTTTAATATTGTGAATCTTGGTTCGGGAATTTCAATTGAACTTCGAACAAGTATGTATCATGATGTAATAATATGGGCAGAGGCATATCTGGTGATGTCACACCGTCAGAAGTGCCATTCTCGTGAAAAAATGTTTTTTTTCTGACTTGTGTAACTATTTTTCCCACCCTGCATGCCAATAACTTCAGCATCCAGAAATTTTTTTTGAGGGGTCTTACACGGGGAACCACCGCGCCCACTCCTCCCCTCTCAACCAATACATCTCGTAACAAATCCCTTTCCGAGTTCCCTTAATTTCCCGTCCAATATTCTCATCCCTTCAGTCTCCATTCAGACATTCTGCTACCCTGTTGTCCTTCACTTTTGGAGTCATCTATTTTGTATGCCAACATGGCAGAATTTTTCTTTACCCTCTCTCCTTTCTCTGTTCCTTCCCTTCTATTGGAAACCCATACTCCTCTCTCTCCTCCCAATCTTCCATTCTCTCCCAAACTCCTCAGCTCCATTCCTTCTCCTTCCGTCATACATTCTTTTATTTTCCTCAATATTAATTTCATTTTCTCAATTTTAACTTCATTTACTCCTTACCTATACAGTGCCCAGAGAAAGTCTACATCCCCTTTCAAAATTTTCACCTTTTGTTGCCTTATTGCCTGGAATTAGATTTCATTAAATCAGACTTTTTCCATCCTTATTTACACATCGTAACCCCCAACTTCCAAGTGATCTGTTCCTTTCCACACGTTTATCCCAGAGGTCTTTTGAAAGCTCCTTGGTTCTCATGATTGAGTCTTTGCTGGGAAATGCACAACCCAGCAGAGGAAACCTGTAGCAACAGCTGATTCTATTCTGATTATTTCAGAATCACTACAATTTAACACAGGTGGAGACCAATTAACTTGGCGTGCGATTTTGAAGGTGACTGGTTACACCTGAGATAATTTACAATTGTTATTAGAAGGGTGGGCGGACACTTGTCCAACCACCAACCAAGATATTCTAGTTTTGTATTTTAAATTAATTTTCTGAAATTTGTAGAATTAGTTTTTCACTTGGAAGTTGTGGGTTACGATGTGTAAATAACGGTGGAAAGAGTCTGATTTTAATGCAGTTTAATTCCAAGCTATAAGGCAACAAAAGGTGAAATTTTTGAAAGGGGGTGTAGACTTTCTGTCGGTACTGTACATGCATAATAAAGAGGTACCTCCATTCCTTTCTGTTGTGTCACTTACTTAGCCAATGATCCTCATTACAGGAGTGAGCTAACAGCCTTTATTCAATCCACCATATCCCTCTCTCCATGCTGTTTTCTCCACCTCTTTACAAGTGCCCTCTCTTGTTCAGACTCATGAGCATTTATGTGCATCATCATTGTAATAACAGGACACAACACTATCCTCTTCCCTTCTGTTCTTTTTCTTGATGATGGCATTTCCAATTTCCTGCTTCCCACCACTCCCTAGAGACCCTCTGTACTAGAAGTGGCGACAACTTAAAATTTGACGCCATTTTGTATCCATCGAGCGCGGCGCACCGACCCTGTTCCCATTGTGCATGAAGCGTAATGTGTCTGTTTTCTAATCAAGCTGTCTCTCAAGATTAGAAAACATCTTGGTTTTAATAGCTAATTCAACATGCGCGAGCGAAACATAGGCGCAGTACGAAGGTGACTGGTTACACCTGAGATAATTTACAATTGTTATTAGAAGGGTGGGGGACACTTGTCCAACCACCAACCAAGATATTCTAGTTTTGTATTTTAATTATTATTTCTGAAATTTGTAGAATTAGTTTTTCACTTGGAAGTTGTGGGTTACGATGTGTAAATAACGGTGGAAAGAGTCTGATTTTATGCAGTTTAATTCCAAGCTATAGGCAACAAAAGGTGAAATTTTTGAAAGGGGGTGTAGACTTTCTTCGTACTGTACATGCATAATAAAGAGGTACCTCCATTCCTTTCTGTTGTGTCACTTACTTAGCCAATGATCCTCATTACAGGAGTGAGCTAACAGCCTTTATTCAATCCACCATATCCTCTCCTCCATGCTGTTTTCTCCACCTCTTTACAAGTGCCCTCTCTTGTTCAGACTCATGAGCATTTATGTGCATCATCATTGTAATAACAGGACACAACACTATCCTCTTCCCTTCTGTTCTTTTTCTTGATGATGGCATTTCCAATTTCCTGCTTCCCACCACTCCCTAGAGACCCTCTGTACTAGAAGTGGCGACAACTTAAAATTTGACGCCATTTTGTATCCATCGAGCGCGGCGCACCGACCCTGTTCCCATTGTGCATGAAGCGAATGTGTCTGTTTTCTAATCAAGCTGTCCTCAAGATTAGAAAACATCTTGGTTTAATCTCTCAGTTTTGAGGTTGTTTTGTTGTCCTGTTTATCTCCCCCCCCCCCCACAAAAAAATAACGTTGTCCTTTCTGCCTTTTCAATGCTGTCTTATTCCCCTCCCTCCAAAAAACAATCCAAAACACTTTCATTCAGACACAATCCAATTCTGCTATATCTGTACTTCCTATACATCTCTTCTTTTCCTCCATCATTTTCTCATGATCTTAATTGAAGAAACACTCTTCCTACTTCCCTTGAAAGCTTTTTAAATGCATTATAATGCTTATTCCATTATTTCTCTGGCATCAGCACGCCATGTGTGTTCTTCATCAGATCTAATCTTCATCTTCTTCTTCACAAAGCATATTTTTGCAAACCTTCTCTTACCCAAAGCACGTGGTCTGTCATCCATCCTTCAGTTCCTTCAGCATGACCTTTCTTCATGCCTTAAGCAACAATTCCTTCCACCTATCCCATGATCTTTTCCTTGAATATTAAATATGCC
>CM068956.1:28188997-28207627 GCA_035128595.1 Eptatretus atami | reverse complement strand
CATCTCAGTTTTGAGGTTGTTTTGTTGTCCTGTTTATCTCCCCCCCCCCCCCAAAAAAATAACGTTGTCCTTTCTGCCTTTTCAATGCTGTCTTATTCCCCTTCCCTCCAAAAAACAATCCAAAACACTTTCATTCAGACACAATCCAATTCTGCCTTATATCTGTACTTCCTATACATCTCTCCTTTTCCTCCATCATTTTCTCATGATCTTAATTGAAGAAAACACATCTTCCTACTTCCCTGAAAGCTTTTTTAAAATGCATTATAATGCTTTAATTCCATTATTTCTCTGGCATCAGCACGCCATGTGGCGTTCTTCATCACGATCTAATCTTCATCTTCTTTCACAAAGCATATTTTTGCAAACCTTTCTCTTACCCAAAGCACGTGGTCTGTCATCCATCCTTCAGTTCCTTCAGCATGACCTTTCTTCATGCCTTAAGCAACAATTCCTTCCACCTATCCATGATCTTTTCCTTGGAATATTAAATATGGCAATCTTGAGAAGTCCAGTATGCAGAGGTTGTCTGCGCACAACAATCAAATCTGCTACACATTATTTTACTGTGTCGAACCCCTCCATGTCAGTACCCTCCCCAACATCTCCTATAAGTCTTCTTTCTCTGACTCCAGAGACTGACTCCATCTGTGAACTTTCTCTGAATGGAAAATCCTCTTTTCTGGACTTGGTGATGACAAACTTCCCCACAATAGTCTCCCGCTCTTCCTCTGCTCCAATTGGTTCATTTGATCATATGTTTGTTAGAGTTAACATCTCTCTGCGTATTCTCAGAGAGTTGCCTCAATGCTGGCAAGTCTGGCAGTTCACTCAGGCAGCCATCTCTCTTCTGGACTGGTCTCCAATCCACTCTGCCCCTGATGTTAATGTAGCCCGGGATCCTTCCACATAAACCTGCTCCCTCTCATGCACATATTCATCCCATCTCATCTTCAGTTATCCTTCCCTGCTTCCCGCCCATGGTCGATGAATCCTGTGGTGAGGCAATGCTCTGAAACACTTTCCTTCTCTTCCTGGAAGAAAATCCGACCGAAAGCAATCTCAGTGCTTTCAAAAGTACGCAACAAGTGTGTGTCCACTCTCAGGAGAGCCAGAAAACAACATCTGTCCAACCTCAAGATTTAATTTCAAATTTGTCTCCCTCCTCTAAAACCTGGTGGTGCCTTGTTAAGTCTGTCTCTGGAGAATGCTCCTCTTCCGTCCCTTCCCTCTCTTCAAATGGCACCACAGCCGACTCTGCTCATGAGAAGGTCAAATGCCTCAATTCTGTGTTTGCTTCAAAATCTTGTGTCCCTAACCCCTCGCTTCTGTTAACTATCCTTTCCTGTTGTACCCAACTTCTCCTGAATTGTCTTTTGCACCTGATAAGAGAAGTTTCTGTCAACCATCGACTCTGACTCTGCTGCTGGACTTGATGGCATCAGCTCACGTATCCTAAAAACCTGCTCTGCCGCTCTTGCAAACACTCTCTCTGCCATCTTCACCCTATCATTTGCACTACGTCATCTTCCATCTGCTTGGAAATCGGCCAACATCACTGCACTACATAAAAAGTGCAATAGCAGATCCCCTTCATGACAGACCTATCGGCTTACTTCCACACATCAGCAAGGTCATGGAATCCATCATCACAGTTGATATGAAATCCTTCTTTTCTCCAACGGCCTCATCTCAGATAATCAATTTGGATTCAGACCAGGTCACTCCACCTTGAACATGCTGCATCGACTCACCCAACAATGTCAGACATGAGATCTGGGCCATCTCCCTGGACATATTTCGTGCTTTTCATGCAATCTGGTATCCATCTTACTCTCTAAAACTGTCTTTCTACAGTATCCAAGGCAAAACTCCACTCACAGCTTACTGGCTTCCTTTACTCTCGTAGCCAATGTGTGCTCTCAATGGAATCCCTTCATCTCCTCTCCCTGTCAAGGTTGGAGTGCCCCAAGGCAGTGTTCTGGTCCAGCCCTCTTTCTGATCTCATCATATGATCTCTCTGACTCTGGAAAATCCTGTTTATCTATTTGCTGATGACTCCACCCTCTGCTGTGACATCTCTCATCCTTCAGATAGACAGGCTGCAGCCTCTTCCCTTTCTTCAGACCTTCACAAAAATTACAAACTGGTCAAACACTTGGATATGTCCTTCAATCCTGACAAATCTCACACTCGCTCTCTCTCTCTCTCCGAAAAGATAATCTGGCAAACCCTTCCCCTACATCCCCCCCCCATGGAATCTCCCATGATGAACCTGAGGCGATGTGCTATCACTTCGCCATCGCAGACAGGTCCGTGGTCTCTCTTCTACAGCCTCCTTTCTCGTCGTTCAGCTCTTGCATTGTCTCCCCCCCTCCCTCCCCAGGTTGTGCTTCTCAGGGCACACACGGTCCACTATCAACCCCTTCTGGTGAAACTACCTAAATCCAGAACCACTGTCACCTCCACTCATTCATTCCTCTTTTTTCCAACCTGTAGACCAACTTACACATCCTCTTCAATCTCAGTCTTCCCTCCAGTCCACCATCTCAGATCATCCTCAATTAGAAATCCTCAATTCAAAATCATGATCGTGTACCCCATGTTCTTTTCCTACTCCACATTCCTCTCACACCCATTATTTGTCCAATGTCTCCCCAGAACTCCTCTGTGGGTGTCCCCCTCTTTCTACTGTTCCTATTGTCCTATTATGCCCTGATCCATTAAATGTATGAGCTCTTCCATGGGCCTTGACTCTGCATGCAATTTTTTTTTTAGAAAAGATAACTGAGTGTGGGGGCGGGGGGGAAGAGAAAGCTTAAGAAGATTGATTGATTGTGTGCTCTGCTTGAAGGAAGTCCTTGGCTGCTTAACATGAAGGGTGATACTGGGTGGTTTGCCATTGCCTTCTCAGCAATTAGGGCAGGAATTTGGAATTTATTCAGGTTGCCACTGATAGCTTGTCGACTCTTGGTGAAGGACACCTTGGGATATTTAACATCCATCAACTAATGCTCGCAGACGGGACACCCGGCTTAATGTCCTTCCGTGGGATGGCACAAACCTTGATAAATAACCCTACCTGTGAAACACCAGGATGGAAGTTTATAGCTGGTCAGGATTCAAACTCAGGTTAAACAGCTAAGAACGAGTATGTGTACCTCTCAGCCATCCTACCAGCCCCCTTGAGAAGATATGGAAAGGAAAGTTTTTCTTGCAATCAAATGGAACAGGAAAGGAAAAATTTCGAAAAACAATGAAGGAATAAAACAGGGCAGCAGTAAAATGGAGATGAGTCATAAGTGAAGGAATGTTTTCTTTTTCTTTTCTTTCCAACTTCATTTCTATGAACACAAGAACTGTGCCACTGAAAACATGGATGTGCTATGTAATCCTTCGCATGTGAAGACGTGCATATGCATGTAATGTAATGCTTCATTTTTTTTTCTATTCCCATAAATCTCTCATCTTCCATGTTTTCCCTTTTCCCACAGTTCATTGATACACTCAATTACTCTCTTCTCACTTTCTCCCTTTTTCTCCCACCCTTCTCATTCCTGTACTCTTTTCAATAGAAATATACGAAAAACAAGGCGCCCATGACCCAGGTGACCAGAAATTTACGGGATGCGCCACGTTACTACACCTAGTATCATGGAGTATGGTAGTTCTCCATATAGAGCGATGAAACGGGAAAAAATGGCCGCCCATTCAAATGTGTGCACAACGATACGCTAATAAACTACAATGGAGTAAAGCCATACCTCGGATGCTCAGTTCCTCAATACCGAACACAGGCTTGTTGAAATTCTGAATTTGCAGCATAAATCCAGATGAATGGTACCGTCCCAGCCGAGACTGGATGTTGGCAAGCTCAAGGATGAGAGGGTAGCTGAGGAGTTTGCGAACTGGCTGAGTGGGGAATTGGTGTTCTGGGTGCTTTGGGAATCCTGAAGAATTGTGGAGTGCTTTCAAGACCACCGTCCTTGAGTTTGCCGGTAGATGTCAAGGAACTCACCATCGAGCGAAGAAGAATTTTGTTTCTCAAGGGACACTGGATACCATTGACTAGAGTCGCAGGGCCAGGCTGAATGGCAGAACTGAGCTGTTAAGGGAGCTGAGGCGTAAAACTGTACATCCACTGAGAGTGGACAAGGAGGCCTATGTGCGAAGAATCTGTGAGGGGGTAGAGCATCACCTGTGGTCAAGTGATTCTCGTCCTGCTTACAGGGGAATTCGCGCATTGAATTGTGCAAGTGTTACTATTCCTATTGCTGACCCTCCATTGAAGTCATCCACCTTCGTTTGTGGAAACACAGGCTGCGGTGAACGTTGGAAAGGGGTAAAGTTCCTGGATTTGTGGCATCCACGCTGAACTTCTCAAGGCTGGTGGAAATGCTATACGCATGTCGTTGCATGTAATTCTGTGCTCTGCCTGGAACACAGGCATCATCCCAACTGACTGGAAGAGGGGCCTTGTTTCCGTTTCTGGAAAGGGAAGGGTGATCGCCAGGACTGCAACAACTACTGAGGGGTGACACTGCTCTCGGTGCTGGTAAGGTCTTTGCTCGGATAAATAATTATTGATGTGGTTCACCACCATCTGTTTGAGCACCAGTGCCCAGAGCAGTCAGGCTTTACACCAAAGAGGTCAACAATTGACCGTATCCTTGCTCTTCGGGTCCTCACCGAACGCAGATGAGAGTTTCGGCAGGGGGTGCTTGCAGCCTATGTGATCTCTACAAAGCGTTCAATTCACTGAATCGGGATGTCCTCTGGAGGATTTTTGGCCTTCGTGGGGTGCCACCAAATCTGATCCATCTGATGTCTGAACTATACTCTGGTACTGAGATTGCTGTAAAATGTGGTGATACCATCTCTAACTTATTTCCAGTTGTTACTGGAGTTCATCAGGGGTGTGTACTGGCCCCCACATTTTTCAGTGTTTGTGTGGACTGGATTCTGGGGAGTGTATTGGAGAGATCAAGCTGCGGTGCATGTTTTGGAAGTGTCAAGATATCTGACCTTGATTTCTCAGATGATGCAGTCATCTTTGCGGAGACTCTAGATATCCTTTTGGGGGCCCTCAAGGTGCTGAACGAGGAGTCGGAGCCACTGTGATTATGGTTTTCCTGGGTCAAAACTAAGATCCAGGCTTTCAATGACATATTGGTGCTGCTATCTTGTCCCAACTTGGTTGTGGTGAGGATGTTGAAGTCACAGGGAGATTCACTTACCTTGGCAGTGACATTCATGTCTCTGCTGGCTGTGAGCCTGAGGCCAATGGATGTCTGGGTCGGGCCTGGGGAGTCATCAATTAACTGGATCATGGGTGTGATGCTGTCGGTACCTGTGCTGGAGGACAAAAGTCAGACACTTCAGGTCCTTGGTGCTTCCAGTCTTGCTCTCCGGATGTGAGACTTGGACTCTGACCAGGGATCTGAGGTGGAGACTTAACTCCTTTGGTTCCAGGTTTCTTTAGAGAATCTTTGGCTATCGCTGGTTGGACTTTGTGTCCAATGAGAGGCTACTGAGAGAGACTCAGATGAGATTTGTAACCTGGATAGTCTGTGAGCGTCAGCTGTGGCTGTATGGACATGGGGCTCGTTTTCCTGATGCTGATCCTACTCACTAGATTCTCTCAGCGAGGGAGCCTCGTGAGTGGAGGGAGACAACGGGCCGACTACGTGCCTCGTGGTTGCAGCAGGTTGATCGGCATCTCAAGGAGATGGGGATGGGCAGACGGAGACCGCGAGAGTACTGGTGGAAATTGTATGCATTGACGCGCTGCTCCGCTGCATGCTCCCATACCTGACCTGATACCTTTTATTCTCAAGCATTTTCTGAACGACCAAGACTTAAAAAGACGCCAAAATGCATCGCGAAAGTACCACTTTGGGAGATCACTAAAACACCAATTTGTACTACTACTCCTTCTTCTGCTTCTGCTTCTTCCCCTCTAAAAATATGTAAAACTGTAGCCCAACCTTCCTCAATAACTGCTGAAGCTATGATGGTGATTCCAATGCAAGGAAGTTACTTTTCTCGGGGCTGGTGCACACAACCCAAAATTTAAACATAAATAAAACATTAAGCATTTTATTTCAAAAAGAGATGGAACGTAAATGTGGATTCATCCAAACCAGGCCAGGATCGTGGGAATGGGAAGATAGTCAATACCATTCCAAAAGCATTACTTATCCAAACCATCCTCCAAATCAACTGAAACAAGTATTCAAACAATTTCATAATGTAAATGGATTTAATCCATACCAAAATAACAAAATATAGCATTTATTACTTTAAAAAATTGCAGAAACAAGAAGAAAAAAAACATTTAAAAAAAATGTAAAAACAGAGGGATGAAATCTCAAAAAAACAACCAAACAAGGTAAGCATGACACCACATTACAATGCCCCAATACGACACCACAATCCTCTTACAAATTACCATCACATATTTTGATGTATTACTTTTGTTGTGGGATTGTGATGGATAAAGAAGAAGAATGACACCACATTACGATGCCACAATACAACACCACAATCCTCTTCTGGTTTAGCGTCATGATATCTTTTGACGTTGTTCCATCACAATCCCACAACAAAAGTAAAATGCCAAAAGATGTCTGATGGTAATCCAGAAGAGGATTGTGGTGTTGTATTGTGGCATCATAATGTGGTGTCATTCCAATCTTCTTTGGTCATTTTTTGAGATTTCACCCTCTGTTTTTACATTTTTTTTCATGTTTTTTTTTTCTTGTACATTGTCGTGGTGTTGCACGGTTAAGTTAAACCCCCTGACCGAATTTGTTGGTGACAGGCGGTAACACCGCCAGCCCGGATAGCCAGGCGGTTTTCCTTCAGAGGCGGACACATTGATCCTCGGAGATTATAGCGCGCGTGGAGGGGTGGGGCACGTCACTGGCAGAACGACGGAGGCATGGATATGTGCACAGCACAGAGGTTTATACTCCAACCCACGACAAATACACGGACACATCAACTAAAAATAACTGTGGATTTAATGAAAATTGACATATTTTCAGTGAAATACAAAAAGTTGACGATAATAACGTGAAGTAAATAAATCCTTAAGACGAGGCGCCTCTACATACAGACTTAAATACATACAAGGGGAAACAAAATAAAAGAAAATCCTTCCTTTATCCTGGCACTTAGCTTGGTCCAGAGATAGTCTTTGTGGAACTTGGAATTGAGCGCTTCATCCTGCATGTGTAGATCGCTCAAAATAATGGTCCAAGCCGCTCTCTCGCAGTGGGAAAATGTACGTCAGGCAATTTGTGAGTGGTATTCAACACCAAGGCTCAGAGACCCCGTGCAGCTTCTTTTCACGAGCGAATATGCCGACCGTTCCTCTCTGCACCTGGTCTCTTCACAACGATCCGCCCACACGACGAGACGATTCTGCGACCCCATGATCAGGCCACGAGGCACGCTCTCTTTCCCTCAGAAACATACACACTTCACGGTTCAGCCGAACAGTCAATGGCTAGTGTCTTGCTCAGTAAGCGAGCCAATTCGCTTCAGCACGAATATGAGAACCGTGCCGTCTTCTTCATGTGTCGAAGGAAAGTCAGCCATAAAACCCTGTTCTTGCAGGCCATCTCCGAGCTATGTTCTCTCTCGACCGCGTGCGTCCCTTATTCCTCACTCGTGCGCTCCTCCTGATCTCTCTCTTACGTCGCACTGAACCACCGTCCACCTCCCGGGCGGTCGCTTTCTCCCACAAAACCTGGGAAGGCGGAGCCTGGCTCACTTGTTATCATTGTGGTTATTATAAAAGTGCACGTCTTTCATGGTTTGTAATCCAAAAAACAAAGGGAAAAGTCACAGGGGGAACTTATCCTTAATCCTATCTTATTAACACTGCACCACACCCCGTGTGGTGACACATAACGCTTAAGCTCACAATCTCCCTCCTCGATGACATCGAGATGTCTCCTACACGTCCACGGACCAAACAGCTCTATCCTAACTTTCCTATGAAAGTCCTCCATCTACCCCCACAATCATAACAATATATAGGGACTCTTCCCCTCACTACCCTGTGTATGAGCAATAAATAGATGCCTTATTAAGGTCACATGATCACGCATCTCTACAAAAAGTGTGTGTCAGTATGTGTGTGTCTCCTCCATAACTCCAAAACCATAAAACCTGGATCTTTGCATGCATACCAACAAAACTCCAAAGGAAGTGCAAGTGAAAATTGGGTGTTTGGCTTAATTAAAACACCCCTTCTGAAGATAATTAACAGCATATGTAATTATATCTTTCATCAGGTGATCCTTGGCCACCTCGCCTCTCTGGGGTCTTAAGGCGTTTCCTGGGTAACCTTGCTGGGTCTGAAGCCGCCATGTTTTTGGCTGCCTCAACCACACCTTGACTTGGAACAGGCCGCAACAATTTCTAAACGATAAAGTTTTTTTTTCACTTTCCTCACTCATATTATTGAATGCCTGTTCATCATTGCTACAAATCGCTGTAAACATCGCTTTTGAAAGTGCTATAGTTTTCAAATTAGAAGCTTGGAGCAATTTCATGCATTTTGTGATACGATTTTCCACGATGTACTCTCACGGACTAATTAAAGTAGATCTACGAAATATTTCGGTTTGAGGATCGGATATTGTTCGGATCAAATGAGTGTCAAAATCTTGTTGTGAATCTGATAATTTAAAGAAATAACGAGTCTTATAACTAAGCCGATGCACCGTTTCTGAGCGAATCGTTCACTCACAGCGGACACTTTTGCCCACCACGTCATCAAGACGAGTGGTTCGTGCACTGTCGTCCTGAGAGAGTGATTCATGCTCAGTCACCCCGGGTGAGTGGTTCGTACTCCGTCGCCCTGAGCGAGTGTTTGTGCCCCGTCGCCCTGAACAAGTGGTTTGTGCCCCGTCGCCCTGAGCGAGGGTTCGTGCCCCGTCGCCCTGATCAAGGGTTCTGCCCCTCGCCTGGCGAGGGTTCGTGCCCCGTCGCCCTGGCGAGGGGTTCGGCCCCGTCGCCTGAACAAGTGGTTTGTGCCCCGTCGCCCTGAGCGAGTGTTCGTGCCCCGTCGCCCTGATCGAGTGGTTCGTGCCCGTCGCCCTTGTGAAACACAGGCTTGACAGTTTATAAGGGTAGGGATTCGAACCCAGGTTAGACAGCTTGGAAGCAAGTGTGTGTACCTCGAGGCCATCTTGCCAACCTACTGTATTCCATTATATTTATACCCGAATATATGATGTGACCCTTCCATGACTATTGCAGTTATCACATTTTGTGCGCAACACTCTCTTCCTTTGGTCGATCTGACAAGCTTTGCTGGATGCACATTTCCTTTTTGTCTCACTAGCAAATACCACCAGTCACTTCATTTACGGGAATACTAAAGGGGGAGGAGGGAAGAGGGAGAGAGGTGGTGGGCGATGAAGGGTTGGAGGGGAAAGGAGGGAGGGTGGGAAGGAAGACTGTGAGGTGAGAGGAAGAGAAGGCAGATGTTCGGTGGAGCGTTAATTACGATTGGTACTCTCAGGGCGAATGAAACGCTCGCCCAGGGCGACGGGGCACGAGCGCTCGCCCCTGGTGCGACGGGGCGCGAAGCGCTCGCCCCTGGTGCGACGGGGCACGAAGCGCTCGCCCCTGGTGCGACGGGGCGCGAAGCGCTCGCCCCTGGTGCGACGGGGCGCGAAGCGCTCGCCCCTGGTGCGACGGGCGCGCGAAGCGCTCGCCCCTGGTGCGACGGGGCGCGAAGCGCTCGCCCCTGGTGCGACGGGGCGCGAAGCGCTCGCCCCTGGTGCGACGGGGCGCGAAGCGCTCGCCCCTGGTGCGACGGGGCGCGAAGTGCTCGCCCCTCGTGCGACGGGGCGCGAAGCGCTCCCCTGGTGCGACGGGGCGCGAAGCGCTCGCCCCTGGTGCGACGGGGCGCGAAGCCGCCTGGTGCGACGGGGCGCGAAGCGCTCACCTCTGGTGCGACGGGGCACAAAGTGCTCACTCTGAATGATGTGGCGGGCAAAAGCGTCCACAGTGAGTGAACGTTTCACTCAGGATGTGGTCGGTACCGCTATCGACTGCAAGGCGTTCGGGAAGTTGCTTAAGCACCTTATGCCAGCACTCCAATTAAATGTTTGATAAGGAATGGTTGGCCAGGCTGTCGCTGCGTATCACATAGGATCCCTTTAACAATAAAGCTGGTCTTCACCGCGCATGCAGCAGTTAATGAAATATAATATATATATATTAAATAAATATAATTTGTTCAAATAATTACTTTATCCACAAAAGAGTTGCAGCTTAATGTATAACAAGCATTGCGACATCACAAAGTCCAATCGCCCGTGAAATAAACATTGCAGATAAATCGCCATCTTGCTTGCTCGTCTGTACCCGCGTCACTTGGTACATCAGTTCAGGATCCGTGCAAACGTTTAACTTTTTTAAAACGTCTGTTTTTCACCAGACTTGCTTTGATTTCACCAGACCCTGTAGAGCACCGTGCGAAACCTCCGAAAATACAGACACAGATCTGGCAGATGCTGTAGATAGGCAGTCCCTCGAGGGGACAGGTTGCTCGGTCGAGCAGTGAATGCATTAAATCATACAGCACAATGAAGCTAGTTAATTTTGGCACGTTCCTCATTTTTTTTGTTCTCTCAATATAATTCTCCAAACAGGAGAAAAGATAAGTTTAATGCTTTGGAAATTTCACATTTTGTTGTGCATCTATGGAGAAGGTGGGAACATAGCCTCGCTTGCTTTAAGTAAATAGGTATATCAGCTTAGTTATAAGATTTGTTATTTCTTTAAATTATCAGATTTCACAACAGATTTCGACACTTATTTAATCTGGATGACATCCGATCCTCAAAACTGAAATAATATTTCGATGATATACTTTAATTAGTCCGTGAGAGTAGATCATGGAAAATCGAATCACATAATGCATGAAAACACTCCAAGCTTCAAATATGAAAACTATCCACTTACAGGAGCGTATATACAGCGATTCGTAGATATGATGAACAGGCATTCGATAATATGAGTGAGGAAAGTGGAAAAAAAATTATTGTTAAGAAATCGTTGCGGCCTGTTCCAATCAAGGTGTGGTGAGCAGGCCAAAAAAACATGGCGGCTTCAGACCCCAGTGAGGTTACCCAGGAAACGCCTTAAGACCCCAGAGAGCGAGGGGCCGAGGATCGCCTGATGAAGGATATAATTCAATAAAGCCGTTAATTATCTTCAGAAGGGGTGTTTTAATTAACCCAAACACCCAATTTTCACTCTTGCACTTCCTTGGAGTCTTCTTGGTATGCATGCAAAGTTTCAGACTGCTCGGTTTCATGGTTTTGGAGTTATGGAAAACACACACCACCACACACACACACACTCTCTCTCTCTCATGTAGATTGTAAGCAGAAATGTATATTCAAGATGTGAAATTTTGGAACTAAGGGAATATATTTATGATGTTTGTTAAAAAAATCTGCATCATAAATATTGCGAATTGCAACCATGCACTAAATGTATCAATTTGTTAGCACTTGACTCTCATGTATGAGATAAGAAGTTTGCCTTTCAATGTATATTTTGATTTTGATATTAAGACGAGTGTTCAAGTTTGTCAACAGAAGATTGAGCAAGATAATGAAATATGGGAAATGCAGGAGGAGCTCATTCAAACTCACCGAAGAGGAGCAGCAAAAGGAGTGTGAGAAGATGACCAATGGATGTGAGTGTGTGCACCATCGTTTACACTTGTTTGAACAGGATGACGTTAGAGGTTTATCCAACAATTTTTCGATGAAAAAATATTTTGGGACTTGGCTGGAACTGATCAAACAAGTGAACACACATTTGGATGTACTGTTTCTGATGCAAGTTGACATCGGGTGGCATCCTGCCAATAAATCGAGTGAATAGCCCTGTTGCCCAGGCGAAACCTTCTTCCTGCCAATAACAACACCATTGCTTTAGTCATTTTTTGCTGATGCTAGGCAACTTTACAAACATGCCTCAAGCTTTCCTGAAGTACTGCAGTTGGTTTTCACAATTTAGAAATTTTCTTCTGTCATTGCAAACTTCCAGTCTGCACATACTATCAAGTGTATGTCAATACTTCTTTAACTTTATTGCAGACAGAGTCCATACACGAGTAGTAATAATAAAAATAAAAGTGTTTGATCATCACAGTGTTATACAAACAGTAGGTTATTAACCTCCGCCACCAAAGGTGGAAGGAGATTATGTTTTCACCCCTGTCTGTCTGTTACTTGCAAAATCGATGATTTTTCAAGTACTGGTAGATTCGTCAGTCCATTTGTCATTCAGTTCTCTTCTGTTTTCTGTTTGTTTTTCAATCGCCTACAGATCACAATTATAAACCAATCATCATGAAACTTTACCAAGCAGAGGTAGTTTCAGTTGTCGAGGTAGTCTCGCCCCTGGGGCGACGTGTTGGCTTAATGGTTAGGGCGGTGGGCTTTGGATCCTAGGGTCCTGAGTTCACAATCCCGCTCAGCTGTTGAATTAATACCAGGTGGGTTGACTCTGCCTGTCATCCTTCTGAGGTCGGCAAAATGAGTGCCAGCGTGCTGGTATACTGTGTCGGAGTGGCGACCCATCCAGGATTGTGCCCAATAGCCCAGGAGACTGCTTCGGCAGCACCAACGCTCTGCACAGAGTATGGTCCCAATCTCCTCCTCCTCCTCATCCTCAACTGAGAAGCCTATTGATTTTGAGGTCAAAGGTCCTCTTGAGGTAAAATATCTAAAATCGTCATTTTTCATCCGATTGACTTGAAAGTTCAACAGGATTTGCATATTGCGTCACTGAATTGGGAAACCAACTGTTTTTGAGATCAAAAGATCAAAGGTCAACTCAAGGTCAAACTTCTAAAATCATCAATTTCAATCTGAAAAATAATCAGTTTTCATCCGATTGACCTGAGCTTTGATTAAGAATATCAATTTCAATCTTAATGAAATGGACAATTAATGTATCCATGGCAACCTTTGGAGATTTTGCAAATATCATGCTCTGCACGGTGTCCTTTTCTTGTTTGTTTGTTTGTGGCATGATATCTCAAAAAGTTATTGATGGATTCAGACGAAATTTGGTGGACGGGTTGGGTGTGTGTGACAAGACAAATTGATTCGATTTTGGTTCAGGTCCGGAAGATCCATCCTATTGGTGGAATACAAACTTAAACTGTTCATCCTAGTGGAGGTACGTGCTCCACCAAGTGCCGTTCTAATCCACCTCTGCACCAGTGACGAGGCACTAAGAGCAACAGCAGTGAATAACTTGACTGTCATGTTGTCATAAAGAACCATACAATTTATGAAGCTATACACTGACTTCCTGAAGATTCTTGGAAAGACATCACCCGATGATTACAAAGGTTTGAAAAGCACTATGCTGACTCCGTAATTAGGCATTGTAATAGCAGACAGTGATTTTGCGCAAACATGATTGGACAATTTGCCTCACAAAGCTGAGCAGTACAAGTTACAATAGTAGGATTAAAACAGACCATCCTCAATTTATTCAGAACGAAGAAAAAAAATCTACAAATAACGATGTCCTTGCCTTGAATCACAGCTTTGAGCCACTTGCTTTCTGACTTCCTTGTGCCAGCTTCCAATGCAAACTACTTATGGAAGTGTAGACTCGTTCATCCTAGCAATGTGATCTGCCAGCACAACAGAGCAGTGACAAATATGGACTCGACACTTGGCATATTGGGATGTCGCAGAACTTTTACATTTGCGCGAAAAAATTTTTGCCACAAAAATCCTAGAATTTGCCTTAGTGCTGTCGCTAAATGCTTCCAAATGTTCTCTCAGGAAAGTTAATTGGTTTAGCAGAGTAGAGTAGTTGTGTTAATACGAAAGTACGATAGACTCAACACTTTGTTGTGATTGTGATTATATTGTGACCACACTCATTTGCAGAGATTGCTTCAGGCTGGCTATTGCTGCTAATTGGAAATAACTCGAGATTTCTGTGTCCGTGGTAAGGTCCGCTTCGACTATGCTGCAAGGTAAGTGGATTTCGTAACGGATTGAAGTTGTGTATCGATTGCGCAGATCAAGAGGGTAAACTCAACATGTATTGCATGATAGCTAAGAATACTGCAGCTTTCTTTACTTTAATGCCAAGTCCATTTTTTTTCAGAGGCTGTGTCACCAAGCGATCCGTAGTAATCTCCTGGATATCCTCTCGACTAGAGAAAGAGCCGAGCAGAATCGTCTGCATAAAGCAACTCACTTGTACAAACTTACCACATTTTGGTCTTTGCCAGGTTGAAAAGCTTCCCATCAGATTCTGCTTGGATGCATCAAGAAAGCAATCAGGAATGGCAAAAACTAATATTGGCTCCAAATTGTAACTTCATGCTGCATCTCAACAGGTCAGACACAATACTTCTAGTTTTGAGCATGCTCCCTGTCATTCTTTTGTATAATTCCAAAGACTGTCTAAAACGTCATCAGGGCAGCAAAAACATTTTGGTAATCACCAAGGAAGGTAAAGTTCTGCCAAAATATCAAATGCTTTTGAGACGTCTACAAAAACTACATATTGCCCTCTTGTGAATGTACTTCTTTTCAATTAATCCAACTTCCTTGTGTGGTTGAGCACACAGGTTTTTCCCTGTACACACCCCTCTGTCCCGAGCATGCTCTATCTGTACCCCTGCCTCTCTTTTACAACTCCACTACCACCTTCCAACTCAGTTTGGATCTGCTTCTTTCCTCCTGACAAATGCATCCATGTCAAAGGCATACCTGACCATATTCTCCTCCATCTTTTGAACAAAAGTATACGTGCCTCTTTACCTTTTTCAAATGTTCTTTTATGCCTGTCCACCTGTACGTATCCTAATTTCTCTTCCTTTCCCTCAGAGAGATCCCCATCAGCCCTCTCGATAGTGTTCTGATGTTCTGACATTTGCAGCAATTTCTAATCCTTTCTCAAGAACAAAGTCTCCATTCCATCCAAGAGAATCTTTCAATCATAGACCAACTAGAAACACAATCAACTTATTTATCCTTGAGAGAGAGGAGAGCGAGAGCTGGCCTATTTGGGTGTGACCTACCTGCTTGGATGAGGCCTTGTAAGCTTGGTCCTTTTTTTTTCTTTGCTTATAATGCACTTCCTTAGTTTTTAGTGATTGTTTTTTGTGTTTTTTAGTTTGACCCCCCCCCCCCTTTTGCTTTGTAAGGCTCGAGCAAAAGGGGAGATAAAACCGCTGATATGGCGGATACACACACTCGGTTTGAGGCTTTGATAATTTAACAAGGAATGCATTGGGTGTGTTCCACCTGAAGGAATTGGCCACCAAGACATTGTTTTATCAGTGGGAAAATAATCGGGAATCAAAATGTAAGAGCAGCATACGAAAATGAATAAGAAAATTGTTGTCTTTGTGTCTGATGAAAAATTTGTTCACGATGTTTAAGTTCAGCATTAACTACAGAGGACTGGTCTCTTTATATTGGCTTCGCCAATGGATACCCCATCAATGAGAATTGTGATATCAAATGTACCCCCGTTTATAACCAATGACAAACTGATGTGTATTCTGTCACTATACGGAAACAGTTGTGTCAAATCTCGATGATTCCTTTAAGAGCTCGAGATGAACGGATTAAACATTTATGAGTTTCCGACGCCAGGTTTATATGGTTCTGCCCGATCGAGGTGACGACACCGGTCTAAACATTTCGTTTAAAGTTACTTTGAACAATTATGAGTGCCAAATGTATGCGACTTCAGCCTCGTTAACATGTTTTAACTGTGGAGCATTTGGACATGTGAAAAGGTTTTGTCCAAAAGTATCTTGTGTAAAGTGTGGTGAAGCAGGTCATAACGACACTGACTGTGAAAAGATATTACCCCGGTTTCAGGTGTAGAGAATAGAGCAACTCCTAATACCCAGACGCTCCTGTTGTTTCCTCGCACAAGAGACTCAGGGTTTTACTCCAGTTCCTAATCCTAAAGAAGTCAACATCTCAGCTTTAGGAGATAATGAAATCCCCTGACAACCCAAATGGTTTGGCTGTTGCTGCATGTAGTGTGGAGATGGAGGAGGATCCCGCTGCCATGACAAAGAAACGAAGAGCATCCGATATTATAGTTCCAACACTTCAGTAAAAAAGGTAGTTTTGGATGAAGAATATGTAGTTGAGGATGCACCTCAATGTGTTACTCAGGGATCTCCAAGCTGTATTGATACTCGGGAGAATGTTTTTTGGATTGCATTAATGAAGAAAATGATTTTCAAGGATTACTGTGCAACACTATCTCTCTCGTGTGAATCTTGAGAAGTCCAGTATGCAGAGGTTGTCTGCGCACAACAATCAAATCTGCTACACATTATTTTACTGTGTCGAACCCCTCCATGTCAGTACCCTCCCCAACATCTCCTATAAGTCTTCTTTCTCTGACTCCATGAGACTGACTCCATCTGTGAACTTTCTCTGAATGGAAAATCCTCTTTTCTGGACTTGGTGATGACAAACTTCCCCACAAATGTCTCCCGCTCTTCCTCTGCTCCAATTGGTTCATTTGATCATATGTTTGTTAGAGTTAACATCTCTCTGGCTATTCTCAGAGAGTTGCCTCAATGCTGGCAAGTCTGGCAGTTCACTCAGGCAGCCATCTCTCTTCTGGACTGGTCTCCCATATCCACTGCCCCTGATGTTAATGTAGCCCGGGGATCCTTCCACATAAACCTGCTCCCTCTCATGCACATATTCATCCCATCTCATCTTCAGTTATCCTTCCCTGCTTCCCGCCCATGGTCGATTGAATCCTGTGGTGAGGCAATTGCTCTGAAACAACTTTCCTTCTCTTCCTGGAAGGAAAATCCGACCGAAAGCAATCTCAGTGCTTTCCAAGAAGTACGCAACAAGTGTGTGTCCACTCTCAGGAGAGCCAGAAAACAACATCTGTCCAACCTCAAGATTTAATTTCAAATTTGTCTCCCTCCTCTAAAACCTGGTGGTGCCTTGTTAAGTCTGTCTCTGGAGAATGCTCCTCTTCCGTCCCTTCCCTCTCTTCAAATGGCACCACAGCCGACTCTGCTCATGAGAAGGTCAAATGCCTCAATTCTGTGTTTGCTTCAAAATCTTGTGTCCCTAACCCCTCGCTCTCGTTAACTATCCTTTCCTGTTGTACCCAACTTCTCCTGAATTGTCTTTTGCACCTGATAAGGAGAAGTTTCTGTCAACCATCGACTCTGACTCTGCTGCTGGACTTGATGGCATCAGCTCACGTATCCTAAAAACCTGCTCTGCCGCTCTTGCAAACACTCTCTCTGCCATCTTCACCCTATCATTTGCACTACGTCATCTTCCATCTGCTTGGAAATCGGCCAACATCACTGCACTACATAAAAAGGTGCAATAGCAGATCCCCTTCATGACAGACCTATCGGCTTACTTCCACACATCAGCAAGGTCATGGAATCCATCATCACAGTTGATATGAAATCCTTCTTTTTCTCCAACGGCCTCATCTCAGATAATCAATTTGGATTCAGACCAGGTCACTCCACCTTGAACATGCTGCATCGACTCACCCAACAATGTCAGACATGAGATCTGGGCCATCTCCCTGGACATATTTCGTGCTTTTCATGCAATCTGGTATCCCATCTTACTCTCTAAAACTGTCTTTCTACAGTATCCAAGGCAAAACTCCACTCACAGCTTACTGGCTTCCTTTACTCTCGTAGCCAATGTGTGGCTCTCAATGGAATCCCTTCATCTCCTCTCCCTGTCAAGGTTGGAGTGCCCCAAGGCAGTGTTCTGGGTCCAGCCCTCTTTCTGATCTTCATCAATGATCTCTCTGACTCTGGAAAATCCTGTTTATCTATTTGCTGATGACTCCACCCTCTGCTGTGACATCTCTCATCCTTCAGATAGACAGCTGCAGCCTCTTCCCTTCTTTTCAGACCTTCACAAAAATTACAAACTGGTCAAACACTTGGATATGTCCTTCAATCCTGACAAATCTCACACTCGCTCTCTCTCTCTCTCCGAAAAGATAATCGGCAAACCTTCCCTACATCCCCCCCCCCATGGAATCTCCCATGATGAACCTGAGTCGATGTGCTTATCACTTCGCCATCGCAGACAGGTCGGTGGTCTCTCTCTCTACAGCCTCCTTTCTCGTCGTTCAGGTTCTCTGCATTGTCTCCCCCCCTCCCCTCCCCAGGTTTGTGCTTCTGCAGGGCACACACGGTCCACTATCAACCCCTTCTGGTGAAACATCCTAAATCCAGAACCACTGTTCACCTCCACTCATTCATTCCTCTTTTTTTTTCCAACCTGTAGAACCAACTTACACATCCTCTTCAATCTCAGTCTTCCCTCCAGTTTCACCACCATCTCAGATCATCCTCAATTAGAAATCCTCAATTCAAAATCATGATCGTGTACCCCATTGTGTTCTTTCCTACTCCACATTCCTCTCCACACCCATTATTTGTCCAAGTCTTCCCCAGAACTCCTCTGTGGGTGTCCCCCCTCTTTCTACTGTTCCTATTGTCCTATTATGCCCTGATCCATTAAATGTATGAGCTCTTCCATGGGCCTTGACTCTGCATGCAATTTTTTT
>CM068956.1:28145346-28157787 GCA_035128595.1 Eptatretus atami | reverse complement strand
AAAATCACAGACCTCATGTGACCGTGAGAGAATGTCACTTTGCGTGTTTAATCACCTTTTACGTCTGTGCGCTGACAGGGATTACAGATTTACAGACCGCACCGCACCGTAAGCTTACTAACTCAAGTCATGAACTATATGATAGTAACTTGTTCAATCATTGTCCTGCTATTCCTGCATGCCGAAATGATGAAAACTAATTGATCTTTTCGGGCAAAAAAAATCTCTTTTCATTACAGGGTAAAAAAAAAAATCATATGGTCTACAGTTTACGAGGGCACTCTGCAAGCAATCCAGCAATGCACATCGTGCAGCAATTGGATGCACCAATCGTGATGACGGGCAACACGAGAGAAGGAAAGTGTTACATTCCATCTGTAAGTATATCATGTAATAAGCTCAAAGGACCGTGCAAATCAGGCGAGACCCAGCTACAGCGAAAATAACATGCGAATATTTCTATGTTAATAGTCTATGTAAAAAAAACTAAAAATCGTGAGTTTATAAACAAGCGAGTACATAAAAATCAGTAAAATTATGAAAAAATTACACATACAAAAAATTTGGCTACCACTTTACAGCACCGGGCACCTGATACCCTGATTTCTTTATCTATCTATAATTCCAGCAATCTCTGTCTGTTTCTGTCTGTCTGTCTGTCGTGTCTGTGCTGTTGTCTGTTCTGCGACCGCCGTTTCTCGACGACCGCCCGGCCGATCCGATTGAAACTTTGCCAGGAATATGCTGGGATCCGCGGATGTGCCTTTTCGGGTTTGATATTAATCGGACGAGCGGTTCCCAAGTTACGGCCATTTATCTGTCGACCAATATCTGCGAGAGAGGGGACGGGAGAGGGGGGATGAGAGTGGGCATCACAATTCAAGATGAGGGAGAGAGAGGAGGGGCGAGAGAGGAGGGAGTGAGAGTGGGGGCGAGAGAGAGAGGAGCGACGAGAGAGGGGGAGAGAGGGGCGAGGACTAGGGGGGAGCGAGGGGGCGAGAGAGAGGGGCGTCACAATCTTCTTCGTTTGATATGACGTCACAATTGACGCTGGGGACACTGAGTATGTTTCCCAGGTGTTCCCAATTATGGCATTTATGATACGGTTGGTCCGATCTAATTGAGAATAATGCCCCAATCAGTCGTCGTTACGCCCCTACGGCCCTCCCCTACGGGGCCCGTACTCGTAGTGTAAATTTGGGATCCACCAGGCTCTCCATGTACTCTTGACTGAATTTGTACACAATTCACGTAAAGGGATTCAGAGATGTTTGACATTTTGTTTATTCTAATTAAATTTTTTGATCAGCCACTGAATCCTGTTAACATCAATTGTTATTTCACTTTTGAATTGAAAGAATGTCGATTAACACAATACAAGTACATTTAGTAAGCCAGCATTAATATCACAACGGTATCACCAAACCCCTTTTAGAAGATTTTCACCCTTACATGTAAGCTCCCTATTCTTTGATTTGTGTATACAGCTTTCCACATTGTGAGCCAGAGAGGCTGAGGAGATGGGTGGTCAAACATGAAACGAGACAAGTGGACCCCACTGCAAGATCTCATTTGTGTTCTCTTCATTTTGAGGAACAATACTTTGATCGAACTGGACAGAAAGTAAGACTGAGAACCGGTGCTGAGCCTACAGTATTTAATTCCCCAAGCATCTTCAAAAGGTACAGAATCATATTTTACATTGTACTTTACTGCTGTTTTTTGTTCTTTTCATTGAAATGTTAAAATTAATTTCCCATAAATTCCATTGTTCAAATTTCAATATTGAGGTTGTCAATATTTGTTTATGCTTTTTAATCTACATGTACACATGTACATAAGCCTGATGCAACTTTGTTGTGTTGTTTTTTAGCATTCAAAATAAACCCTGCCTCCATGTTGAGATTTTTTTTGGTTGTTATTTTTTGCCAATAACAGTTTTGTTACTAATGCAATGTTAAATTAATGATATATAGATGATATGACATGAACATGCTTGAGGTAACATGGCCACTTTGTTGTTCAAGGTTGGTAGGCAAAATGAAGCAATTGGTCATTGTTTCCTTTTCTCCACGTCACATCATCATAAAATAAGGATTTTGCCATGCTTTCTCAAATAAGTTTGCACCCTGCAATTTTGATAATGATATGTGACCCATTACGGAAAAAAAAGTTCCCAAGAATGAGAGACATATACCTTTTTGGTTAGGGAACAACCCAAAGATTGATGACGTCCTATTAAACGAAACTAGTTTCGTTTCTTGGCCAACCCCCCCCCATCCCTGCCAGAAACGTAATCCAATTATTGATAAAAATACGAAAACCTTCTGTCAGACCCTGTTCATGCAGACGCAATGTTTTTTCACAAACATAATCAATAATTTTGACCTGCTACCCTCCCCCAAAACGAACGGAAAAAACGAAACTAGTTTGTTTACAGGACATCGTCGTTCTTTTGGTTGTTCCCTTAGGACGGCTAATCTATTTTTAGCTCACTGTTCGAAGAACAGAGAGCTATAGCGATACCCCGGCCGTGAGCGTCCGCGTCAGTGTCAGTTTCAGGCTATGAGCATGAGCGTGAAATGTAAAGGTTTTTGGTGAAGTTATTTTTCCTTTCTAATGTTTTTACTACCACATATTTTTTATACGCCCGATATATTATTTATATTATATTATATATTATATATATAATATATATTGGGGCGTATTTAGGATTACCGGTCGGCGTCCGTCTGTCTGTCTGCCGTCCGTCCGTCCATCCGTTCCTGTCCCACTTAACTCCCAAAGTTTTCAACTTCACGTTATTTTTTTTATACGCCCGCATATATATAATTATAATATATATATATATATATAATATATATATATATATATATATATATATATAAATAAAAAATGCCGAATTCGCGCCCGTCGGGTGCGATCGGCACGTGACTCGAATCGCAGACCGGCTCGCCCACCGGACGCAATCAGTCGTGAACCCTCCCGGCTAACGCAGAGGATACCAGTCCACGGGTGACCTTTCGGCCTCACCACAACCAGTCCGCATATCTACCCGCGCGGAAATAGGGTAAATCGCCGAAAGTCGATATACCTAAGTACCGCAACGGGAACCTACCGAAGGTGTGTACCTCGCACAGGCCGACTATCGGACACGAGACCGCTTAACGACCGATTCCATAGAAACAAAAAGATAATCCCACAACGCCCGAGCGGTGTTATCGTCGGCCTTGACGGTTCAGATAATTATCGGGCGGCCCCGCGCCCACGACGAACCCTTCACGTTGAACAAGATGGAGACCCAACGAAGGAAGGACGCAGCGACACGGGGGAAGAATTCAACAAGGACGCAATTATTTACACAGACGGACACAAGAGCACACACTAAAACACAGCATGTATTTACAGTCACAATTAACAAAATGCCACATATATCAATAGAAAAAAGACGCAGAGCTACAACCGACTAACGCGACACACGGCACCACTTACACAATTCTACTTCACGAGACACGCGCCACACACACGTTCACACAGAACCCAAAAGAAAATGGAAGTCGACTTCCTGTGGTGTTTAAGCCTTGGGACCGTCACCGCCGTGGTCCGCGAGCTCTCTTCGCCGCCGCCTCGCGCCCGCCCGCACGGCCTCTCGACGCCTTCAGAGAGAACCAAAAACCTCCAAGCGAAGCATCGACGAAGAAGAGAGGAGAAGCCTCAGCCGCCTCCGCTCTTATACGCCGGCGCCACGCCCGTTCTCGGCTCCACCTCTCTTCGAGGCGCTTCGAGAAGGGGGGCGTCCCTTCGTTCCCTCCACCCTGCGGCTTGTGGGGGACAGGGCGAAACCGTCGACGGTCTTCAGCGCGCAAACCGTACGTAGTAGACGCTGAGGATGGCGTTCGTTGCTGTGACACATGGTGTTAGACGACATGGTGTGGGTTGTGAGGGTGCGGTTGCCGGGTATGTTAGAAGGGTCGCTAGGTTAGCGCTTGTTTGTTGTTGGTTGGCGTGTTGACGTTGAAGTGTGGTTGGTTCGAAAATAAAGCAGAACAAGAAACGCCTAACTCAAAGTATCGCGCCCGAAATGAATCACATTAATTCTCTAGACAAGGGTTTGGGCTAACTACACATGTACTTCAGAAATACCTCACTATGGGACCTTTATGATGTTTTTTGCGGAATTCCACAGCCGTAAACAAATATATACTATATATATATACTATATAAATAATATTATATTAATAATATATATAAATATATATATATACGGGCGTAATATGTGATCACCGAAAATGTCTCATACTGATCGTCTGTCCTGTCTGATCCAATGTCCGTCCGTCCGTGTCCGCACTCTAACTCCCAAAGTTTTCAATTATCAACGTTTACATAATTTGGTACATGGTACGACTTGGAGACGGAATTGAATGTGTGACATACGTTCATATCATCTAAGCTGTTGCCATGGACACCACGGATGCTTTTTCCATCCATTCCTGTCCGCACTCTACTCCCAAAGTTTTCAAACTATAATCCACGTTTCATATTTGTAGATATGTACAGACTGATGGGAGACGTGTGTCGCGACATACGTGCGTCATCTAAAGTGGTTGCGCATGGCAACCGGATGCTGTTTCCATCCGTTCCTGTCCGCACATCTACCTCCCAAAGTTTATCAACTTTCACGTTTCATAGTTGGTACATACGTACAGGACTGTGGAACGGTGTGTCATGACATACGTTCGTCATCTGAAGTGAGTTGCCATTGGCAACCAGATTGCTGTTTTCCATCCGTTCCTTCCGCACTCTAACTCCCAAAGTTTTCAACTTGCACGTTTCATATTTCCGTACATCCCAGTTACAGACTGTGGCAGCAATGGAGTGTCATGGAATAGATTCGTCATACTAAAGTGGGTTCCATGAACCAGTGATGCTGTTTCCATCCGTATCCTGTCCGCAACATTCTAAACTCCCAAAGTTTTTCACATTCACGTTTATATCTGGTACATAGTACAGACTGTGGAGACGGTGGCCCGACTACGTTCGTCACCAACCCAAAACCACCCAAACAACCAAACCCCAAACACAAACAACCCACACCCAACAACAAACACAAAAAACAAAAACAAATCTTAAAGTGGTTTGCCAATTAGCGCAACCAGGATGCGTTCATGTAGTAGAACACATTTCTCATATATAACCTTCATTGTTAGGGCGTATATATGTGCTCCTGAACTCTCTTGTTCACTTATTACAATATATCAACTACATATATTGCTTTAAATAATATTGGACTCAGAGCTTCACTCGCATATGCTTTCATAAAAAATATTAAATATACCATTCCAGAAACACTCTTTAAAAAACGATAAATGTATAAACCGAGCGAAACAATTGGGTGGCCTTTTGACAACAAAACTCTGGTCCAAAATATCCCACCATGGACCTTGATAATAGAAAGGGCCACCAAACACAACTGGAGCTCTGCCGACCCTTCTTTAGGACATTTAACAAATTTTGCTCTACTACTTAACAAACTGTCACCGTACTGTTCACACAATACCGAATAAATAACACATATACTAACACCCAAGACAGTCAGGCATCTGCTCAAACTCGCTAAGCCATTGTAACGCCTCCACCAATACATGTATCGCTGCACCTCATTCCCTTTTGCCTGTCATCGTGTACAACAATAACACGGGATCAAGAATTGATATTTCAAATGGAGGCTAATTGTATCATTTTCTCAGAAAATTAGGGTGTGAACACCCCCATATTCTTTGCAGCCCTCGTCATATATTGAACCTACTGTGCAAAGGCTGATTTCAAATTCATCGGTTCTGTTAACCGTCTTTATTACCTGATCGCCTTATATCGTGATCCTATAGTCTGCATAATTGGCACATATTTTCCCATGAGTAGATGGTATTTGATTCCTGTGTTTTCACATTTATAGGGTTACTGCAATTGTTCATATGTTCAATTTCTTATGCTAAAATAGTGCTAAACTCACGTTAACAAAAGCGTATAACTTTGAATGTTATTGGTTCAATCTCACATCCTGAGCACATTCTGCTAATAGAAAAATGCAGAGATGAATCAAATCATTTCATTCCATACCATTGTTACACTAACCAACTTCCCTATGTGAACCAGTTTCAGTACAAATATGTTTATCATTGAAACATGAAACATGCGAATGGACAAAGACGATAGAAAACACAAAATCTGTTCTACGGGCAATAACACCAAAAACCAGTGATCACACCCACTAAGTATAATGTCTCTACAACTTAAAACAATAATCAGAATGAAGTACTATTAAATTTTACGCAATAGCACACGCGACATAGAACATATAGTTCACCGTGCAGACCAACAGTCTTAGCGCATATAAAAGACGAACAGGAGAAGGAAAACACAACAAAAACAACACTCCCACAAATTCCACGATCCCCGATACCCAACACCCGAACCGAGACAGAGATTCGAACGACAACACAAATTCTCATCATCGGGTCGGGCAGGCGGGTTGAAGGCAATAATAGCGCAGAAAACCACCAACAACAGCAGTAACAAGGAATAGGTACCAAGGGTTACTTGCAGAGTCGGTCCCCACAAAAAGGCGCACATAACAGTTCCCAGCCACCTCAGCGGTTGTTCGGGTCGGGAGTTAAAAAGGTGTGCCCCCTCGTCTTTAGTTTGGATTTGGATTCACTTCGATCTATGCACAAATTGCTGACACAAGATATAGCGACGATGCTTTTCGTGAATTTTACTTATCTGGACAGTTTTGTGATAGTGTCTATTCAGCCTGTTCAAACACGCCATCATACAACCGTATTTTGTGAAAAATATTTTTGTGACCCACTCAAAAAACCACAAACCGCAACAAAACACACCACAAAGAAAAGCAACCTCACAAACACCACCCACCGCAAAAAACAAAAACAACCACACACCCCCAACACAACAACAACACCCAAAAAAAAAACCGAAACACTCCAACCCCACACCAAAAAAAAACCAAAAAAACACCACACACCACAACCACCCACAAAACACCCCCCACAAACTCACCCCAACAAAACACAACACAAACCCAACCAACCCACCAACCAAACCACAAACCACCCAAAGACCCAAACCCACACAAACAACCAAAAAAACACACCATAACAACAAGGAACAACAGTTTCAAAGTCATAGCGTATGGTGAAGTTAACCAAAACAAAGCACTCAGGCGACAACTCAAATTTCACAAAAATACCAGTATCATGAAAGGTACAAATGAATAATTAAGACCTATGTATACACCTGCCATTCATATCATAACTATTCAGAAATCTACACAAGCAAAGCAAACAACCTGAAGCACCAACAACATCGGAGATAATGACTAATTTCTCCTCCTGCCAGTTGAGATCCAACACCAGCATTACATCAGCAGGACGCAACACACCCCAAAAACCAAAACAAAACCAAAAAAACAACCCCACAAGAAAACCAAACCACACCCACCCCCCACACCCAACAAGCCCAAAATCACCTAACCCACCCAAACACACACCCACACCACCAAAACCCAACAAAAAAAAAAAAGTTCAGGAAATCCAACAAAGCAGTTTTGGAGATCACGTTATGCAGACGATGGAGTCTCCAAGGAAAGTAAAGCGTAAGTTTGATGAAACTATAGCTGAAATTGGAAACCTGTAAGAAGAAATTGAGATAGAGCAGCAAAAGACACGACGTCTCAAAAGAAAGGTTTCAAGCTTAAAGTCGTCATAGATTCTTTGCATGATCAGACCTAATATCAACAAACTGTGCAAGAGATGCTGAAGTCAACTTTACAGTGGAGTCCCCAAGGAAGTATATAGAAATTAGTCAACCGTCAAATGGAACGCACATATCGTGCATACCCAGAAGGACCTCCGTTGCCTTTTGCTAATAGACATATCTACTCAGCAAAGGCCTATGACTATGTAAGAAAATTTTAACCTGGCTTTGCCTCATCCCCGACTATTAGATCATGGTAGCGGGTAGATGGGACCGTTCACAAAACAATCATATTTACTGCACTTCAGGCAAAAGCAATGGACAATCAAAACAAGGGAAAGAGAGAGACAATTTGCACAGTTATGTTTGATGAAATGGCTATACGGAGCACATTGAATATTCAATGGAAAGTTCAAAGGTTATGTAGATATTGGCACTGGAAGGTTTGATGATTCCACACCAGTTGCTAAGGATGCGCTAGTCTTTATTGCCTGTGTCTGTGAATGATGGTTGGAAGATTCCATTAGGATTTTCTGATAGATGCGCATGAATGAGTAGAACGGGCAAATCTAGTAAACGAGTGCTTTCGCAGACTCCATGAAAACCGTGTGTCCGAGGCGTTTCCCTCATCTGTGATGGACCTCGTGCCATTTGCAATGATGAGAGCTCTTGAGCAAACATGAATGTATTGGTATGAATCCATCTTTTCCTCATCCTTCTGACCCTATATTCGAGTTCATGTTCTACTAGACGTGTGCCACATGCTCAAATTACTGCGTAACTTCTTTTGCAGATGTGGATCTTAAAAACCCCTGATGCCAGGACATCAAATGGCAGTTATATAGAGGAGTTGAATAAGCTACAAGAGAGAGAAGGTTGAGGTTAGGAAATAAATTGAAGAATGCACATATGGATGAGAAGCAAAAAATGAAAGTTTAACTTGGCTGCCCAAGTGTTTAGTGCGAGTGTTGCTGATGCCCTGCAATACTGCAATGAGGGATTAAAGCTCCCTCAGTTCAGGGATGCGAGGCACACAAGTTCAGTTTTTAAGATCATGTTGACGCTGCCTTTGATGTCCTTAACAGCAGAAATATTTTTGGGAAGGGTACAAAGCTCCAATGAGGAAGGAAAATGGAGAAGAAATGCTAAAAATCTTGCAAAGATGCTGAACAATTCATCTTGGGGCTTACAATGCATCTGGTAAACCAATGTATTACCCAAGGGAGAGGACTGGCTTTATAGGCTTTGCAGCTTGCATCAGAGTGTCACCAAACTTTATGCAGAACTTATAGCTGCTCATGATGCCCCCATGAAATATCTATTAACTATTAAATTCAGTCAAGACCATATTGAGTTTGTTCTTTTCTGCAGTGAGAGCACGGGAGGATTTAATAATAATCCGACGGCAGGTCATTAGTGCACCTATAAGAGACTTCCTGATGAGGACAATATTAAGAATGGCACAGGCAATTGTATCTTTAGGGATACTACAACTATCCTTCATTGGAGCCACAGTCACAGTCAACAATCAGCATAGCACGGAAGTATGATCTTAATATCCAGGATAGTCCAGTACATAGACCATGATTATGCTGATGTACCAAACTTTGAACAAGTATCAGAATACAAAGAAGCAGCATTAATTACATTGCTGCATTTGTAGTAAAAATAATGAACGTAAAGTGAATGCAGGTGTGTGCACGAGGCATACTGCCCCCAATGGCAAGGTTCACAACTTTGTGGCACTAAGGATCGTGGACGTCTGCAGAAAGCATCACTAATGTAATCACTGTTTGCTTGAAAACAGGAAAAGTGTTTCCAAAGACTCTTAAAGACCTCAAACGGAAAGCTTCCACAGCGTGGTGGATCTCACAGGCAGTTGCTTCATCAGTTTTGAGTAACTGTGCAGGGCTGAAACTGTCCCTGAGCTACATAAAACACCAGTTCGACACTGCAGTAGATGACCAATCATGGTCACTACCTGGTAAAAACTTGCAGCATCGTGTTACTGTAAGATCAAGCTTTTCCATATAGGGAAAACAGATGGCAGCCTCTGTTACTGGACCCAAAGTTAGGAAACCGAATGTCCAAAACTCATTTGTTCAGCCATCAGTAAAATCAACAGACTTAATTGCTTAGAAACGAAAAGTGTTTCCACAGACCCCCCCCCCTACGAAAGTTCCAAAGAGGGGAGGGGGGTGGGGGTGGCATCTCCACAGGTAGTTGCTTCTCAGTGCAGAGCTAAAAACTGTTCCCTTGAGCTACATGATCACCAGTTTTGACACCGCAGTAGATGACAATCATGTTCACTATACCGGTAAAATTGCATCATCATGTTACTCTAAGATTACAAGCTATTCCATATAGGGAAACAGAATGCTTCCCAAATACTAAATATCCATTTTGTACTTGTTGAACCACAGAGAATGATAAACTCTATTGCTTATTACAATTTTATATTTAGAGAATGATTAATATTTACAGGGGGAATGGAAAAAAAAAAATTACAAAATTTTGCGTCCCCCTCATGTCCGCTCAAAATTTTCAGGCTCCCCCTCTGTGTTTCAAAATTTCTTGCCCCCCCCCTCCAGTTTCAAAATTGTCTCCATTTAATACTTCAATGTTCCAACAAAAAATTTCAGATTCATCCTGAAGGTTCTCCAAGCTTGGATTCTCCTAATTAATCCCCCTGCGTTATTGATTGGTCCCTTACAAAAAAAGATATTATCACTGCACAAAAAGAAAGTTCACACTTGTTTGAGTGTCATATATTCTTAATACAATTAATTAAAGAACTAAATTAATATGAACATTGAAGAAATTTTACTTGTGAAAAAAACAAATTATTTGAAATCCGCTAGATCCTGTGAGTTTGTGAAATTGGGCAATTCACAAAGTTCCAAATTCAATGAGATTATGCGGTGGTGAAATTGCTTAGCTTGGGATGTTGCACTCGCCTGAATTTAAGTGGTGACCAGCGTGTTTCATCGATCTGAAAGACGCCTTCCCTTAAATGCTGAGTTTAGTGAAGGTTATAAAACGTTTTTACAATATTTTACAATGTTTTCCAAAATGGTTCAAAAATCTTTGTTCAATATTGTAAGTTGACAAAATATTTTATTAATATTTGACAAAAATGTTTTACACTAACATTTGACTACATCCTTTCGCAAGAAAACAAAAACCACCACCACCAAATACCCAACACAAAAACACAAACAACACCAACCCCCCCGGTTGTAATACCCCAACGATATTATTTTAAAACGTTTTCAATAGATACTCTAATCTAGACTACAAAATATATGATATACTCATTCTCCAATTTAAAAACTCTGTCTTGAAAAGTATTTTGTTGCCGTCTCCATGTCACGCCCTGTGGTTAAAGTCTTAATCGAAAATAATCTACATATATGTCACTATGCTAAAGTAATGTCTTTCTTCCCTATTTGTTAAGAGGTACATGACTGTTAATTAAAGCAACTTAACTCATCAGACTTATTCCTTGATATATTCATTCATTATCTTACATGCATTTTGCATGTAGGCCAATTCATTTCTCATCTTGAAGTTTCTGTAAATAATAGCGCGGCCACCTGCAAATAATATGATAAGCCGTATTGGGGGGCTGGGATGGGAAGTTTGGCGGGCAGAAAATTTATGGTAACCTTTAATGAGAAAAATTGGTGAGGAAATCCTTTTTACTATATCTCGGCGGTCTCGACAAGCAGTCCACAGCGAAAGATCATCAATTTTTTCCCAAAAAAAACATTCCAATCTGCCACTGAAGACTCTAATACATACACCTCATATTTTGGGGAGTGACCATTAAAACCAGCAAAATTAACACCCTTTAAGTTTGGCATTTCACAATATGCCCATATCCCCAAAACTCGCTCGCCTATGCAACAACACTCTCTCTCTTCTTTACTGCTGTTTTATTGTTCTTTTCATTGAAATGTTAAAATTAATTTTCCCATAAAATTCCATTGTTCAAATTTCAATATTGAGGTTGTCAATATTTGTTTATGCTTTTTAATCTACATGTACAACATGTACATAAGCCTGATGCAACTTTGTTGTGTTGTTTTTTAGCATTCAAAATAAACCCTGCCTCCATGTTGAGATTTTTTTTGGTTTGTTATTTTTTGCCAATAACAGTTTTGTTACTAATGCAATGTTGAAATAATGATTATATACGATGATATGACATGAACATGCTTGAGTAACATGCCACTTTGTTGTTCAAGGTTGGTAGGCAAAATGAAGCAATGGTCATCTGTTTCCTTTTATCCACATCACATCATCTATAAAATAAAGGATTTTGCCATGCTTTTCAATAATGTTTTACACCCTGCAATTTGGATAATGATAGTGACGCATATGGAAAAAAAAGTTCCCCAAGAATGGGCGACATTATACCTTCTTTGGTTAGGAACAACCCAAAAGATTGATACGTCCTTAAAACGAAACTAGTTTCGTTTCTTGGCCGACCCCGCCTTCCCTGCCAGAAACGTAATCCAATTATTGAAAAATACCTTCTTCAGACCCTGTTCATGCAGACCAATGTTTTTTCACAAACATAATCAATAATTTTGACCTGCTACCCCCTCCCCCAAAACGAAACGGAAAAAAACGAAACTAGTTTTGTTTACAGGACATCGTCGT
>CM068956.1:28128328-28144830 GCA_035128595.1 Eptatretus atami | reverse complement strand
CATCTCACAGGCAGTTGCTTCATCAGTTTTGAGTAACTGTGCAGGGCTGAAACTGTTCCCTGAGCTACATAAACACCAGTTTGACACTGCAGTAGATGACAATCATGGTCACTACCTGGTAAAACTTGCAGCATCGTGTTACTGTAAGATCAAGCTTTTCCATATAGGGAAACAGATGGCAGCCTCTGTTACTGACCAAAAGTTAGGAAACGAATGTCCAAACTCATTTTGTTCAGCCATCAGTAAAAATCACAGACTTAATTGCTTAGAAACGGAAAAGTGTTTCCACAGACCCCCCCCCCTACGAAAAGCTTCCAAAGGAGGGGAGGGGGTGGGGGGTGGCATCTCACAGGTAGTTGCTTCATCAGTGCAGACTAAAACTGTTCCCTGAGCTACATGATCACCAGTTTGACACCGCAGTAGTGACAATCATGTTCACTAGTACCGGTAAAAATTGCATCATCATGTTACTCTAAGATCAAGCTATTCCATATAGGGAAACAGAATGCTTCCACAAATACTAAATATCCATTTTGTACTTGTTGAAACCACAGAGGAATGATAAACTCTATTGCTTATTACAATTTTATATTTAGAGAATGATTAATATTTACAGGGGATGGGAGAAAAAAAAAAATTAAAATTTTGCGTCCCCTCATGTCCGCTCAAAATTTTCAGGCTCCCCCCTCTGTGTTTTCAAAATTTTCTTGCCCCCCCCTCCCATGTTTTCAAAATTGTCTCCATTTAATACTTCATGTTCCAAACAAAAATTTCAGATTCCATCCTGAAGGTTCTCCAAAGCTTGGATTCCCTATAATCCCCCTGCGTTATTGATTGGTCCCTTAAAAAAAAAAGATATTATCACTGCACAAAAAGAAAGTTCACACTTGTTTGAGTGTCATAATTCTTAATACAATTAATTAAAGAAACTAAATTAATATGAACATATGAAGAATATTGTTACTTGTGAAAAAAACAAATTATTTGAAATCCGCTAGATCCTGATGAGTTTGTGAAGATTGGTGCAATTCAAAAAGTTCCAAATTCAATGAGATTATGCGGGGTGAAATTGCTTAGCTTGGGATGTTTCACTCGCCTGAATTTAAGTGGTGACCAGCGTGTTCATCGATCTGAAAGACGCCTTCCCTTAAATGCTGAGTTTAGTGAAGGTTATAAAACGTTTTTACAATATTTTACAATGTTTTCAAAATGGTTTCAAAAATCTTTGTTCATAATATTGTAAAGTTGACAAAATATTTTTATTAATATTTGACAAAAATGTTTTACACTAACATTTGGACTACATCCTTTGATAATATTTATTTTAAAACGTTCTATAGTCTTATCTAGACTCAATATTTTATATCATTTAAACATTTTAAAAACTCTTTTGAAAAAGTTTTGTTTGCTGGTTTCCATGTACGTATGTGGTAAAGTTTTCGAATAAATCTACATATGGTACTATGTAAATGTTGTCTTTTTGATATTTGTTGTAAGAGGTACTGCATCTTGAAATTAAAGCAATTTAACTCATCAAGCTTTTATGTGATTTTCATCTCATTATTTACATGCATGTTTTGCATTAGGCCAATTCATTTCTTTGAAAGTGTTCTGTAAATGCTAAGGGCAATGAAATAATATGTAAGCCTATGGGGGCTGGGATGGAAGTTTGGGTCGGGCAGAATAAGTTTTTATATGTATACCTTTATGCAGAATTGGGTGAGGATATTTTTTTGGGTCTCGACAAGCGGGTGAAGATATTTTTTTCCCCAAAAAACTTCCATGCCCACTGAGAATCTAATGGTACACCTCTTATTTTGGAGAGTGACATTAAAAACCAGCAAATTAAACCCTTAAGTTTGGAAATTTATTCACATATGCCTTCCCAAAATCGCTCGCCTATGCGAAAACAAATTTTCCCACAAAAAAAAAAAAATTTCCCCCGCACTCTCTTTTGTACATTAAAGTTTTGACCCTCCCACTTATGTTGAACCAAAATTCCCCCCCCCACCATTTTTGCCCTCCCCTGCTACAAAAATGTCGAGGAAAACCTAACCTTAAAAAACACTAAAAACAGCCAAAAAAAAGAATTTTTTAAATCCCTTAAAAACGTAAGAAAGTTGAAACTTTAAAAATCCTTAAAAACATTAAGAAACGTAGAATAACATAAAATTGCCTGAAATAACAAAACATATTTTTAAATAACATAAAAAACATGACTTTAGTTTTGTTTTGTTATTGATGAAGTGACCTGGAGCCTAATGTAACTTGGATGTTACGCCCTTGTTTGTTTTCTGATCCAACCCTGTGTCGGGCCCATAATATGCATTGATCGCCTCCTTGCAATTGCCAAGGAGCTCCAAGGGAATTTTCCGGAATTCGATTGAGTAATAGGAACAGTAATTTACTTCAAATCCATTAAAATATTAGACAGAAGTTGAAATATATTTGAAGAAATATATTTTGCAAAATCGGCCGGGCCCGGTTCAACGTTGCTGTTACGACAGTTCGCTTCTTTTGGGGAGACAAGATGGCGGAAAGTGCACTTCCGGTGGCTTTACGCACGAGCCGTCATGACCAATCAGTAGTAGAGATCAGTGGTCATAGCCGACGACACGGATTCCAAATTGCCAGGGTATTGTGTGTTGTTGTTGTTGTTTCCTATTCTCTCACGTGCACGCGTTGAGTATGAAGCTCACTACGTTCGCTAATATGGAATAGGCAAAGCCTAGAAGCAAACGTAGAATTCTTCTTACATTCGCTTCTTAAATATATCAAATTAAAGTCTTTTTGCTATGAAAAAATAAATATTACCTTAACATTACCTTCACAACGACAACTACACCGCCTAGAACAGGATCTCATCTGCAAAAATAAATATTACCTCAACATTACCTTCACAACAACAACTACACCGCCTAGAACAGGATCTCATCTGAAAAAAAAAAAAATCCTCAACATTACCTTCACAACGACAACTACACCGCCTAGAACAGGATCTCATGTAAAAAAATAACATTACCTCAACATTATACCTCAACATTACCTTCACAACAACAACTACACCGCCTAGAACAGGATCTCATCTGAAAAAAAAATCCTCAACATTACCTTCACAACGACAACTACACCGCCTAGAACAGGATCTCATCTAAAAAAATAAATACAAAAGCGAACGTAGTATTCTTCTTACATTCGCTTCTGACTTTACCTATAACTTGTTCACAACTGTATACGCAATTTCCGGTTACTTCGACCTGGATTCGGGATCAGCGATCAAATAACGTAAATCACGATTAAAAATTATTTTTTGATGATGCGGGAGATATCTTTATTAAAATCAGTGGAGGAAATATACACCATGTCTGATATTATTTGGGTCTTTCATCTCTCCGACGATGCCTTTATCTCCCGGCATGCATCATTCCCCATGACAAAAACCGGAAGCAAAAAAAAAACGGAAGCAAAAGGGTCATAGCCAACGACACGGATTCCAAATTGCCAGGGTATTGTGTTGTTGTTGTTGTTGTTGTTTCCTATTCTCTCATGTGCACGCGTTGAGTATGAAGCTCACTACGTTCGCGATTAAGCCTGGGGCGCATGCCTTCCAGGTCGTCTGGTGCCCAGAGTGATGGAAATTATAGGGGTTCTTGTTTCCGATGCAGAAGGAAGCACGACCCTCACACTTGTTATTTCCGGCACGAGGAGTGTGAGAACTGTCACTTGAACGGTCATGCTGCAAGAAGATGCTGGAACCCTGGTAAGAAAACGAGCACAAATGTACATACTGTGAGTCGTAGCAACAGTAACAGTGACCAGGAAGACTCGCTTGAAGCTAACATTGGAACCAACCATGTCAACAAGCTGGATGTCATCTGAATTCACCTTCAGCTGGTGGGGAGAAATTTGCGTATGGAGTTAGACACTGGCTCAGCAGTCTCTGTTATTTCATTGTGCAAGTACTCTAAACTGTACAACCATCTGAGATTAAAGAACACTACAGCTGGATTTCGTACTTTCACTGGTGAGCAAATTAAACCAAAAGGCAAGCTATCTGTGTTGGTACAGTACAATCAGCAATCCTATGTGCTGAATTTGTATGTTGTGGACACTCAGGGCCCAGCCTTGTTGGGAAGAGACTGGTTGCGGAAGATCAAGCTCGACTGGCACACTGTCAAGTCCATCCATGTCAACTCAACCATTTCCGGATCGACTGCTCACAGTAATGCAGATGCCCTGTCACGGCTTCCACTTGAGATCATCCAGCCATCTGCAGCGGAGGATATTGATGCAGTTGATGTGTTTCACATGTCACAGATTGAATTACTTCCAGTCACAAGTGATGATATCAGACGGGAAACGCAACGTGACACGGAGTTGTCTCGAGTGCTAGAGTCTGTCACTCAGGGCTGGTCTCCAGAAGCTGGTCTGGGGTTCATAAATCACCTTACCCCGCAATCTGGAAAAAAAGTACATGAGAAGGATCTTTTAAACTCTTGCTTTACATTTCCGAGCATGATCTATATTTCCCATGAGCCACATGCAATTTTGTCTGAATATTGATATTCCCCAACACTGAGAGCAGCAAATTTGATTGGTCGAGATGGCGTAAAATGGCACAATATTTTGGCCAAGTACTGCAAAACTGGAGGTTTTTGCAAGTGCTAACGAGGCAATTTGTGTTCCACAGTGTTCAAGTATATAATTCAATTGAAATAAAATCTAAGTTTTTAAAGGCTGTAGAAAAAAAAAAACATTTTTCATAAGTTTACCGCTGTTGATGCAGCATCTTTCACACCACCTTATTTAACAGGTTACATTAGTTCTTTGTATGCCTGTTGTTTGTGTCCTTTGCGACGTCCTTAAAACAGTAAATTTCCTGTTTGGAATTATTTTTAAATTTTGTTTCACTGCCAGACAGACAGACAGACAGACATTAAATTAATTACCTTAGTCCTCCATGTGCATGTGCGCTTGAGACAAGATTATGTGCAACTTGCCAAATTCAGAGCCAAAGCACGACTAAACTGCAGGTTCTTGCTCTGATTCATGTTCCGATTCATGTCCTGCATGTTTGCAATGATGTACTGTTTCGTCATCTTGTTGACTTTTTGACAAATGCTACAGATCTCAATTAATTAATTTTGACAAATCATGCACATATCCAAAAACAAGCTTCAGGAATATTGAACGGTCTTCTCTATAAAAATGTAAAATTCAATTGAAATCAAGTTGTTCCTCAATCATAGACTGACGTGTTTAGACAGACAGAGTGAACCAAGTTGCTTAACACCACTTTGCGCTACGCACGTGGGGTAATAAATTGTTCATTTCTTCAAGATTTTTCGCCAATATATGATTCATTTGCAGCACTGCAATATCCTGTCTGGCAATATCAATATCAGCACTGTCTGGCTGTCAATATCCATTTTGTAAACTGAACTGGGTGGTATCTCTAAAGTTGTTTACGTTTTTCTTGGCAACATGTAAAAGATCTGAAAACACCTGTGAGAGACAGATTCTGCTGGAAACAAGCTAAATGAGAAAGACTTTCATTCAAGTAACGGACATTTCCGAAATAGTCAATGAGTATCTGTGCATTAAGTTTACAATGAGGTACTGCTTCGTCATCTTGACTTTTTGACAAATTATGCAGATCTCAATGAATTTATTTTTGACAAATCATACAGATATCTGAAAACAAGTTTCAGGAATATGGAACAGTCTTATCTACATTTGTTTCTGATATGTCTCTACCTCTGCCACCAAAGGGTTTTCACCCCTGTTTGTCTGTCTGTCTGTCTGTCTGTGAGCAGGATATCTCAAAAAGTTATGGACAGATGCGGAAGAAATTTGGTGGGCAAGTTGGGTGTGTGACAAGGACGAACTGATTAGATTTTGGTGAAGATCCGGATCCAGATCCAACTACGAGAATATTTAAAGTGAATCTTCACAGTTGAGGGATAGGGCCAAAAACGATATGTAGTACAATATTTCAAAAAGTTTTGGATAGGTTATGACAAAACGTGGTGCATGAATTGGGTAGGTGACAAGAATTAGCCAATTCGATTTTGGTTAGGGTCCAGATGAAGTAGTTCCTGGTTGGTGGGATACAAAACTTAAACTGTTCAGCCTGGCAGAAGCATGCACTCTACCAAGTGCCGTTCTCGTTTATGTAATTTTATCAACGGATGTTTGAATTCCTCCCTTTGACATGCTTGCCTATTGATAACGTATACTAAAGAAGTTTCAGAGCAGATGCTTTTAGTAGAAGATGTTGCACAACTTACTATCCCTGGTTGAAGAGCATTCCCCAAATGAATGTCATTTGGAAATAGTTAATGGAAAATATGCTGCATGTCCCATCCGAGTATTTAAGTTTCAATGGTTTCTAATGGTTGTTGCAAGTTTAATTTTAATAATCTCAAAATGGAAAAATATTCAGCCTTCCCTCTCATCCGTCAGGAGATGGCGTGGATGTCATACTGAATTATCGCAGTAGTGTTATTTGGGTTTGTTTGTTTAGTGTTCACAACTGAGCAAATAACGTGTTGTCCTTTGATGGGATGACAAGATATCTCAGAAAGAGAATACTCAAGTTTGAGTTGTCTCGGCTGGGTTTGATTTTCGATCTTGCAATATAAAGTGTCACCCTGATGCTTCGTAGGCAAGGTGTTGATTGTATTAATGTGTGTGCCGTCCCTCAGATGGGCCGTTAAGATAGGATCTCATCCGCCAGCATTGGCTGATCCACATGAATGATTCCAGTGTCTTTCACTTGAGTACGACATTGTGTACTTTATCCAGAATTGGAAATCGCTGCGCAAACCAGCTTGTGGGTCTCTGCAAATATCAACACCATGTCAGGGCTCTGGCATTTTCTGCCCACTATTCAACAGTGATTCACGATATGGTCTGAAACATGGATACAATAATGACACCCACACATTGTTACCCTCCCAATGTCCATGTCTATCTAAACTCTACCCTCACCTTCAATCATCCACCCCCCCCCACCCCCCCCTTCTTCTGTCACATGTGGAACCCTAACAAGAAAGTGTCAATAGCACGATATATTGCACAATATTTCAAAAGTTGTAGATGGGTTTTGCCAAAACTTGGTGGATGAGTTCGGTCGGTGACAACAAATCAATTAGATTTAGGGTTAGGTATTGTGTCATGACATCTTCCACAGTATTGTGTCACGTGATCTCTTCAATAATTTAGGTTTGCAGCCCACCTTCAGCTCACAGCCTCTCACATTTCTCACTCTGAACTCAACTACCATTAGTTAAGACCCTGTCAATCTTTCGTTTGCAACTCCTCTCTGGATTTGGGAAATCCACCCTCTGTAGTTTCACCATGAGCCAAAAGTTTCAGTGAATAAGACATCCAAACTCTTGTTAAATTCATGATGATGCAGAACAAAAATTCACATGAAATCAAGCAAAAATTTTTTGGGGTTTCTCCTCACTATTGTCTACACTTGAGAATTGATCAACAATTGGTATCATCCTTTCTTGGAAGGAAAATGGATACATGCGACACACTGTATTCGGACAGGCCTCCCACCAAACGATGCAAGGACAATGTCAATGTTCATTTAAACCCTTGTATCAGGATCAGCATATCACAATTGAGAAATTAAAGAAAGGCGATGACAAAATGAATGTCACATTCTCTCCATAGATAGGTGGAAATGTGGCTTACTCTATGTCTATGGAATCAGAATCTTTGGTGTTTTTGTCGGGAAGGTGACACTTGGAATTCATTGTTTACTGAATACAAAACCTCGTGCCTCAAGTATGAGTCAGAACTAAAGTCTCGTTCAGCAATGTGGAAAAAGCTGACTTCTCTGGGTCCGCAAAAGGCCCAATGGCAACAGGAGTATGTCCATGTTTCACATTATTTGTATATAACCACAATGGAATTTTGCTAAATTGGATAGATTGATGAGATGTAATGTGAACTACCTTCATTAATGCCTGTTTTTCTGACTTCCTCCACTCATCAAGTCGATCTGTTGCTATGAATGAAACCCTCTAGTCTCCTCGCACAGTGGAGGCTGGTGTGTCTCATCCATACATCGAGTAAATTGCAGTCTCACCCTGCCACGCCAAAAGGATCAGTAAAAATACTCTAATTATTTCATCTCTGACTTACAGGTTCTTTTGTTATTTCCCTACTCCTCTCTTTCCTATTCTGGAGTTAGTTCATTCCTTTGTTTGTGTGGCTTTACTACCCCGTGGTCACGACACTACTTTGCATATTTTACCCAATGGTGGAAGGCTTCTTCATGCTTGAAAATTATTATGGCCTCTTCCTTCATTTAAGTTCCTTGTAAGGGAACTATTACTACTACTAATAGGCATCCACAACCATCCTTGACCATGTTGTGGCCCTCACTTTTTCACCTTCATTGGTTCACGAGTCAGTAAGTGACCACTATATTCGTTATTGGTGTGTCTGTCTGTCTGTCTGTCTGTCCCGAGCATAGCTCCGTGGGTTTTGATCCGATCCTGATAAAATTTTGGTGGAGGTTTATATCATGATCTAGTTGTGTTTTCCTGAGAATGGGTGTGGTGCGCCCATTATGGGCGGAGCCACGCCCAAAAAAACATGTTTTTAGGGGATAGCCGATTTCAATTTACATCTTTCCGAGGGGGTTTGTCAATCTGGCAGGGGTTTCGGTATTTGGTTAGCCCAATGGCACCTGCATAGCCCCACGGAGCTCAATTTTTCATTTTCGTCCCAAGGTCAAGGTCACAAGGTCACGAACTTAGAAAATTGCGAATTTTGACAATAAAATCATACTACCGCCCAAACTTTGAGGGCTAGGATGACAATATTTTTATGCATAATCTTGAGGCATTCCCACCTAAAGTCTTGAAACCATTTTCTCTATCTCGAACACCTTGCCCGTGGCGCCCCCTTAAAGTTTGTTTTTACGCTGATTTCATCAAAGTATGGATAATCCGATGAGTGCGAAATGCCATATAGCCTATATGACGTTATATTGTTCCTGGAATGTTCCAGAGGAAGTTTTGCACCAAAGGTCATAATCCTTGACCTTTGACCTTTAAAGTTCACAAAGGTCAAATTTTCAAAGTTGTGGGAATCGAACCGGGTTTTCGACCCTCTTCGACGAACTAACTCCAATAAGCTAGAGCACGTATCCTGTTTCCTTATTTTAATGTCCACAACATTGTTTTGTGACCTTTAAAGGTTATGCAAAGGTCAAATTTTGAAAGTTGTTGAACGAAACCGGGTTTTCGACATATTGCAGCGAATAACCTGTCACTCGTACCACATCATGTTGATCATTTTTATAACTTGGTCAAAAATTATCACATTGTCTCATCCTTGACTTCTGAAACAATATATACTGAAACGCAAAAGAAACTTACCACCGTTTAAACCTTCAAATATCAACAATAACACTGTGTGTAGTAAATGTGTGAACTTATTTGTGGACAATAGTGTCCTCACTGTCAGACAAAACGGTCACGGATGGTCACTTCATAGCACAGCTGTTGAATAGCCGTTTTGACTGTCAGTGATTAGCCAAGGCGTACGGGATGATTTTAATGAGCTGCACGTGATGTCTTGATATTGGCTTTAAAGGCCAGTGCAAAAATGGGCATTTCAATCAACATGCCACGATTGTCAAGGGATCAACGGCAGTTGCCTTGGGCATACTGCAAGGCAGATTGAGCTACCGTGAGGTGGCACGTCGCTTTGGCTGTTCACACCAGACGATATCAGCCCTGGTGGACAGAGACACCCTCCACAACTCTGCAGATGACAGACCTCGATCAGGGAGGCCATGAGTCACCACTGCAAGGCAGGACAGGCAGATAGTCCTAAGTCAGATGGCTTCAGACATTGAGGACTGGGTGGGACAGAATCCAGCAGCAATCCATCCAAAGACTGGTAGGCAGTATGCGCCGACGATGCACTGCTGTATCCAAAATAATGGTGGCCACACACGCTATTGAAAGGGGACTGACATTGCACCCTGTGCTGTTCTGTACTGTAGAACAAACTTATGAGATGGTGTATGTTGGTCAAAAACTTGACATGTCATCAATAAAATGCCAATGTTTCAATTAGCAATTGTTGGTTTGTTTTATTTTGAACTGTTACAATTTATTACATTTCAAACAAGTGGTAAGTTTCTTTTGAGTTTCAGTATACATCGTCAAATACCACCATGAACCATTGCCGTCTCCAGACTTGTTCATTTTTAAATTCGTTTTCTTTGAAACCGCTTGAGTGATTGACATGAACCTTCAACATAGGAGACCTACCCATGGAGAATGTGGTCAGCATTCCAAAAAGTCTGTTGTCTGTAGATATGCGTTGCAGGGTGTTTCACGTATCAGGAATAAACGACCTTGACCCCGCTTTGTTCAGCCTCGCCCGAATTATTACTTGCATTGACCCGTTTGCTTCGTTAATGGCAGCTGAACAACATTACTTTTATATGTTACAGTACAGTAATACAGTTTATTGACAGCCAATACTTGCAATTTTTTTTTATTCCAGAACATTTTGTTTACTGCAAAAACCCAGCGTTTATTTTAGTTATACACACCTATTGGCTAAAATATTGGCTGCTCTTAGAGCACCCTTATTCTGGACATTTCCATATGTCTGTCTGTCCGCGAAACTTTGGTCAAGCCTAGGGGCTAAACCACTCAACCGATTCCAATGAAATTGGTAGGTAGGACCAATATTTCTGGGAATCGTGTGCTTTCGAATATGGGACCCCGGGCTCTAGCAACGGCATAGCAACGGCCCTTTAAAGTGGTCAAAAAATCGAAAAAAAATCGAAAAATCGAAGCTTAGTGTTCTGTGCGCAATCTATCTAGCTCCTTCATGCCAATTTGCAGCCCTAACAAAAAATATTTGTAGGAGGAGATAGGTTTTGGGCGAGTACATGTCGAACATTTCAGAAACTGTTAATTGCGAATATCTCTAAGAGAAAGAGTCTGATTTTGATGAAACTTGGGTGAAATGTGTACATTGTGGCGAGCATGTAACACAAAAATGAATGGTTGCTATGCACACCTCCGTTGCTTAGCAACAGCTAAAACACTTTATCGTACATTGTACACTTATTGTGGACTGTACAAAAAATCAATACCTCCGAAACTGGACTCCGAGGGACCTGCTTTTTTGTGCCCAAGGAGAATGTCTTACAGCATCATATAAAAAATAAAATCTTTAGCGAATAGATCAATGGAATTACCAGGGCTGCCATTTGTTAGAGTCTCTTTGGAAACATGCCTGAAATTTCACAAGGCGGGTTTCTGGGCGCAAACTAAGAGGGCTGTGATAATCATATTTATTGTGCTAAATTTATTGATAGCATGTACATGAATATCGGCTAGTCGCGTCGGCCAGCTTTCCATCTAGAGCGAGCAGCCATGTCGCCTACCGGCTTGTAACGTTATGAATTTGTTTCATGTTCCCAGGGATCAGACGTTACATAGTTGTTTTTTTTCCAAGTTGCAAAATGCAATTATTATTGAGTCATCAATATAATTCAGTAAATGGTCAACCTAGTGCAGGATGTAACGCCAGCTTACTACGTACACCCCAATCTTACTAAATCCATCATCCTGACTCCTTGTGTCTGGCATTTAGACCATCACCTAAGTACGTCAGATAGTCAGATATATGGGTTATGGTGTTCAACTGCATCAGCGAAGCGACGGTCGGGTTGAGTGCTGGATGCCTGGATGAGGTGCACTTCCGTATAGGTCTTGCCTAGTGCGAGATGTAATGCTGTAATGACGTCCCAGAGAAAAGGGCATGACTAACAGAGGGACGGATGGAGAAATCTGGCTACTTTCATGTATAGATTATTATTAGTCCCTCTCCCTGCGCATCTGGAGAAAGGGTTTTGCAATCGCTTCTGTGTCCTGTCTGTTCAGGATATTGGGTTTGTTTCATTTGATAAAGTTTGAATATGGGGTCATTCATTCCCGGTGTAAATTTTTGCCGTCTTTCAATTTGCTTTTTCTGGGAATCATGTGGATTTGCGATGGTGCACCAACTTCTCGCGAGTTATGATTATTATTGTTACATATTATTATTATTATTATTATTCAAATTGTAGTGTCTCCTGCCACCTACTCCACCATTCCAATTGTCGTGTGACTGTTTTACTGTGACTTGTTGTGGATACTACTCTATCACTTTAATTTTTCACAATACTTGTGCTCACCAGAGGTGTTCTTCTCTTACTCTCTTTCAAGTTTCAAGTTCCACCTTCCTTGAGGAGTTTGTTTCTGAGTCCTCGGATGTGTTATCATGGACTTTTCATGGGTTATTTAGTTTTCTACACATTGCTCTGCCGTTTGCTTCACATCGTGATTCCCAAGTGGAGATCAAGGTTTTATTATGAACTTGAAGCCGAATGTTCACGAGTGAATGTTTATGCTGACTGTTCTTTAATTCACATAATAAATGATGAGTAGGAATTGCATTTATCATTTTTAGCTCGCCTGTTCGAAGAACAGAGAGCTATAGCGATACCCCGGCGTGAGCGTGAGCGTGAGCGTGAGCGTCAGCGTGAGCATCAGCGTGAGAGTCAGCATCAGCGTGAGCATGAAAATGTTAAAGTTTTTGGTGCAAGTTATTTTTTCCTTTCTAATGTTTTTATCGACCACACTATTTTTTATACGCCCGATATATATATATATATATATATATATATATATATATATATATATATATATATATATATATATATATATATATTATATATACGGGCGTATTATGTGATACCGGTCGTCCGTCTGTCTATCTGTCTGCCTGCTGTCTGCGTCCGTCCGTCCGTCCGTTCCTGTCCACACTCTAACTCCAAAGTTTTCAACTTTCACATTTCATATTTGGTACATAGATACAGACTGTGGAGACGGTGTGTCGTGACATACGTTCGTCATCTAAAGTGGTTGCCATGGCAACCAGGATGCTGTTTTCCATCCGTTCCTGTCCGCACTCTAACTCCCAAAGTTTTCAACTTTCACGTTTCATATTTGGTACATAGGTACAGACTGTGGAGACGGTGTGTCGCGACAAACGTTCGTCATCTAAAGTGGTTGCCATGGCAACCAGGATGCTGTTTTCCATCTGTTCCTGTCCGCACTCTAACTCCCAAAGTTTTCAACTTTCACGTTTCATATCTGGTACATAGGTACAGACTGTGGAGACGGTGTGTCGCGACATACGTTCGTCATCTAAAGTGGTTGCCATGGCAACCAGGATGCTGTTTTCCATGTAGTAGCACAATTCTGTATATACCTTCTTGTTCAGGCGTATATTGTGCTCACTTGCGCTCTTGTTACTGATTACAATATACAAAGACATATATTGCTTTAAAATTATTTGGATCAGACTTCACTGCAATGCTTTATAAAAAAATATTAATTATTAGATTAGTCTTTTAAAAACGATAAATGTATAAAACAGGTGAGCACTGGGTGGCTTTGACACCAACTTTGGTTATATTTTATAGACACTTCAAGGCTCGTATAAGAGCTAACACACAACATACAACAAGGGAGCAGGAGATGAGAGGAGCAGGAGAGGAAGGACAAAACAATGGGGAACAGAGGTATGAGGAGATCTGTGGAAGGGAGAGGGATGGGGGTGGGAACACGGGGTATACAAGATGGACACGACAGGGACTTTCAGGAAGGAAAGCGGGGAATTTGAAGGAGGTGGGTTTGGGGTGGATTCCAGACGCTCCTTTCGGAGAGACATAGTGAGAGTGTGAGATTTGTCAGGATTGAAAGACATGTTCCACGTGTTGGACCAGCTTGTGATTATATCCAGATCTGCAGAGAGTGAAGAAGCTGCTGCTTGCCGATCTGAGGGATGATAGATGTTACGGCAGAGGGTGGAGTCATCAGCAATGAGATAGAGGATTTTCCAGAGTCAGAGAGATCATTGATGAAAATCAGAAAAAGAACAGGGCCCAGAACGCTGCCTTGAGGAGCTCCAGCCAAAGAGGAAGAGGGGATGAGAGAACTCCATTAATGGCCACACATTGGCTGCGACAGGAGAGGAAGGCTGTGAGCCACGAGTGGAGATATCATAGGAGAGAGTTTGGTGAGAAGAGGCAGGGTGCCAGACGTATCGAAAGCACGTGATATGTCTCAGGATATGCTCTGATTTCATATCTGGCATTGAGGATCTCCATCCATTGTTTGGAGAGGAGAAGCAGCATATGCAGGGTGCAGTGACCTGGTCTGAATCTAAATTGATTATCGAAATCAAGTCATTGGAGAAGAGGAAGGATTTAATGTCTGAAGCGATGATGGATTCCATAACCTTGCTGATGATTGGAGAAGGCTGATTGGTCTGTCGTTGCAGGGATCTGTTTTTGCACCTTTTTTATGTAGAGCGGTAATGTTTGCTGATTTCCAAGGAGACGGCAGTTACCTTGAGCAAATGAGAGCGTGAATGAAACAGAGAGATGAGTAAGAGCAGCAGAGCAGGTTTTTCGTACATGAGCGCTGATGCCGTCTGTACCGGTTGCAGAATCTGAGTCAGGTTTGACAGCAAGTTCTCCACCTTGTCAGGAGAATAGGACACAGAGTCCAGGAACAGCTGGGTGCAACTGGGTAAGGTGGGTACAGAAAGCAATGGGTTTGGGACACAAGATTCAGAAGCAAACACGGAATTTAGGCATTCAGCCTTTTCATGTGCAGTGTCAGCTGTGCGTCCATTTGAGGTAAGGGAGGGGATTTCTACAATCATCTTCGCAATTTCTACAATTGAAACTAACGAGATGGTTGGATTGAGTCGGCTAATATCGACTTGAAGACAGGCACGTTATGACATGGCACATAGCTTTACATTCACATTATCACTGATAAAGCAAGCGATGTTCAAGGGTATTTATTACATTTTCACAGTGGGGTGGGACGGGGGAGTCAAACATTCTGCACTTTTTGTACCTCAATCTCAGGACCTGACCTTGACTTGCTGGGAGCCTTGCTTATTGGTGGTGTTTTGATTAAAACTTTTTTAAACGAATGGGCATTGTTTTTGATCAGCTTTATGATTGGTTGAAGGATCTGTGCTTGGATTAACCAATCAGAAATATAATTGTTTATTTCTTTCCGCACCACACGGATCCTTGCTTTCCCTGCTGTACATTTTATCAAATAAAACCCTTTTGATTGTTGCTGCACATACTTTTCATCGCCCTTATAAATAAATTGCTTCTGTCATAAATGTACCCAGCTCGTTTCGTTTTTCCTTCATTGGTCCAGCATGGTCCGCATGTCAGTTTAGCCAGGAAGTTCTGCCCCATTAATTTTGCTCTTGTTAGCCAGTGCACACTCACTGTCTCACTCGGCAGTAATCCGGGTGTGCGTTGAGAGCATGAGACCCTCCTTGGTTTGGCCGTCCACAGATAAGGTATCACGTGAGGTGGTGTAGCCCTGCCAGGATTGGCAGTGCCAATTGCCATTGTGGTTGCTTAGTAACCCGCAGGTCCGTGGAGTTATCTGTGCCGACGGCCTCAGGACCGGGCAATCGAGAGGAACCCGAGTGCTTCCCCTCATGGCGAGCCTCGAACCCCGAGTCCACGACAATATTATCGGATAACACTGTTTTGTGTGTCTGCATATTTATAATGTCCAAGCTGGGGTACCCGGCATTACCCAGTGCTTGTTCTAATCCCGTTTCTTTTTAAGAAATTAAATATTGATTTTGTTTTGTTCTATTTTTATGTGGGTCACAGCTCGCTACACCCACTAAGGAATGGGTCAGGATCATTTAATATTACCTTTCATGTAGCTACAAAAGTTTAGCATGAGAGAGCGATTAAAAAAAAAAAAAAAATCCAACGTTTTGTTTCAAACTTTTCAAAAATAATTTTCTTTGCTAAAAACATTCCCCACACTTACTGATGACCTCTGAGAGTTTGATGAAGATCCATTCTGTCATCTGTGAGAAAAAGTGACACACACACACACCCCACTCATTATCCCCACACTTTTGGGGAAAAAATGGGAGGGGGGGGGTATTGTAATCGGTCCATCCGTCCATCTGTCGCACTATCTCCTCCTAAACGGTTCTGCAGAAATTCACCAAACTTGCTAGTTCTGACTTGAAGGTGCGAGAGCTGCATCATTTGGCCCACCGCCTCGTGTGGGTCAAAACATGAAAATTCAAAAAATGCAATTACAGGCACATTAAAACGTTGTTAAGGAAACTTGTGTATGCAATCAACATTGGGGACGCTTTGACACATGTAACGATTTTTTTGGATTTGACCTCCGGTTCATGCCCCAGGGGAGTTGGGACTTGGAGTGACCGAGTCAAAAAAAAAATTGAACTCAAAGTTTGATATTGGGTCATTGCTCGGGTTTGTTGAGTTACAAAGTTTCTTGAAGAACGCTCGCCAAGTGGCTTAAACACTCAAGCAAGCATTCCGTTCAAAACTGTTTATAAGAACGTCTGGCTTCGCTTGCTCG
>CM068956.1:28082016-28100769 GCA_035128595.1 Eptatretus atami | reverse complement strand
TTGATATTTCCTTCTTCTCCTCTTTCAGATTCAACCTGAGCCAGTCCCACAAGAAATACTCTGGTGATTTGACTGAGATTTTCAAAACACACAAGAAATAACAGTATCATTGGCCAGAAACAACAACATGGGTAAGTTTGACTGTTCTAAGGTTGGCACAATAAAAATACAAGCATTGTAATTACAGGTCCATTGGCATTTGCGCATTGCTTCACTGTTACCCTTAACTGGCATTTTCCACAAATCGTAGCGAGGTACGTACAATGTGTCGTAGTCGGTTGACCGCAGACCATCGTTGTGATTTATGGTTGATCAATGTGAATTGACTTTGGTATTTTGAGAATCGCAAATGTATCTGAAGTTGGGCTAACATTGGGGATTATTTTCCCCATTAACCTGTTGTTTTGTTGTATATTTTCATCATTTTAAATTGTACAAGTCTGGAGACGGCGATGGTTCACGAGCAATGTACACGGTTCGCCTTTTTAGGTCATCTCTACCGAGGAGATGACCTAATAAACCGAGACCAATGTCCGTCCGTCCGTACGTCCGTCAACAATTTTCTCTTCCGATCTTGATGAAACTTAGTTAGTGGGTAGAGGTCGATGATGTTGCACAACGAATAACTATTGTCCTGGTTCAAGGTCAGGGACGAGCACGAGGTCACGTAAGTTATAAAATCGCCATTTTCAAAAACCTATCTACTAGTGGGCCATTCTACAAGATATTCGCAACTGTTTATTGATATGAAGTAAAAAATATTATCTTTATCTAAACTGGACAGATTTTTGAATTTCCGTCCGCGTTGGCCGCCACGTAACCTGGAAGATGGCACAAAAACACCTCCCGGTACAAAAAAACTTTTTACTTCGATCTGATGAAATTTGGTATGTGGGTAGAGTTCGATGAGTGATACCCAACGACATATTTTTTCCCGGATTCGAGTCAGTTCAAGGTCACGAGTTTCACAAAAGTTGTGAAAGTCGCCATTTTCAAAACCTATCTCGTCTGTCATTTTAGGAGATTCTGGCAACGGTTAATTGATTATGATAGTAAAAAACATTATAGAGATGCACATCACCCCCACACGGGTAATTTTTATTTTTTGACCTTCGAGGGACGCCACGGGCTAACTGGCGGGAATCGGGAAAACCGTAAATGATGAAAGTTGTTCGTAATTGAAGAGCAACTACAAATCGACCGAAAAATTGCGAAACCCCTAAACGTAGTTCGCTTTTTTCATTTTTTTTTGGTGGGAATCGGGAAAAAACGTAAATGATGAAATGTGTAGTACTCGACAGAGCACTACTTGCATACCAACTTTCAATTCGAAACAGTTGAAAACCCTACGGAGCTCGATGCCCATTTATTATTTTTTTGACATTTTCTAAGTTCGTGACCTTGTGACCTTGACCTTCGGGACGAAAATCGGAAAATCGAGCTCCGTGGGCTATGCAGGTCCATTGGCTAACCAAATATCCAAACCCCTGCCAGATTCGGACACACCCCCTCGGAGAAGATGAACTTGAAACCGGCTACCCCCTAAAAAACACAGTGTTTTTGGGCGTGGCTCCGCCCATCATGGGCGCAGCACACCCATTTCTCAGGAAAACACAACTAGACAATGATATAAATCTCCCACCAAATTTTTATCAGGATGGATCAAAACCCACGGAGCTATGCTCGGGACACGACAGACAGACAGACAGACACACGACCAAATAAGGAATATGATAATAGTGGTCACTTACTGACTCGTGAACCATATTTTCAATTTTTCTTTATTTTCCTTTATTTATGCTTAATTTTGAATATTTGTAATTTTTTTTGTCCTTTATTGTAACTTATTTTTTACAATTCCAAACTTGCCACCAATTAATTGTTATGTTTATCTTTTGAAAAACTGCGTATTTCCCTTCTATTTGATTCCTTTTTATTGTGATAATGTTTTTATAGATATTCTGCAGCTTAAATTCTAGTTCTTTGGATTTTCTTTCATACTTGTTAAAAAACCAAATTATTATACAGTATAATAACTAAGCGAGGTAACCGAGAGGCCGGTCGACAAGCACGGAGGAGAAGCCCCAAACTGCATAACGAACAATGGGAAAGGCTCAATGCCAAACCATGAACCAACTAAATTCTACATTCTGTCGAGCATATCATCATAACGCAAGCATGCACAGCTGAATTCCGAGAGCACTTGGGCAAAAAACTTACTGCAGTTGACCCCAACAGAAGTAATGTGGGACATATTATCAATGATGTCATTGGCGAAAAACTGCAATATGCTGAATCCGTGAATGTCACCGCGTGGAAACTCCTACATCAATTTCCTGGTCTCTCTTTAACGAGACTTCTTTTTTTCAAGAGCATCAATCTCTACAAAAAAATTATCCATAGTATCATTCATTACAATTATTTAACCATTATATAACAAATGTCAACAAACACTGGTGAGGAAAAGCCAGAATAAATGTCCTTTCTGAGCGTTACAATCCTGGCTAGGGAGCACGTTTTCATACGGTTGAAACTCAAAAATCATAATTGTATGAGGCATTTTTGGAAAACTCCACCACACCGTAGGACACTGGCGCATCCCAATAAGTCCACAGAAGGTTTTGGTTGGGGCAAGCCCCCCAAGAAGCTGAAGCGAGTAGTTAGGATGGACGACAGAGGTAGGAGGAGATTGGGACGAAATACTCTAGTGCAGGGCGTTGGTGCTTGCCTTGCGTCTCCTTGGCTACGTGGGCACAATCCTGATGGGTCGCCACTACGCCGACACAGTGGCTGCACTAGCTGGCATCTCATTATTGCTGACCTTCCGGAAGATGACAGGCCGATAAACCCCACCTGGTATAATTCATCAGCTGAGCGAGATTGAACTCAAGGCGCAGATACCAAACACCCCGACCAGGCTAATCATTAAGCCAAACACCAGGCCATACTGAGCAACTTATCCTGCTTTATATATAAGACTTAGAAATTACAAACACGTCGTCGTGACTGGAAATACAATCTTGCTTGTATGGTTCTCAATAGGCAAGAGAAAAAGGATCCTGGAGTGTCGGGGAGAACCAGTGTAAAGCAAGTTTGGTTTGCTGGTTCGCCACGTTGTGCCCATTGTATCCCTTAAATATTAATTTACAAAAAATTCATCCACAGACCTTCCTGTGGAGTCCTGAACCCACCATACTGTTGGAATTTATTTTAAATTCCGTCCAAGTTATAATACACAGACAAACAACACGCTGGGCAAAATAGTATACTTGTATATCGCGGTTTGTGAGGTCTAGATGGAGAATTGTCATAGAGGTTAGGATTGAATAGAGCGTTGGTCCGTTGACGGTTGGAGACATTCTCGATGTATATAAGTATGGGAATACTGTAGCTTAAGTAATTTACGTGCTCACCATCACGGGGGTGGTTGCAAGTTTAATTTAGATTGAATTAAGATAATTTCTCGCCCAGTATGTGAGTTACTCTTTATACCATTCGTACGTTTTTACATTTACATAGTAAGCCAGGGAAAAGCTTGCATTTTTTTTAATTACTAACTAAAACGCTAACACTAGCAAATAATGGCGTGGCTGAGCATTGCAGGTAAGCCTCCGTCCTTCCCCGGATTTTCGATGCAGCAACGCTCACGCCCGGAGGTGATTGTTGTCAGTGTTGACTTGTCTAAGGATAGAAGCAAGGAGATTGGTGGCTTTGTTCAGTTCGGTGTAAGGGACCACACGGTTAGAGAGAGAACAGCTTAGGGTAGAGGATCTCACTTGCTCTCCTCTCGCACGACAAAATTGCTTTCTTCGACAGCAGAAGAAGACGGCTGTGATTCTTATGTTCAGCTGAGGCAAATTGGTTCGCGTGGTGGAGCGAGACGCTGCCATTAGACTCTTGGTTAGTCCGAATGAGACAAACTCGAAGCTTCGTGTAATCGACGAAGGAATGGTGCCATTCTGAAGAGTGGTCTGCGTACGCAATTGGATCGACGAATAAGTTGCACGGTGGTCTATGGGCCTGGTGTGAATACCGCTCACGATTGCCTGCTATACGTTTTTTTCCCGTTGCGAGAGACGCGGCTTGCGCATTTTTGGGTGCGTCTACACGTGCAGTGACGAAGTGCCTCGATTCCAAGTTCCATAAGACGTCCTCTGGATCAAGCTAGTTGCCCAGAAAAAGGGGGATTTGCTTTTTCTTTTGTTCCCCTTGTCTGGTATTTAAGTGTGTGTGTAGGCGCCTCGACTTCTTAGCTTTTGTTTACATTTCAGTGTATTACTTCTGAATATGTCACTTGTAAATCTTTTGTCTATTTCATTAAATCCACGTTTATTTCAAGTTGCTGTGTCCGTAGTATTTGTCGTGGGGTTGATATACCCTGTGCATCATACTGTGCCTCCATCAGCTCCGCCAGTGCCCCGCACCCTCCAGCGTGCGTTGAATAAAACTCTGAGGATATTGTGTCCGCCTCTAAGGAAAATGCTCGGCTATCCGGGCTGGCGGTGGTTAACGCGCCTATCACACAAATTTTGATCGGGGTGAAAAGCTATCGCTCTTTCCGGTTCCGGGTTTGATGCAACGCTGCTTTCTCTCAGGGTCACTGGCTAACTTTCTAAAGTTAAGTTTCCGGTCGTTATTGTCAACGTTTAACTGTTTATTTTCTCACCTACATGTTACTGTGTGTTCCTTAGTTCAGTTTTGTTTTCAAAAATCGTGCTATTGTTGTGCAGTCTTTCATCGACTGTTGTCTTACCGCGTTCCTTGAGCCTACCCCGTGCCTTCCCGTCTCGGTGACGACTCGTTTTTGTTTGTATTCCCTCCTTATTTACCATTCAATCCTATTTTCCCCAACACCGCCCATCTATCCTCCCAACAAACCCTCCTGTTGCTTGTCTTAATTTAAAAAAATCCCCCCCAAAAAACAACAACCCTTTCCTCTCCACACGCCACGAGTGCCGACTTCTTCTTCTTCTCTTCTCCTTCCTCCTTCTTCCTCTTCCCTTCTCCTTCCCCTTCTCTTCTTCTTCTTCTTCTTCACCCTCCCCCTCTTTCTTTCCCTTCCCCTTCTCTTCTCCCCTCTTCTTCTTCCTTCTCTCCTCTTCTTTCTTCCTTCCTTCTTCTTCTTCTTCTTCCCTTCCTCCTTCCTCGTTTCTTCTTCTCCCCTTTTTCTTCTTCCTTCTTCTTCTCCTTCCCGCTTCTTCCTCTTCCCTCCCTTCTTCGTCGCGCCTCCGCTTCTTCTCTCCCTTCTTCTTCCCTCCCTCTCCTTCTTCCCCTTCTTCTTCTTCCCTTCTTTCTCCCCTTCTTCTTCTCCCCTTCTTCCCTTCTTCTTCTTCCCTTCTTCTTCTTCCCTCTTTCCCCTTCTTCTTCTCCCCTTCTTCTTCTTCCCCACTCTCACCAAATACTCACAATTTCTTCCTACAACCTCCCATTCCTAATCTTCAAAAATCCATCAAAAAACAACATAATTTTTTTCCTTGTAGCCTTTGCTAACTATACACCTCCCGAACCACGTGTCCACCTCTTCCTGGTGCTTTTCATTAATCCTCGCTCATTCGGCATTTACCAATCCAAATTCACCATACACCTCCACATTGTAATTCAACCTTTCCTTTTCCAAATCTTACACAATCCTCATTAAAATAAAATACAATAAATAAATACATCATTTTTCTAAACACCTTCCATAACGACGTGCTTCTGCTGGATCTGTTCTACCCTCTGCATTTACGATCCAAATCACCATTCACTCACGATTCACTCGCGATTTTTCTCAAAACCTTTCTTTACCTCAACTTATGCAATTTATCAAATAATAATAAAAAATAAAATAACTAACTGCCACTTACAACTGCGGGCTTAGGTCTGGAAAATGCCGTGATAATAAAAACTGCGATCATGATAACAAAGGGCCCTGGGAAAAGGGGCTTTGGTTCCTGGCTTTGAGGAAATATGGAGGAAGTGGATGTCAGCCAGACATACACATAGAATGAAGTAAACATGAAAAATATACACAGTAATATAACATGTTAACATTGAAATAAACAGTAATAAAATCAAAACAGCTATATAAGAATAAATGCAAGATTTTTATACCTTTAAAATTTATCAAAAACCAGAAAGGTGGTGTGAGGTAACCATTATGTACTTGTGTACCGTACTCTGCCATAAATAGAAAACGCAAGACTGACTCGAAATGATATGAATTCTGCCTATCAGTGGGTGTTAGATAAGAGTGTTGTAAACTTGCAATGAGCTGTTGGATCATCGGGAGAACGAGCAAGTCGGCCTCTGTATTGCACATAGAAGAAGTGCAAACGATCAAAAGCCACCCTTGATCGCAGAGCAGATCTTCCCTGCTTGGAGAGGACGGTACAGAGATGCATCCTCTCCAAAATAATCCCGTTCTTCAACGTAAAAACCTGCTCCACGCCATAAAGCCTTGTCTGATCATTCCATGAGCCATGGTGACTGGAGCCCTCACCCCGGGTGCCCTCGGGGAATCGTTGGTAAATTGTAATGTTCTCTCGACAGCCGGTCATCTCGAGTGTTCAGAGTAAATCGCACAGTGGTTTCCTCCCATATCACCAGTCCACGTCAAGACAGTGTTTTTTCTGTTTGAATCCTCGATGCCAAACATTAAGTCCACTTTTTTCCATCCTTTCAATATGAAGGATTCACGGACTGGAAGGCCCGTTTTGCGTGCTGCGGCAGCAACCCTGCACAGATATTTGACTCTGTGTTCCACACAGTTGACTTCATTGATCCCGTAATCGCGGCCCACAGATGCCCCGCACTTTTACTGTTGCAACAGTATCTAACAACTCGATTTTTTTTATGCAAATGTCAACCCTTTTCTTATTTTTGACCCGATTAATTTTTGTCCATCATCTTAGTTGGGTGCCATTATTAACTGTGTGTGTCTACTAGATCGTGAATATGAAACGCAAAAGAAACTTACCCCCTTGTTTGAAAATGTATTAAAATTGTAACAGTTCAAAAATAAAACAAACCCAACAATTGCTTAATTGAAACATTGGCATTTTATGAGACATGTCAATTTTTGACCAAGATAACACCATCTCATAAGTTGTTCACAGTACGAACAGCCCCAGGGTGCAATGCAAGTCCCTTCAGTAGCGTGTGTGGCCATCCATTGTTTTGGATACAGGCAGTGCATCGTTCGGCGCATACTGCCTACAGTCTTTTGGATGGAGCTCGGTTCGTCCCACTCAGTACTCAAATGTCTGACAGCCCCTGACTTAGGACCATCTGCCTGTCCTGCCTTGCAGTGGTACTCTTGGCCTCCCTGATCGGGTCTGTCAATCTGCAGATTGTGGAGGCGGTGTCTCTGTCCACCAGGGCCGATATCATCTGGTGTGAACGCCACAGGCGACGTGCCACCCCCCCCGTCACGGTAGTCAATCGACTGCAGTAGCCCAAGGCACACAGCTGCGTTGGATCCTTGACAACTGTGCAATGTTGATTGAAAATGCCGCATTTTGCACTGGCCCTTTGTACCAGCCAATATCAAGACATCAACTGAGCCATTAACATCCCGTACCCCTTGTAAATCACTGACAGTCGAAACGGGCTGCACCAGCTGTGCTATGAAGTGACCATTGAAGTTCAGTGATCCACCCGGACCGTTTTCTTCTCTGACAGTGAGGACACTATTGTCCACCAATAGTCACACATTTACTACAACACAGTGTTATGGTTGATATTTGAAGGTTTAGAAAGGTGGTAAGTTTCTTTTGCGGTTTCCAGTATAGATCTAGTATGTAACCAGCTCGTATGTATTTCGTGTTCGATGATTATTCATATTATTAAACTTTGCTTCGTTCGCCACATGTTGGTACTGATACTATAAATTATACGGTGGTGGTGCAAGAACAAGAAAAGGCCGTAATGGGAGTATCGGACACGTGAACGCTAACAATGGACTCATCTGGCTCAAAATAGCGTTGGCCGAAATTGAAATACCGCGTAATAATCGGACGCATACATTGCTGTGATTGACAAACCCACGATATTAGAACCCATGATTTGAAGGTTTACTGTACTCAAAAAGTGTGGCAGACAAATCGATCAGTTGTGAACGATTCCAGATCTGGATCAATAATCTTTTGAAGTGATCCTTCACAAATTGAGATGTGGGCAAAAGAAATATAGCACGAATGTCAAAAAGTTGGATATTTTGACAAAAGTTGATAGATTGTTTGGGTAAGTGACAAGAACAAAGCGATTGGATTTTGGTAAGGTCTGGATCAGATCCGGCAATAAGCTCGGATACAACAACCTAAAACTGGTCAGCTGTGGAGGAGCGCTGTTCTGTAAAAGGGACACTATCAACTGAATTACTCATTCGGCAACTGTGGTTTTCCAGCTTCAAATGTACCTCTGGCTGTCGAAATGAGCAGGGCTAAGCATTACGTCTTTTCGGTGACGGCGTACGTTGCCTTCATGCATATAATGTGGAAAGTTCTCGAATGGTTATTTTTAAATTCCACGTTGAAATCATACTATCAGGATTTCTGCTCAACAGGTATTGTTTTCTAAATACACATGCTAGATATTTCCGATATACACAATGTGAGCACAGGCTGAGATGGAAAAATACATCTCTACATTCAACAAATTAAAAAACCAATCTGACCCAACAAAATCTCGCTGCAGAAATGAACGCTTTCTTTGTAATATAGTTGATGAACGAAACCAACGCATGCTCACAAGATTGCATTTCAGCACCTCACCATTTTGATGCAGCAACCATTCTTTAAATTATGAATTACAAATTAGTTTTCTCCGACCCCCAAATCTGCTACTGAAATGCTTGAAAACTCTGTCGTCCACTCGTCCTGAAGGAATAAGCGAACCTGACCTTCTTTCCCAAGCTTTATCAAGCAATGGATGTTGTTAATCGTGTGTCATTTGCTCCATGAATTGTACCTTAACCCAGAGCAAGAGTTGGGCTTGGAGAAACCACTTTTACTGTGAGAACTTCAGTGCCCTGAAGATCTTGGCAAAGGGAAATCAGGTCTTGAATGGCCTGCCAACAGAGTTACTTTGGACTTTTTGGGACCTAATTGGATCTGAATTGCTTTTGGTCTTCAAGAAAGTCTGGAGTCGAAGGATGAACTTCACGTTGAGTCTGTAGGAGAGCAAGTAAGCGGCCGTATCATTGCAAGTGTACTCCTATCCCTTGAACCACTCCTGAAACCTTCATGAATCTTTGTCCTGGCTTTACTGTGAGAGGATTAACACCATTTTTAACAGCATACTTGATGTTAAGGATGTATGAGTCGCATAAACCTTCAGGTTATGTTTGCGGGATGATGTATTGTTTAGCCTTAAAGCTGTCTCAGTCGGCTGAGGTATAACTCTTTAATAAAGCCTCTCCCAGATCAGATTAGATAAAGTAAACTGGACTAAAAAAAACTCTTTACTTAAACCTTCTAAACTATTCCCACACCCACCCCTCGCACTCCCCCTTCTTCCCTGCAAATATTACTTGGAAGAGTAGATGGGATTAAAATTTGGGTTTATTTTTTCTGTTCTGTAATTTCAGAGCTGACTGTGTTTAAGGCTACCTAAACATTGCTTCTCTTGCTGACGTATGGAACTTTCTATGAAATCGACTGCTAACTGCATATCGAGGCCGAGTATTATTAGAATGGCACTCGGTAGAGTGCAATACCTCCACAGGCTGACGGTTAACATGTTGTATCCCACTGATAGCGGATCTGGATCGACTGAACCCAAAATGAATCAGCTTGTCTTGTCACCTAACCAACTCATCCACTTAGTTTTGTCATAACGCATCTTCAACTTGAAAAACAATGCCTCTATTTGCTCAACATGTTGGGCCTCATCTCTCAATGGTGAAGAATCCTTTGGACAATTTTAAAAATTATCTTATCCATGAATCTCGGATCTTCACGTCAAAATCTGATCAAATGCATCGTTGTCAGTCACCCAACCTTGCCACGCAAGTTTCCAATCCAAATCGTCCATAACTTTTTGAGATATCCTGCAATATGTCAGTTTGGCTGATCTCTCATTGGGAAGAAGCACTTAAAAATTAATCGATCGAAAACCATTGCTGTGACCAGAAAGGGTGGAATAACTGATACTGACAGTGTCAAAGATTAAATAAAGTGACACACCAATGCCTTGCCATCTATGAATGACTTGGCGTTTCTTGTTTTGAGCCCCTCCTGCGAAGAGACACCTTACTAGGGCCCTGTCAGCACCTTAGACGTTTTGCAGCGTATGGCAACGTATCAAAATTGATCTAAAACGCTGGCGCAACGCTGAACTATGATGTTTTTTTCAGTTTTAGGCATATCGTATACGAGTTGAACATACTGCTAACGTATTCCGTACGTATACCGACGTTTGATAACTATAGATAACTTATACCAACGAATGCTTATAGCGTGTTTCGCGTTCACCACCTATGGCCAACGATAAGTCTACTTAGCATAGCGCGGCAGCACGTATCGCCCGAGACAGTGGCGTAGCCTTATGTAAAGACTGCCGATCAACGCATTTAAATCATAACCCGCATAGAAATCAGAAGTAATCAACATCACCTGTCCTGCCGAAAAAAAAAAAAACATGGAGTCTGGCACACTGGACGGTTACCTTCCCTGTGAACGCCTAATTTTTAATACCAATTCCCGTAAACGCTGCAATAACCATTATAACGCTGTAGAGTTAGAAACACGTTCAGTTAAGTTCTGTGGTCATCCGGAAGAACGTCAAATGACGTCTACATAACTCAATATGCGTTGGAGATACGTAACATAGGGTTCAAACGCAACTTTACATAGGTTAGAAATAAGTTTCGGGTACGCTAAACATTTACTCCAACGTGTTTCGACTTATGAGTAACTTACAAGTAACGTGTGTCGACAGTGTTGTCAACGATCACAATAACGTGCCCTACCAACTGTATGGCCAGCGTAGCGGAATGTTGATCATCGTGGATACTTAAAAAATTTGAGCATGCTTAAATTTGTCGACGCTCAGCGTACTACGACGATGCCAGCGTGCTTCAGCGTGCTCTTAACAGTATACAACTTACCCCATAACGTATTTCCGCTGTGCCAGGCAGCGTACTTCGCAAATTTTCCATCCTCGGCATAACGCTTTAAAACGTCAAGGTGTGACAGGTGCCTTTACCACTCATCTGTTCAACTGGAAATTGGGATATACCACAAGTTGTGTTCCTTATGGATTGACCCAAGGGATGATTATCTCCACTAATTTCTTTTCATCAAAACCTTACTAAATGATTGGCAGCCCCTTCACCTGTCTCTGTAACATATTTAGTATGGTGTATTTTTTTTTTTTTTAAATGACCTGCTATTTTATTACGCTTTTCGAAAAATTACTGATTATGAAAGGATTTTCATACCAACAATTTATCTCTTTCACTATAAGAAAGTGTGCCACCTTAAAGATAGGCGGCGAAGCACTGACAGATGGCCTAGGCCCGAAGGTATGCACACTCACCTAAGCTGTCGAGCCTGTTGAAATCCGACCCAGCTATATACGTCATCCGTGGTTCACAGGCATGGTGAAATTCATCAATGTGGTGTCGTCCTCGGATGCCGTTAAACTGGCGTCCGTCTGCCGTTAACAGTTTAAACACCCTGACAAACTTACCCCCTCAGGGGGTCTTGTCCAGGAAAAATAGAAAATGGATAAAATATAGTATGTAAAGAACTGAACACCGAGAATATATATTTTTAGTATAAATCCTTTGGCCATAGGCAAGTTATCCAGGGAGGGGGGAGACTTACCTAGGACAAGACCCCGGCGGAAAGTTGTCCCGGGGGGCGACTTATCTGTTACACGGCATCGCGGTGGTGGACGTAAACGACCCTCACGGTGTCCCGGTGAAGTGGATGAGCCTTCGGGTACCATAACACATTCAAATTCCTTCCACTGGGAAGGCCAATGCCAAAGCACCCTTACTCAGGAACGCCTCGGCAGCAAACGATGCTCCGTGAAGAGTATGGTCCATGATATCTATAATTAAGTGTTATTGTTCTGCTCTGCCTCATCGAATGGTATTGGATCTTGCCGCAGAATAATAAGTATTACAATCGTTCTTCGGCTTAACGTACTCCAAAGCTAGTGCACTCCTCCCTTAACCCCCTCTGATGCGTCACTTTCACTTGCAGTCCTACTCTCCCCAATCTTCATTTATTCTGTTTTCTGGTTGAACCTGAATTTTGGTTGCTCTCTTCTTTGCTGTAACAACCGGAAAACCTTCCATCTTTGCCTACCCGACACATTTATGTTCCACAATTTGGCCAATGCCTCGTTATGCCAAACTGAGTTGTTATTTTCAACTACCTGACAAAACGCCATCGTGATTCCAATGAGAATTGCCCATCGGGATGTTATCGTTACCGGGGAGACAAGGCAGCGCAAGTGGCATCGTCACACACGTAACAGGCCGCAAGCGCAAGTGTGACGATTTCTCGAGTTCCCTGGAAGTACACGAACCTCATGACGCGCCATACACCACCCATTTCTCCAATCCCACCGTATCCCTTCTTTCCATAGTCCACTCCATGCTTCATCCATCAGACTCATCTTTTGTATCACACTCTCAACTAACACTCCCATTTCCGTGATGGACTCCTCGCGTTCCTTGTGAATTCCTCGCGCACCAGAGTGCATTAGTCGTCAATTTTCCATTTTGTTCCCCGAAGCCCCCAATGTTACCATAGTCACTAATCCCTGCAACCACGGCCCTTTTACCGCTATTACTACGCCCCAGCAGTAAATAACCACGCCCTCCATTGTTACCATGCGAGTCCTCTGGTTGCAATCGCTGACGCTCTCTCTTCTTTTGTTTGAAAATGCTGTTGCACGCCTTCTTTATTTTCAATTTCAACAGTTTCACTTTGGTCCCAGTGGCCCTTTAACCTCATTGTGAGTTTTGTGATTTTTTTTTATTTTTCTATATTGCTTAACTAAATTTAGCATTTACATAGATGAGGAGAGTCACACTGCAGCACTGCTGGTTTTGGTTCTGTTTAAAGTCTTTTCCTGGCCTGATAATCATGGTATTCGCTGTCATTCCCTACCTCCAGTTCAGGTGCAGCCTCGTCTTGAAAATGTTGGTGTGTGTCATGATGTTTGTCTGTGAAATTCTAGATTGTCAAGTTTTGTGTTACAATCTAGTGTGTAGTATGTTTAGATGTTTTATCCTGTGTTTTTTTAACCAGCCCCCCCCCGCTCCTATTGATAGGGGGAGGTATAGCTGTTGTAGGGTTTGTTTTTGCAATTATTTCCCAGTTTTTAATGTACCCCAGAAGTTTTAGACCCCTGGATAGAAACACCAATTTAGGTTTTTTCCTTTTCCTTTTTCTTTTGGGTCATGTCCGAGCTGTACATTTTCAGGCTGTGCTGAATTTCAGAATGAAATTTTTGCATCAAATCATTGGAAATAAGAAAGTATGTGGGGTTGACCTTAATTGGTTTTGACCTTGAAGTTATGAATAGACATTTTACATTTTCACCATATACTCGTACAAGTTTTTCGACTCAGGAACAAAATTGCCGCTCTATCGCCTAGAGGAAGGTGCATTTACACTTACTTACATCATTCCGCTCATGCTAAAAGTCAAGGTCAAATAGTGGTTTGCAAAAAAAACCTGTTTTTTTCGTCATTCAATTTTGCATGTGGAATGTAAGAACCGCTTCACCTTCCAAGATGCTCTTGCATCATAATAGTGGACCTTGCTGCACGTTGTACACCTGATATTTGATTAGTGTTCCTTGACCTACTTGTTTTGGATTGTGTCTAATTAACAAAAAACATCTTTTTGATCATAATTGAATAACTTTCCTCCCATTTTTCATGATGTTGAGTTTTCCTGGATATATTGGATAATGTTGACATGTTTTCTTAATTTACATTCTCTCCCAAAATGTTGAAGGTCAAGGTCATGTGGTGGTGTGAAAATAATGAGGCCGCATTGATCACGGGTGCTGGGGGAGGCTTATACCTTGGGCAACACACTTTGGTGATCGTTATTATCTAAAATTTAATTTGTTATTTTTGTGAAATGATAGATAGCAACCCTTTACCTCCACACCACGATGGTGAAGGAAGTTCTGTTTTCACCCCTCTCTGTCTGTTTGTTTTGTTTGGCTGGTGCAGGATATCTCAAAAAGTTGCGATGGATTCGGATGAAATTTTGTGGACAGATTCAGTGTGTGACAAAGAGGAACTGGATTTAGAGTCTGGTGAAGGATCAGGATGCAGAATCCGACTATAAAATTTTTTAAGTGATTCTTCACCATTGAGAATAGGCCAAAATATATATAGCATGATATGCTCAACATTTGGACGATTCGCGAGAAACGTTGTTGAATGTGGGTGTGTGCACAGGAAGAATTGATTCAATTTTTTGTGAAGATCCGGATTGATAATTTTTCAAGTGAATTCTTCACCATTTGAGGGATATGGCCAAAACCGGTAGATAGCACGACTATCTCAACAATGGTATTGGGCATCCGATATGTGACTCGGCATGACCAAATGAGTCGATAGTCGCTGCGGCTCCATTGTTGCGAAAATCCACAGCAAGAGTGTTGCGTCGATTGCATGGCAAAAAATATCCGATTTCTCCATCTTACGGATTTCGATCGTAACAATAGTGTGATTTATCAGTCCTAACCAACCTGAAGCGATATCTGAAATAAATGAGTATTTCTGCCCAAACGCATCGAGAACCTCCTCAATGCCCAGAAAGAAAGCCACACACGCGATTTTCCAGCGGCACATCCGGTGTCGAACCTCACACCATATAACAAGCGCATACGATGGAAAGGTGACGTTCACGGAGTTCCCCTTCATGATAATGCCACGCGGGGAATGGCCAACAGAATCGCTAATCTACTGGAAAATACCGAAACATTAAAGCTCCTTGTTGCTACCAATCGCGGTCACTTGACTGGAATCCGGCTCGGCTGATTGGCCCGCCTCCGCCGCCACATGCCAGAACACCACATAAAGATGTCGGTTCCAGCTAACAACATTCATTTTCTGGCGACTTATCTTGCGAATTTAACTCACTTTGCAATTGTTTTCAGAGCTGTTCCTCTCCAACATGGCTGAACGTCGTCCGGTAGAACGGTGAGGAAACGCATGCGATCATTCTAGCGCGCTGTAATGAGATTCGAAACTTTAACGCTCTACTGCAACTACGACCGATTAGATTTCACTTCGCTTCATTCCTGAAGATGCCTGGAGTGGGTGTTGCGGTGAGTTCAATTCATCGTGGTCTTCCAATTAATAGCCAGCTTAAATTCGCAAGAACTGCAGCCTGAGATAACGTTCAAATTTTGTAGAGACGAGATAGAGGGTCTCTTACATACTGTCCAAATTTTCCAGTTCTCTATGTCGACGAGAAATAAATTGTTGCTAAGTGAGTTATGACTGATTATGTTCTGATGTGCAAGTGAAAGTTTGACCTCGAGATTTCTCAAGACTCTGACTTAAGAACTTTGTGAATCCCTCACCTTTCGCCACCATCAATCTTGGATCCATTATCCGATTTACTTCATCTTGGTATTCGATGGAAGCTGATGATCAGTAGAATCCAGAAATGCTAATCATTGAAACCCACCTAAGCCGACTTAAGATCATTTCGGTCATTGCGAGTCACATATTTCCGTGGATCGAGGCATGTGGGGAGTAATGCTCCTCCACCAGTGCTTCTAGTTGTCTTTTTTCTCTTTTCTTCTTCTTTGTCTATTCGTCTCGTCCTCTGTCTGCCTCTCTCTCTCTCCTCTGCTCTCCCCCTCTCTCTCTCTCCCCCCTCTCCTCTCTCCTCTCTCTCTCTCCTCTCCTCTCTCGTCCTCTCTCTCCTCTCTCCTCGCTCCTCTCTCTCGCTCTCTCTCTTCTTTTCTCTTTCACTTTGATTCTAAATGTTACTAATTATGCAAAGGTATTGGATTTGTATCCTGTTGCCTACACTGGTTTTTTGGTTCCTGTGAATATTTTATAGTTTCAATATTTTGCAAATTTACTTAGCCTGTTATCGTGTAGCGTAGCCATTAATAGAAGTACGCTTGTTACTGTATCCACCATCCACGGTCATCTGAACCATTTACTAATTTTCAGATTTTTGGATAGTTTTTTAACTCTTCATAACTTGTTTTCATAAGTATTGTCGAAGCCATGCTCTTATACACACAATTATATCTATGAAAACAAAGCCGGGATTACATGAATGCTGGAATTTATTTGCTGTCACGTAGGTGGAGAATGTTGATTTTAGCTCTCACGCCATTGTAAGATAAATTTTGGATTTCCTTTTTTTTTTTCTTTTTCCCATGGAAAAAAATCAAAAAAAAGCACGTGTGATACGCAATTGTTTGAAGTTTTGGCAAATGAGATGTTTTATCGCCTGTTTCTTCCATTGTTTCCCACCACAAATCAAGCAATATATTAAGTTTATTGGCAAGTGATGAGTTTTTTTTGAATTGTATTTGTATTTTGCAATGTTTCTTGGGCATATAGATACATCAGCGTCTGCTTTTGCCAACTGTCTTTGCAGATTAGGCAGGAAGCCTCAACTCAATAACTGAAGGACCTGGTTCGCTTTGCATAATGTCCAAAAGACAATGGCCGGTTCAACAAGAACAGGCTCAAACAACAGGCCCTCGATGCCATTGGTAATGGAGCCCTGAATATTTGTCCTCTCTTCTTTGCAGTTGTGGGTTTTTGATACAATGAGTTCAATAATAGGTATTTCGCTTCTCGCCCATCAATGTCAGACAATTTTGTGCTCAACTTCTCTCATATCAGCAAGGCCCTGCCCTGAGACACTCGTGTTCTGTTATTCAGATTTTCACTTACAGACGTACGATGAGGCGATGGCTTATATTTTCAATAATCGGTTTAATGCTTGTGAAAAACTGCACCTTTTTTTTTGTAAATACTCTCTCTACCTCAAAGACAAAACAAAAAACAGCACTCATCATTAACATCATATGGTCCATTAGTAACCAGTTCATAAGGCCTCTTGTATTTTCTGCCAGCTGGGGGGGTTTTGAGGGGGGTGGGAATGTCATGGTAAAAGAGGAAGTCATTTGCTCTGGTAGTGCAATTATTGGCCCAGTGATATGATCTCTTTTTCAATTGCCTTCCAACTTTACCTGCCATCACCCGAACAGCATTGGGAAAGACAAATTGGACACGAAACATTTGATGCTTTGGCAGACCTTGATGAAGGCCACTTGTAGTTTCTACATCATTCCAGGTGAATACACACAAATCCGTGAACACACTATAGAGGTGAACACATGATAAGGTGAACACGACTATAAAGACATGCACATTGGGATATCAGTGATTAGTATGGCGAGACCCTTTTTTTCAATCCAATTGTCTTGTCTTTTCTTTTTTTTTGTTGAGTGTGGGTGTTGCATACCCGATATATTTTTCAAAACTGGTCTTGCTTCTGCCATTGCAATTTATTGAATACAGTCGTGGTCGATCTTGCCATTGCCATTTTATGATTTTGCATTTTCATTCTGTTTTGTTTTTCAAGCAGAACGATGTTTCGTGTGAAGTTTGGAGGTAGCAGGGTGAAAAAAGGTCGGTCTGGCAATTGTTTATGTGTTATATATAGTAATTGATTATCAATAATATATTCACACTATATAATATATATTATATATACATAACTATATTGACTTATTAATTCGATTGAATACTTGCTGTTGAAGTTTGCCATTGGTGCTGAAAATTTGTCAGATGTCACTTGTGTTAACTTAACTGCGCACGATTGTTATAAAAAGAGAAAAATTCTGGAGGCACAGGGGTATATTGAAAAATATTAGTGTAATGTTTCAAAATTAATGTTAAAACTTATTTTTTTTCTCTCTAATGCTGTGTTCAAATAGATAATCCGATTATTTATTATCAATTTGTTTTGCTGATGTTCAACACGAATGCGTGTTTCAAAACACAGACAGCACACACCACACACACACACACACACACACGACACACACACACCACCACACACACACACACACCCACACACCTTAACCCTGTGAAGCTTTACATTTTGGGTTACAAAGTAATGGAAGACCAGGATGTTGCATGTCACTATAATTAGAAATGCGACTCAAAAGAAGTAGTGTATGTAGACTGACAATTGTATTTGTTGGTTAAATTTATCCCTCTTGTGTGTGCTTTGCATAACTTATACAATAAAAGTACGTCTTCGCATTTAATGATCAAGTCACGATGCCATAGTCAAATTTGATAGCTTGGATTTACTGTGGTTTTGGCCTGTTCGGCGTTCTATCTGAACAAGTAACACAGACGCTTGGTCCTCAGGCGCAAATCCGATAGAACTTGTTTTTTCTTCGTGATCTAAGTCATTGCCTTTGTAATTTGTGGAGGTTGACATTCATATCCTCGTCTCATGTAACTAGATGTTAGACGTTTCTCCATGGGCTTTTGATACTGTAAAAGAAACTCGTCCTCCTCCAGTTTCGCATTACGTTGGTAATCGAGTCATTTTTTCCTGGCACGTTGTGCCATCCCCTTTCTTTTTTTCTTTTTTTTAATGGACCAGGCTCGAAAAATAGGGTTGCTGGAATTGCACTGTGACCTCAAAACCTTTTTGTGACCTCCAAAAAAAATAAAGAAAACTGTTACAAAAATAAACATAAACTGATATTTTTTTTGTATTTCTTTTTCTG
>CM068956.1:28060133-28081991 GCA_035128595.1 Eptatretus atami | reverse complement strand
TTTTGACCTTCGAGGGGACGCCACGGGCTAACTGGCGGGAATCGGGAAAAACGTAAATGATGAAAGTTGTCGTAATTGAAGAGCACTACAAATCGACCACGAATTGCGAAATCCTAAACGTAGTTCGCTTTTTTCATTTTTTTTTGGTGGGAATCGGGAAAAACGTAAATGATGAAAGTTGTAGTACTCGAAGAGCACTACTTGCATACCAATTTGCATTCGAAACAGTTGAAAACCCTAGAGAGCTCGATGCCAATTTATTGATTTTTTTGACATTTTCTAAGTTCGTGACCTTGTGACCTGACCTTTGACGAAAATGGAAATCGAGCCCGTGGGCTATGCAGGTGCCATTGGGCTAACCAAATACCAAAACCCCTGCAGATTCGACAAACCCCCTGCGAGAAGATGTAACTTGAAACCGGCTACCCCTAAAACACATGTTTTTGCGTGCTCGCCCTAATTGGGCGCAGCCACCCATTCTCAGGAAAACGACAACTGATCATGATTAAACCTCCCACCAAAATTTTATCACGATCGGATCAAAACCACGTGAGCTATGCTCGGTAAGACAGACAGGACAGACAACACACACATATAAGGAATTAGATAATAGTGTCACTTTACTGACTCGTGAACCAATATTTTCAATGTTGTTTCTTATTTTATTTTCCTTTATGTATGCTTTATTTTGAATATTTGTAATTTTTTTGTCCTTTATTGTAACTTATTTTTTACAATTTCCAAACTTGCCACCAATTAAATTGTTATGTTTATTCTTTGAAAAAACATCGTATTTCCTTCTGATGTTGATTCCTTTTTATTGTTGATATATTTTTTATTAGTATTTCCTGCAAGCTTAATGTTCTTAGTTCTTGGATTTTTTTTCATACTTGTTAATAAAACCAAAATTATTATTACAGTATATAACAAGCGAGGTACCCCGTTCGACACACGGGAGGGAGCCCAAATGCAAACAGACAATGTGGAAATGGCAAATGCCAAACCATGAACCAATAAATTCTACATTCCTGTTGCACATTCAGTCATACGTCAAGCATGGACAGCTAATTCGTGAAGCACTTGGGCAAAAACTTACTGCAGTTGACCCCAACAGAAGTAATGTGGAATATTTCAATGATGTCATTGGCGAAACTGCAAATGTCGAATCCGTGAATGTCACCGGTGGAAACTCTCACATCATTTCCTGGTTCTCCTTTAAACTCGATCTCTCAATATTTTCATTCTCATCAGTATCATTCCAATCACAAATTAATAATATACCATTAATATTTAACAAAAACAATGTCACAAACACTGGTGAGGTAAACACAGATAAATGCCGTTCTGGCGTTACATCCGGCTAGGGAGCAGTTTCATACGGATTGAAACTCAAAATCATAATTGTATTGAGGCATTTTTGAAACCTCCCACCCACCTTAGGACACTGGCTGCATCCCCAAAAGGTTCCACAGAAGGTTTGGTGGGGCAAGCCCCAAAGCTGAAGGAGTAGTTCAGGAATGGACTGACAGAGGAGGAGGAGATTGGGACCATACTCTGTGCAGGGCGTTGGTGCTGCCTTTGCAGTCTCCTTGGCTATTGGGCACAATCCTGGATGGGTCGCCACTCCGACACAGTGGACCAGCATGCTGGCACTCATTTTGCTGACCTCGGAAGGATGACAGGCCGAGTTAACCCCACCTGGTATTAATTCAACAGCTGAGCGAGATTTGAACTCAGGACCCGAGGATCCAAACCCCGCCACCCTAACTATTAAGCCAACACCAGGCATACTGACAAACACTCCTGCTTTATATAATTATAGACTAGAATACAAGACACGTCGCTTCGCTGACGGAAATACCAATCTTTGCTGTGATGGCTAATCAATAGGGCAAGAAGAAAAAGGATTCCTGGGAGTGCGGGGAGAACCAGTGTAGCAAGTTTGTGTTTGCAGTTTCGCCACGTGTGCCCATGTACCCATAAATAATTAATTAAAAAAAAATTCATCACAAACCTTCCTGGGAGTTCCCTGAACCCACCATAGTTGGATTTATTTAAATCCGTTAATCCGTTCTCAAGTTATAACACGACAGACAAACAAACAGACAGGCCAAATATATACTGTATATTGCTGCGGTTGTGAGGCTAGATGGAGGAATTTCATAGGAAGTTAGGATTGAATAGAGCTGTTTGGTCCGTGGACGTGTTGGAGACATCTCGATGTAACTAAGTAGGGAAACTGTGAGCTTAAGTATTACGTGTCACCACACGGGGGGTGGTGCAGTGTTAATTAGATAGAGATTAAGGATAATTTCCCCCAGTATGTGAGTACCTCTTGTAACCTATTCCGACGTTTTTACATTTACAAGTCAGCCAGGAAGAAGTTGCATTTTTATACTAACAACAACGCTAACAACAGGCAAATAAGGCGTGCTGAGCATGCAGAAGCCCCGCCTTCCCGGATTTCGTGCGAGCAAGCCACGCCCCGGAGGTAGATGGTTGTTCAGTGTGACGTCAAGGATAGAAGCAAGGAGATTGGTGGCTTTGTTGGTTCAGTTCGGTGTAAGGGACACACACGGTCGAGAGAGAACATGGCTAGGGTAGAGGATCTCACTTTGCTCTCCTCTCGGCACGACAAAATGGCTTTCCTTCGACGCATGAAGAAGACGGCGTGATTCTCATGTTCATGCTGAGGCAAATTGGTTCGTGTGGTGGAGCGAGACACTGGCCATTGACTCTTGGTTAGGTCGAATGAGACAAACCTCGAAGCTTCGTGTATATCACCGAAGGGATGGTGCCATTCTGAAGAGTGCTGCGTATCGGCAATTGCGATCGACGAATAAGTTGCACGGTGGTCTATGGGCCCTGGTGTTGAATACCGCTCACGAATTGCCTGATATACGTTTTTCCCGTTGCGAGAGAGCGGCTTGGCGCCATTTTGGGTGCGTCTACACGTGCAGGACGAAGTGCCTCGATTCCAAGTTCCATAAAGACCGTCTCTGGATCAAGCTAAGTGCCAGAATAAAGGGAGGATTTGCTTTTCTTTTGTTCCCCCTTGTCTGTATTTAAGTGTGTGTGTTGAGGCGCCTCGACTTTAGGCTTTGTTTACTTCACGTGTTATTACATTCTGAATTATTGTCACTTGTAAATATTTGTCTATTTTCATTAAATCCACGTTTATTTCAAGTTGCTGTGTCCGTGTATTTGTCGTGGGGTTCGAGTATAAACACCCCTGTGCATCCATCTGTGCCTCCATCGCTCCGCCAGTGCCGCGCCCTACCCCTCCAGCGTGCGTTATAAACTCTGAGGATCATTGTGTCCGCCTCCTAAGGAAAATCGCTCGGCTATCCGGGCTGGCGGTGTTAACCGCCTATCACCACAAATTTGATCGGGGTGAAAAGCTATCCTCTTCCGGTTCCGGGTTTGATGCAACGGCTGCTTCTCTCAGGGGTCTCTGCTAACTTTCTCAAAGTTAAGTTTCCGGTCGTTATTTGTCACGTTTTAACTGTTTATTTTCTCACCTACATGTTTAACTGTGTGTTCCTAGTTCAGTTTGTTGTTCAAAAATCGTGCTATTTTGTGAGTTTTCCATCGACTTTGTCTTATCGCGTTCTTGAGGCCTACCCGTCCTTCCCGTCTCGGTGTACGATCGTTTTGTTTGTATTCCCTCCTTATTACCATCAATTCCTATTTTCCCACCACCCCCATCTATCCCTCCCAACTACACCCTCTGTTTTCTTGTCTAAATTTAAAAAAACCCCCCCAAAAAAACAACAACCCTTTCTCCCTCCACACCCACGAGTGCCGATTCTTCTTCTTCTCTTCTCTTCTCCTCTCTTATCTTCCCTTCTCCTTCCCTTCTTCTTCTTCTTCTTCTTTCACCCTTCCTTCTTTTTCTTCCCCTTCCCTTCTCTTCTCCTTCTTCTTCCTTTTCTTTCCTTCCCCTTCTCTTCTTCTCTTCTTCTTCTTCTTACCCTCCTTTTCCTCCTCTTCTCCCCTTCTTCTCCTCTTTCTCCCCTTCTTCTTCTTCTTTCTCCTTCCCTCTTTCTTCTTCTTCTTCTTCCCTTCTTCCTCTTCTCTCTCCCCTTCTTCTTTCCCCCTTCCTCTTCTTCCCTTCCCCTTCTTCCGCTCTTCCCTTCCCTTCTTCTTCTCCCCTTCCCCTTCTTCTTCTTCCCCTTCTTCTCTTCCCCTTCTTTCTCCCTTCTTTCTTTCTTCTTTCCCCTCTTCTTCCCCTTCTCTTCTTCCCCTTCTTCTTCTTCTTCCCCTTCTTCTCTTCTTCCCCTTCTTCCCCTTCTTCTTCTTCCCCTTCTTCTTCTTCCCCACTCTCACCATTACCTTCACAATTTCTTCCTACAACCTCCCATTCCCTAATCTTCAAAAATCCATCAAAAAAAAAATAATTTTTTTTCCTTGTAGCCTTTCTAACTATACACCTCCCGAAACCACGTGTCCCTACCCTCTTCCTGGTGCTTTTCATTAATCCATCAGCTTCATTCTGCATTTACCAATCCAAATTCACCATACACCTCCACAATTGTAATTCAACCTTTCCTTTTCCAAATCTTACACAATCCTCATTAAAATAAAATACAATAAATAAATACATTCACTTTTAACTATACACTTCCCATAACCACGTGCTTCTGCTGGATCTGTTCTACCCTCTGCATTTACGATCCAAATTCACCATTCACCTCACGATTTTTCACTCGCGATTTTTCTTCAACCTTTCCTTTACCTCAACTTATGCAATCTTTATCAAAAATAATAATAATAATAATAATAATAATAACTAGAACTGCCACTTTACAACTGCGGGGCTTAGGTTCCTGGAAAATGCCGTGATAATAAAAACTGCGATCATGGAAACAAAGGGCCAATGGGAAAAGGGGGCTTTGGTTCCTGGGCTTTGAGGATATATGGAGGAAGGTGGATGTCAGCCAGCCATACACATCAGAATGAAGTAAACAAGAAAAAATATACATTCAGTATAAAGCATGTTAACATTGAAATAAACATGTAAATAAAATAAATACAGTATATAATAAAAATGCAAGATTTTTACCTTTTAAATTTATTCCAAAACAGCAAGGTGGGTGAGGGTAAACATTATGTACTTGGTTGTACCGTACTCTGCCATAAGTAGAAAACGCAAGACTTAACTCGGAAATGATGATGATTCTGCTATCAGTGGGTGGTTAGAAAGATGTGGTTGTAGAACTTGCAATGGCTGTTGGATCATCGGGAGAACGATGAAGTCGCCCTCTGTATTGCCACATAGAAGAAGTGTAAAACGATCATAAGCCACCTTGATCCAGAGCAGATCTTCCCTGCTTGGAGAGGACGGTACAAGATGGCATCCTCTTCCAAAATAATCCCGTCTCTTCAACGTTAAAAACCTGCTCCAGCATAAATCCCTTCGTCTTGATTCATTCCATGAGCCATGGTTGAACTGGAGCCTTCAGCCCCGGGTGCCTCGTGGAATCGTTGGTAAATCTGTAATGGTTTCTCTCGTACACCGGTCCACTCGAGGTCAGAGTAAATCCACAATGGTTTCTCCCATACACCAGTCCACTCAAAGACATTTTTTTTCTGTTTGGTCCTCGATCCAAACATTAAGCACTTTTTTTCCATCCTTTCAATATGAGGATCACTGGACTGGAATGGGCCTTTTGCGTGCTGCTGGCAAGAACCCTTGCACAGATATTTGACTCATGTTTACACACAGTTGATTCATTGATCCCGTAATAGCGGCCCACAGATGCCGCACTTTTACTTCTTGCCAACGTATCTAACAACTCGATTTTTTTATGGCACAATGTCATAACCTTTCTCTTATTTTTGACACGATTAATTTTGTCCATCATCTTACGTTTGGGTGCCATTATTAACTGTTGTGTGTCACTAGATCGTGAATAACTGAAACGCAAAAGAAACTTACCACTTGTTTGAAATGTAATAAAATTGTAACAGTTCAAAATAAAACAAACCAACAATTGCTAATTGAAACATTGGCATTTTATTGATGACATGTCAAGTTTTTGACCAAATACACCATCTATAAGTTTGTTCTACAGTACAGAACAGCACAGGGTGCAATGTCAGTCCCCTCTTCAATAGCGGTGTTGGCCACCATTGTTTGGATACAGCAGTGCATCTCGGCGCATACTGCCTACCAGTCTTTGGATGGATTGCTGCTGGATTCTGTCCCACTCAGTCCTCAATTTCTGAAGCCATCTGACTTAGGACCATCTGCCTGTCCTGCCTTGCAGTGGTGACTCTTGGCCTCCCTGATCGAGGTCTGTCATCTGCAGAGTTGTGGGGTGTCTCTGTCCACCAGGGCCGATATCATCTGGTGTGAACAGCCAAGGCGACGTGCCACCTCACGGTAGCTCAATCCGCCTTGCAGTATGCCCAAGGCACACTGCCGTTGATCCCTTGACAATCGTGGCATGTTGATTGAAATGCCCATTTTGCACTGCCTTTTTAAAGCCAATATCAAGACATCACGTGCAGCTCATTAAAATCATCCCGTACCCCTTGGCTAATCACTGACAGTCGAAACGGCTGTTCAACAGCTGTGCTATGAAGACCATTGAAGGTTCAAGTGACCACCCGTGACCGTTTTCTCTGACAGTGAGGACACTATTGTCCACAAATAAGTTCACACATTTACTACACACAGTGTTATTTGATATTTGAAGGTTTAAAAGGTGGTAAGTTTCTTTTGCGTTTCAGTATAGATCTAGTATTACAGGATCTCTGTATGTCATTTCCTGTTCGATGATTATTCATTATTAAACTTTGCTTCGTTCCCACATGTGTCTGATTACTATAATTAACGGTGGGTGTGCAAGAAACAAGAAAGGCTCGTAATGGGAGGTAATCGTACACGTGGACGCTAACAATGACTCATCTTGGCTCAAAAATAGCGATTGGCCGAAATGAAATACCGCGATAACTAAATCGGAACGCAATACATTGCCTGTGATTGGACGAAACCCACGATATAGAACCCATGATATTTGAGGGTTTACTGTATCTCAAAAAGTGGTGGGACAGGACAAATCGATTCAGTTTTGGTGAAGATCCAGATCTGGATCCAATAATCTTGAAGTGATCCTTCACAATTGAGATTGTGGCCAAAATGATATATAGCACGATATTTCAAAAAGTTGTGGATGGATTTTGACAAAAGTTGATAGATTTGTTGGGTAAGTGACAAGAACAAAGCGATTGTATTTTGGTTAAGGTCTGGATCCAGATCCGCATATCAGTCGGATACAACACGTAAACTGTTCAGCCTGTTGGAGGAGCGCTGTTCTTGTTAAGAATGAGACACTAATAACTGAATTATCTCAGTTCGGCACTGTGGTTTCTCAGCTTACAATGTTACCTCTGGGCTGTCGAAATGAGCAGGCTAAGCATATAACGTTCTTTCGGTGACGGGCGTACATTGCACTTCCTGCATATATAATTGGATAAGGTTCTCAATGTTATTTTTAAATTCCACGTTGATAATCATGACTATCGGATTTCTGTCAACAGTATGTTTTCTAAATACACAAGTGCTGAGATTTTCGATATACACAATGTGAAGCAAGGGCTGAGATGGAAAAATACATCTCACATATCCAAACAAATTAAAAAACCCAATCTGACCCCCAACAAAAGCTCAGACTGCAGGAGAATAAGGCTTTCTTTGTAATATATTGATAACCAAACCCAACGCATGCTCACAAGATTGCATTTTCAGCACCTCAACCATTTTGAGCACCAACCCATTTCTTAAATTATGATTACAAATCTAGGTTCTCCGACCCCCAAATTACTGCTCTGAAATGCCTTGAAAACTCTGTCGTCACTCGTCCTGAAGGAATCAAGCAGGAACCTCGACCTTTCTTTTCTCCAAGCTTTATCAAGCAATGGATGTTGATTTGAATTGTGTGTCATTTGCTCCATGGAATTTGTACCTTAACCCCAGAGCAAGAGTTGGGCTTGGAGAAACCACTTGTACTTGAGGAACTTTCCATTGCCCTGAAGAGTCTTGGCAAAGGGAAATCAGGCCTTGATGGACTGCCAACAGAGTTATTTGGACTGTTTTTGGGACCTAATTGGATCTGAATTGCTTTTGGTCTTCCAAGAAAGTCTGGAGATCGAAGGATGAACTCACGTTGAGCTGTAGGAGAGCAGTAGTTGCGGCCAGTATCATTGCAATGTACTCCCTATCCCTTGAACCACTCCTGAATACCTTTCATAAATCTTTGTCTGGCTTTACTGTGAGAGGATTAACCCATTCTTTAAAGAGCATTACTTGGATGTTAAGGATGTATGAGTCTGCATCAACCTTTCAGGTTATGTTGCTGGGATGATGTATTGTTTAGCCTAAGCTGTTCAGTCTGGCGGAGGTATACTTCTTTAGTAAAGCTCTCTCCCAGATCCGGATTCAGATAAAGTAAACTGGACTAAAACAAAAACTCTGTAGCTTAAACCTTCTAACTATTCCCCACACCCACCCCTCGCAACCTCCCCCCTTCTCTCCCTGCAAATATTACTTGGAAGATAGATGGGATTAAAATTTTGGGGTGTTATTTTTTCTTGTTCCTGGTAATTTTCAGAGGCTGAGCTGGTAAGGCTTACCTAAACATATTGAACTTCTCTTGCTGACGTATGGAACTTCTATGGAAAGGTCGACTGCTAACTGTCATATCGAGGCAGAGTATTAATTAGAATGGCACTCGGTAGAGTGCATACCTCCACCAGGCTGAACGGTTTACATTTTGTATCCCACTGATAGGCCGGATCTGGATTCGGACCTGAACCAAAATCGAATCAGCTTGTTCTTGTCACCTAACCAACTCATCCACTTAGTTTTGTCATAACGCATCTTCAACTTTTTGAAACATCATGCCTCATCTCTCAATCATGTTTGGCCTCATCTCTCAATGGTGAAGAATCACTTGGACAATTTAAAAATTATCTTATCCGGATTCGGATCTTCACCAAAATCGAATAAATACATCATTGTCAGACACCCAACCTGCCCACCAAGTTCCATCCAAATCCGTCCATAACTTTTTGAGATATCCTGCAATATGTCATTTTTGGCTCGATCTCTCAATGGTGAAGAAGCACTTAAAAAATTATCGGATCGGAAAACATTGGCTGTGACCAGAAAGGGTGAATCTAGCTGATATCTGACAGTGTCAGAGGACTTTACATAAAGTGACACACCATGGCTTTCCATCTATGAATGACTTGGCGTTTCTTGTTTGAGCCCCTCCTGGCTAAAAGACACCTTACCTTAGGGCCCTGTCACACCTTGACGTTTAGCCAGCGTATGGCAGTATCAAAATGATCAAAACGCTGGCGTATGCTGAACTATTGATTTTTTTTCAGTTTTGGGCATATTCATAACGAGTTGGACGTATCCATAACGTATTAGTAACGTATACAGAACGTTTCGATAACTTATAGATAACTTATACCAAGCGAATGCTTAGCAGTTGTCGGCGTTCACAACCTATGCCCAACGATAGTCTAACTTATGCATAGCGCGCAGCGTATCGCCAACCGATCACGTGGCGTAGCCTATTAAAGGGCTGCCGCTCACGATTTAAAATCTAACCGCACTAGAAATCGAAGTGTCAACATCACGTCATCCGAAGAAAAAAAAAAAACAAACAAAAAAAAACATGGAGTCTGGAACACTGACGGGTTCCTCCTGTGAACACTATTTTATATATCCAATTCCCCTAACGCTGCCAATACGCCATTATACGGTACTGTAAGTTAGAAACACGTTCATTAAGTTCTGTGGTCGTCCGGAAGACGTCAAATACGTCTACATACGTCAATATGCGTTGGAGATACGTTACACATAGGTTCAAGCACGTTACTCATAGGTTAGAAATAAGTTTCGGGTACGCTAAACATTACGTCAACGTGTTTCGACTTATGAGTAACTTACAAGTAACGTGTGTCAACGTGTGTCCACAATCGCATAACGTGCCTACAACTTATGGCCAGCGTATGCGGAACGTGTGAGTCATACGCTGCATACGTCGAAAAATTTTGAGCATGCTTAAATTTGTCGACGAGCTCGGTACTACGACGTATGCCACGTGCTTCAGCAGCTTCAGCGTGCTCTTAACGTATACAAAATTACCCATTACGTATTCGACATGTGCCAGCGTATTCGCACAAATTTTCATACGTCGTGCATACGCTGCTAAAACGTCAAGGTGTGACAGGGCCTTTACCAACTGTACTTGTGTCAAGCTGGGAAATTGGATATACTCAAAAGTTGTTCCTTATGGACTTGACCAGGGATGATTTATCTCCACTAATTCTTTCATCAAAACCTTATAAATTGCTTGCATGCCTTCACCTGCCTCTGTAGCATATTTATTAGTGGTGTATTTTATTTTTTTTTTTAATGAACTGCTAATTTATTACCTTTTCGAAAATTCTGATTATGAAAGGATTTTCATCCAACAATTTATCATCTGCACTATAACCAAAGTGTGCCACCTTAAAGATAGGTGGCTAAGCGCTGACAGGATGGCCTAGGCCCGAGAGGTATGCACACTCACCTCTAAGCTGTCGAGCCTGGGTTTGAATCCCGACCCAGCTATATACTGTCATCCCGGTGTTTCACAGGCATGGTGATTCATCAATGTGTGTGTCGTCCCTCGGATGGACGTTAAACTGGTCGTCCCGTCTGCCGGTGTAACAGTTTAACTACCCCCCCTGGATAACTTCCCCCCCCCCCCGGAGGGGGGGAGTACTTGTCCTAGGATTAAAAATAGAAAATGGATAAAAAATAGTATGTAAAGAACATGAACACCGAGAGGTATATATTTTAGTATAAATCTATTTTTGCCATAGGGGGGCAAGTTATCCAGGGAGGGGGAGACATCCTAGACAAGTACCCCCCGGGGGGGGAAAGTTGTCCAGGGGCGACTTATCTGTTACACCGGCATTCGGTGGTGGATGTTAAAGACCTCACGGTGTCCTTCGGGAAGAGTGCATGAGCTTTCGCCGGTACCATGAACAAATTTCACAATTCCTTCTCTACTGGTGGAAGCAATGGCAAATCACCCTTACTCAGGAAGCTGCCTCGGCACCGATGCTCTGTGAAGAGTATGGTCCATGAGAGAATATATATATATATATATATATATAATATATATATTATATATATATAATATATATAATATATATATAGTTGTTTATTGTTTCTGCTCTTGCCTCATCGAATGTATTGGATCTTGCCGCAGAATCATATTTATTACAATCGGTTCTTCGTGCTTAACGTACTTCCAAAGCTAGGTGCACTCCTCCTTTACCCCCCTCTGAATTGCGTTCACTTTCACTTTCCAGTCCTACCTCCTTCCCCAATCTTCATTTATCTGGTTTTTCTGGTTTAGAACCTGAGAATTTTGGTTGCTCTCTTTCTCTTGCTGGTAATAACCGGAAAACCTTTCCATCTTTGTCTACCCCTACACATTTTTAGTGTTCCACAATTCTGCCAGATGCTCCTCATTTCTGCCCAAACTGGAGTTGTTATTTTCAACTACCTGACTCAAAACGCATCGGTGATCTCCAATGGAGAATTGCCCATCGGATGTTATCGGTTTACCGGGGAGACAAAGGCAGGGCGCAAATGTGGCATCGTCGCACACGTAACAGGCGCAAGCGCATCGTGTGACGATTTCTCGAGTCCGCGAAGTACACGAACCTCATGACGCCCATACGACCATCCATCTCTCATCCCTACCATCATTTCCCTTCCATATCCACTCCCATGCTTCCATCCATCACTCATCCTTCTTGTATCACACTCTCACATAACACTCCCATCGGTGACGAACCCCTCGCGTTCTCTGTGCATTCCTGCACACGTGCATTAGTCGCGCAAGTTTGTTCCATTTTGTCCCCGAAGCCGCCAATGTTACCATAGTCACTAATCCCTGTAACCACGCCCTTCCGCTATTAACCACGCCCCCAGCATTATAACCACGCCCTCCATGTGTTTTCACATGCGAGTCCTCTGGTTGCAATCGCTGAACCTCTCTCTTTCTTTTGTTGAAAATGCTGTTTGCACGCCTTTCCTTTATTTTCATTTTCACAGTTTTCACTTTTGGTCCCAGTGGCCCATTTAACCTCCCAGTGGGAGTTTTGGTGAATGTTTTTTTTTATTTTTTATTTGCTTAAACTAATTTAGCAATTTACAAGATGAGGAAGTCACACCTGCAGCACTGCTGTTTTGGTTATGTTTAAAGCTCTTTTCCTGAGCCTGATAATACTGGAATTCTGCTGTCATTCCCACCCCAGTCAGTTGCAGCCTCTTGAAAAATGTTGGTGTGTTCATGATGTTTGTTGTGAAATTTCAGATTGTCAGTTTGTGTTTACAATCTAGTGTGTAGTATGTTTAGATGTGTTATCCTTGTGTTTTTTTACCCCCCCCCCCCCTATTGGTAGGGGGAGGCTTATAGCTGTTGTAGGGTTTGTTTTTGCAATTATTTCCCCCAGTTTTTAATGGTACCCCAGAGTTTTAGACCCCCTGGAGTACGAAACCACCATTTAGGTTTTTCCTTTTCCTTTTTCTTTTTGTGCCAATGTCCGAGCTGTACATTTTCAGGCTGGCTGGAATTTTCAGAATGAAATTTTGCATCAATCATGGAAATAAAAAGTATGTGGGGTTGACTTAATTGGTTTTGACCTTGAAGTTATGATAGACATTTTAACATTTTCACCATAACTCGACAAAGGTTTGTTCGATCAGAACAAAATTGCCCTCTATCGCCTAGAGGAAGGTGCATTTACACTTAACTTACATCATACCGCTCCAGCTTAAAGGTCAAGGTCAAATAGTGGTTTGAAAAAAAAACGTGTTTTTTCGTCATTCAATTTTGCCAATGTGGAATGTAAGACCGCTTCACCTTCCAAGATGCTCTTGCATCATAATAGTGGACCTGTGCTGACGTTGTACACCTGATATTTGATTAGTGTCCTTGACCTACTTGTTTTGGATTGTGTCCTAATTAACTAAAAACATCTTTTTGATCATAACTTGAATAATTTTCCTCCCATTTTCATGATGTTGAGTTTTCTGGATATATTGGAAATGTTGACACGTTTTCTTAATTTACATTCTCTCCCAAAATGTTGAAGGTCAAGGTCATGTGGTGGTGTGAAAATAATGAGGCCAGCATTGGATCACGGGTGCTGGGGGAGGCTTACCCTTGGCAATCACTTTGTGATCGTATTTATCTAATTTAATTTGTTATTTCTTGTGAAATGATAGATAGCACCCTTTTTACCTCCACCACCGAAGGTGAAGGAAGTTATGTTTTCACCCCTCTCTGTCTGTTTGTTTGTTTGGCTGTGTGCAGGATATCTCAAAAAGTTGCGGATGGATTCGGATGAAATTTTGTGGACAGATTCAGTGTGTGACAAAGAGGAACTGATTAGAGTCTGGTGAAGATCAGGATCCAGATCCGACTACTGTAATTTTTTAAGTGATTCTTCACCATTGAGAGATAGGGCCAAAAATGATATATAGCATGATATCTCAAAAAGTTGTGGACGGATTCGGAGGAAACTTGGTTGACATGTTGGGTGTGTGACAAGGAAGAATTGATTCAATTTTTGTGAAGATCCGGATCTGATAATTTTTCAAGTGATTCTTCACCATTGAGGGATATGGCCAAAAACGGTAGATAGCACGATATCTCAAAAATGTATTGGGCTCGATATGTGACTCGGCATGACCAAATGAGTCGGAAGTCGCGCGGCTCCATTGTGAGAAAATCACAGCAAGAGTTTGACGTCCGATGATGGCAAAAATATCCGATTTCTCCATCTCTACGGATTTCGATCGTAAATAGTGTGATTTATCATCCTACCAACCCTGAATGCGATATTCTGAACATAAATGATGTATTTCTGGCCCAAACGCATCGAGAACCTCCTCAAAATAGCCCAGAAGAAAGCCCAAAACACGCGATTTTCCAGCGGCCACCATTCCGGTGTCGAACCTCACACCATAACACAGCGCATACCGATGGAAAGGTGACGTCACGGAGTTCCCCTTCATGATAATGCCAACGCGGGCAATGGCCAATCAGAATCGCTATCTACTGGGAAATACCGTAAACATGAAAGCTCTTTGTTGCTACCGAATGCGGTCACTTGACTGGAATCCGGCTCGCTGATTGGCCCGCCTCCGCCGCCACCGCCAGAACACCACATCAAAGATGGTGGCTTCCAGCTAACAACATTCATTTTCTGCGACTTATCTTGCGAATTAACTCCACTTTGCAATTGTTTTGAGAGCTGTTCCTTCGTACAACATGGCTACGACGTCGTCCGGTGAGAACGGTAGGAAACGCAATGCGATCATGCGCGCTGTTAATGAGATTCGAAACTTTAACCTCACTGCAACTACGACCGATGACGATTTCACTTCGCTCATTCCTGAGATCCTGGAGTGGTGTTGCGGTGAGTTCAATTCATGTGGTCTTCCAATTAATTAGCCAGCTTAATTAGCAAGAACGCACCGAGATAACTCAAATTTTGTAGAGACCGAGATAGAGGTCTCTTAATACTGTCTCAAATTTCAGTTCTCTATGTCGACGAGAAAATATGTTGCTAAGGAGTTTATGACTGATATTGTTCTGATTGTGCAATGAAAGTTGACCTCGATTTTCTCAAGACTCTGACTTAAAGCTTGTTGAATCCTCACCTTTCGCCACCCATATCTTCGGATCCACTTACCGATTTACTTCATCTTGGTATTGATGGAAAGCTGATGATCTGTAGAATCCAGAAATGCTATCATCTAGAAATCCCCACCTAGCGACTTAAGACTCATTTGGTCATGCCGAGTCACATATGTTCTCGTGGATCAGGCATTACGTGGCGGAGGTATGCTCTCCACCAGTGCCCTTCTAGTTGTCTTTTTTTCTCTTTTCTTCTTCTTTGTCTATCTCTGTCTCTGTCTCTCTCTCTCTCTCTCTCCTCTCTCTCTCTCCTCTCTCTCTCTCCTCTCTCTCCTCTCTCTCTCCTCTCTCTCTCCTCTCTCTCTTTCTTTATCTCTTTCACTTTTGATTCTAAATGTCACTAATTTATGCAAAGGTATGTGGATTTGGTATGCCTGTTGCCTTCACACATGTTTTTGTTCCTGGGAAATAATTTTATAGTTCATATTTTTTGCAAATTTACTAGCCTGTGATCGTGTACGTAGCCAGAATGTACGCTTGTTACTGTATCCACCACACAGTCATCTGACCATGTTACTAGATTTTCAGATTTTTGGATAGTTTTTTTAACTCTTCATAACTTGTTTTTCATAAGATTGTCGAGCCATGCTCTTATACACACAATTATATATGAAAAACAGAAGCAGCTGGGATTACATGAATGCTGGATTTATTTGCTGTCACGCTAGGTGGAGATGTTGATTTTAGCTCTCACCCATTGTAAGATAATATTTTGGATTTCTTTTTTTCATTATCAAAAGCACGTGTGATACGCAATTGTTGAAGTTTTGAGCAAATGAGATGTTTTATATCGGCCTGTTTTTCCATTGTTCCACCACATCAAGCAATATTTTAAGTTCTATTGGCAAGGATGTAGTTATTTTTGAATTTGTATTTGTATTTTGCAATGTTTCTTTGGGCATATAGATACACCTCAGCGTCTGCTTTGCCAATGTCTTTGCAGATGAGCAGGAAGCTCTCAACTCAATAATGAAGGACCTGGTTGCTTTGCAAATGTCCAAAAGACAATGGCCGGTCAACAACGAAAGGCTCAAAACAACAGGCCCGATGCCATTGGTAATGGAGACTTCCTGAATATTTGTCCATCTCTTCTTTGCAGTTGTGGGGTTTTTTATACAATTGAGTTCACATAATGGTATTCGCTTCTCTGCACCACATGTCAGACAATTTTGTGCTCAACTTCTCTTCGTATCAGCAAGGCCCTGCCCATGACGACACTCGTTTCTGTTATTCAAATTTCACTTACAGACGTACGTGAGCATGGCTTATATTTCATAATCGGTAATGCTTGTGACAAACTGCACCTTTTTTTTTGTAAACTCTCTCTACCCCAAAAACAAAAACAAAACAGCCACTCCATCATTAACATCATCATGGTCACATTAGTACCAGTCAATAAGGCCTCTTTGTATTTTCTGCCCAGCTTGGGGGGGGTGAGGGGGGGTGGGAATGTCATGGTAAAAGAGGAAAGTCATTTGCTCTGGTAGTTGCAATTATTGGCCAGTTATATCATCTCTTTTTTCAATTGCCTTCCAACTTTACTGCCATCACCGAACGCATTGGAAAGACAAATGGACACGACAACATTTGGATGCTTTGGCAGACCTGATGAGCCACTTGTAGTTTCTACATCATTCCAGGTGAATACACTACAAACCCGTGAACACACTATAGAGGTGAACACATGATAAAGGTGAACACACGACTATAAAGACATTGCAAACATTGGATATCAGTGATAGTATGGACGAGACCCTTTTTTTCAATCCAATGTCTTTCTTTCTTTTTTTTTGTTTGAGTGTGGTGTTGCAAACCGATATATTTTTCAAACTGGTCTTGCTTCTGCCATTGCATTTATTGATACAGTCGTGGGTTCGATCTGCCATTGCATTTATTGATTTTGCATTTTCATTCTGTTTTGTTTTTCAAGCAGAACGATGTTCGTGTGAAGTTTGAGTACAGGGGAGAAAAAAGGTCGGTCTGGCAATTGTTTAATGTGTTATATATATATTGATTAATCAATAATATATTACACCTGTATATATATATACATACATATATTGATTAATTAATCATTGACATACTTGCTGTTGAAGTTTTTGCCATTGGTGCTGAAAATTTGTCAGATGTCACTTGGTGTTAACTAACTGCACATCGATTGTTATAAAAATAGAAAAATTCTGGAGGCACAGGGGTATATTTGAAAATATTAGGTGTAATGTTTCAAAATTAATGTTAAAACTTATTTTTTTTCTCTCTCTAATGCTGTGTTCAAATAGATAATCCGTTATTTATTATCAATTTGTTTTGCTGATGTTCAAACACGAATGCTGTGTTCAAAACACAGACACACACACACACACACACACACACACACACACACACACACACACACACACACACACACACACACACACACCTTAACCCTTGAAGCTTTACATTTGGTACAAAGTAATGAAGACTCATGGATGTGCATGTACATATATTAGAAATGCATCAAAAGAAGTAAGTGTATGTAGTCTAACAATATATTTGTTTGTTAAATTTATCCCTCTTTGTGTGCTTTTTGCATAACCTTAAGATAAGAAGTATGTGCCTCGGCATTTTAATGAATCAAGTCACGGATCCATAGGTCAAATTGATATTGGCTTGCATTTACTGTGGTTTGGCCTGTTCGGCGTTCTCATCTGAACAAGTACACAAGACGCTTGGATCCCAGGCGCAAATCCGATAAACTGTTTTTTCTTCGTGATCTAATCATGCCTTTGTAAGTTTGTAGAGGTGAACATTCATATCCTCGTCCAATGTGAACTAGATGTTCAAACGTTTCTCCATGGGCTTTTGATACTGTAAAAGAAACTCGTCCTCCTCCAGTTCGCATTACGTTGGTAAAATCGAAGTCATTTTTCTGGCACTGTTGTGCCATCCCTTTTTTTTTTCTTTTTTTTTTAATGGACCAGCTCGAAAAATAGGGTTGCATGGAATTTGCACTGTGACCTCAAAACCCTTTTTTGTGACCTCCAAAAAAAATAAAGAAAACTGTTACAAAAATAAACATAACTGATATCTTCTTTTTTGTATTTCTTTTCTGGGTGGGGCTTGGGGTATGGCATTTTAGGATAATGCAGTTCCAGAGGCCCGTGCTGCTTGAGGGCATACAGCGAAAAGCTAAGGCGGCTTTTGGACAGGAAATGGATCTTCATTACACCAGCAATGAGGTAATCCCAGCACGTGCTGCAAGACACACTCATTTGCATCCTTAATTCTCCATGCCCGGCAACTGAAAAAGGTCTTCAGAGCAAAAAGCAAAATATTTTAAATGTTAAAATTGGCTGAAAGAATGCACAGGAAAGAGAACAATGGGAGTCGGTCCTTGAGGAGGACAGCTCGTGATAGAGAGCGAAAATATGGGAACACGCAGTAAAGTGATTTTTTTTTTTTAATCACATGGCTTGTGGACTTGGCACAGTTTATATTCTGAGAGCAAATTTTTCAGGGTTATCAACAACGCTACCTGATTTGACACTTTTTTTTTCCAGGTTTTCCAGGATTTGCTGATTTTTTTTCCCCCCTGAGTCCTTTAGGGAATCACCTTTTCTGATCAAGCAGAACCTCGTCGTTTTATAGTTTCTCTGTTTGGTTGATTTTGTTCATTTTATTTTCTCTCTTGACATCTAGTATATTTATCTCACCGTCTTGTCATTGAATCCTCCTTTTGTTCCTCTTAGCTCTTGATCCCACTTTGCTGCCAGGATGACCTGGACAAGGCTATAGGTGTTCTGGATCGGAGTCTACGCATGAAAAGCTTGCGGATATTGCTTGTGGCACAGGTAAGACGTGACAATGATTTCTTTCCTGACGATTGTTCGTCCATTTCATTACACCGACACAATTTTCTTCAAAGCCATTCAGAAAGGTAACTACTTCTTTTTCACTGGCCTCAAACTTTGTGGAGAGAAAGTTCACTTTTTCTGTAAAACGTTTACCTTAGAAAATGTCGAATTATTTGGGCTTGTTTATTACCTCAAAACAAGTTCAAATCCTTTACTGGGGCACCATTGTTTTGACAGGAAGGAGTGGTTCAGTTCACTCAGGTGACATATTCAAGATTTTTTTTTTTTTACTGACTTTTATCGAATCACAGTTTTCTAGGCGTTGTTTTGCTTCTTTTTATCTTGTCACAAGTGCACACGTACACATTATCAATGGGTCTCAGTCTGGTGATCACCCACAGAATCAGACATGTCGGAGCCAGACGGATGGAATGAAGCTGTCCGAATCTTTGGGAGATATCACTCGAACTGCCGACATTTCGCCGACACACCGTCATCACCTTTCTACCGGTATGCATCTGTCTCTGCTTTCTTAAGAACAATACAAATTGGTATAATCATAGTGAGCTTTGCTACCAACCTGTCCATCCTGGCCTTTGATTGCAGAGGGTGTGAATCCAAACGTATTGCCATCTTATGGCTGTGCAGGTAGTTTCACACCCCAGTTGGTACATTAACTTGCTTCTTCACATTATCATTTGCTCATTGTTGACCTCGAGCATTTAGAAATGTCATGAATGTGGTTCTTGTAGGAAATGCAGAGTTGCAGTTTTTCAGCTTATTAGCTCTGCTATGAATCTTGCTTTTACTTTTTGTACATCATTACAACTACAGGGTGTAACTGTGATGATATATGAGGGAGCTGGAGATTTGGTGTTTTGGGGTGGTTGGAAGGGTTGGGGTGGAGCGGGGGGGGGGGGGGGGGGGGGGGGGGGGGCGGTAAGCAAGTGACAAGTCAAACGAGCACTTAAAGAAAGCTAGAAAAGAGAACCACACAGAGTGTTCTTTCCGAAAACAATGTAATTCATAACACTTCGATCATGTGACCATGTACAACAACAGACAAGACAATTCTTCTTGCACCTGTGAAACACATTGTGTATACACTATGCTGTCTTTAGGTAAACTTTTTTTAATCTCGCATGGATTTCTTTGCGTATCTATCTGGTTGTTTAACTTTTATTTACAACATTGTTGTACTGGGTGCATCTGTCTACATGCATTGTCTCTCAGAAACGGGAGGCTGTAATCGGGGCCTCAGCTATCTTGCCCAGCCATAAGCTCTGGGCCTATTTGTTACTTCAGAGACTTCCTGCCATGCTTTCTGGCAGGATTAGCACTTCCTGCTCCTGAGAAAACCCTCTCCAAATACTCCACCCCTCCCCCACCCCTCCCACCTCGATAAGTCTTTCTCAAATGCTTACTCCATTCTCCTTCCAGCCTGTGCACGGGTGGCTTATTGGGGTACTACAATTGTGTTGGCATTTGGCCCATATGATAAGGCCACACTGAGCAACCTCAGCCTGCCATGCAGTTCTTGGTCGGACCAAAAAGCCCTTTGTTTGCGCTTGAGTGTAGAAAAAAAACACTTCATTTTCTTTCCCTTACTCTTCTTTCTTTATTACACATGGCCAAGGGCATGCGGGAGATGTGAAGACTGCACACATCATGTCCTTGCCACAGAAAAGGTGTCTGCCTGCTGTTTGGTCAGCACTCTTCATTTCCTCTCAGCGTGAACTTCACCGTCAATTCTTGTTCTGTGTATCTCATCAACATCCATCTTGTACCTCACACTGGGAAATCCATTTTGCTGCACGTTAACTACATTGTAAACTCACATTTTTTTGTGTTTACTTAATATAAGTGTTATTGCTGCCTTGTCAACTTAAACTTTCTATAACCTCCATTTCTAAATCCGATAGCATGTACAAATATTTAATTGTACTTCTTATAAATTAAGAAGTATTAAAATGTTTCTACTGTAGCATTTAGAAACAGTAAACTTCTTGTAAAGAATCATGTGTTCCCTTACTATGGTGGGATAAAGTTCGTCTGCACTTGTATTGTCCGGCAGGTTATTTTGCATGGGCAAGTTGCCACTGCTGGTTGTGCATTGTTACCTAGGCCACACCTGTTGTTTTGTTTATTTGTTGTCCTCCTCCCTAGAGATTTTTGTCGTCATTTAGAATGAATAGTATTAATGCTTCTTTGTTGTGATATTACTAGTGCGTGCCATACGTCGTGGCCGTACGTGCAAACAAACAAACAAAAAAAAAACTTTCAAACCGCGTGCCAGAACAACAACCACACAGGCCGTTCCTTCGCTCTCCGCCTGTACGTGCGTGCCCCTACGTGTGTGCCCGTACGTGCATGGCCGTATGTGCAAAAAAAAAAACCTTTCAAACAGCGAGCCAGAAACGACAACCACACCAGGCCGTTCCTTCGCTCTCGCGTTCTCGCCCACCACACTTCCACACACAGAGTTAATTTAAAAATCAAGTTTACCTCCCTGTCTTTGCTTGCCATGACATTCGCTGACATGTAACCGGCACGGCCCGGACTCATCATCGGCCGGCCGCGCACCGGCCTACGTAGCCACGCCTACGCGCAACGTGTCATGTCATTGGTTGGTAAATAAATGGCCGCAGCAACGTGTCATGTCATTGGTTATAATAAGGGCCATAACTTGGGAAGCACTTGTCCGATTATATCAAACCTTGAAAAGGACATACTCAGGTCCCAGCAATATAGCTGGCAAGTTTCAATGAGATCGGACCAGTGGTTGTCAAGAAACAGCAGTCAAGCACAGACACACACACACACACAACACACACAACACACACGATTGCTGGAATTTATAGAATAGTTTATTTATTTTTTAGGTTGGTCTTTTCTGTTGTCCTTGGTAGTCTCGCACCATTTGCATCAGTTCCTGCAGTCTTCACCGGGTTAATGGAACGTACTCTTTTCAAAATAATTTTATTATCTTTATCTTTCAAAATCAAATTTTTGCAGACAGGATAGTCAGCTTTATGTCCTGTCTGGAAGGGCAATGCACTTCATGATGCAATGTCTGATTTGTGAAGCACTTGGATAACCAGTGTGACCACTCCTCATTTTCATCGACGGGCACTTTTAACCTGCCGTTACGAGAGCACAGAGAGCACAAAATCTGTAATTCAAATCACCTTTTGAACATAATTTCAGCATTTAGACGAAAGAGTGGGAAATTTCGA
>CM068956.1:28039779-28051114 GCA_035128595.1 Eptatretus atami | reverse complement strand
TTCTAGTTTATAGACTGGAGCCATTACCAATTGCATGCTCATTTCAGACAGCCATGTTGTTTTAGCGTAACCACTAAACTTTGGCTTCCATTGACATGGTCTTTGTTGATGGGTTTTACGAAGCCATGAGCTGGTCGTCTTTAACCAGAATATGAACATGTTTCAATGGACCATAAATACAATACAAGTCAAATTTGTTGCTTAATGTTTTTTTGTCAGGGGTATACTGTATTCGTAAAAACTCATGCAAATTTCTCTTTAAGATGAATAATTGTTGATTGTTTTTTTTTTAACTTGTCCATAGCTTGACTCTGCACTTCCTACCTTTCAACAAGGTTGAAGTCTATTCCCTTTACTCTTGTAATGATGTAATACTGGAAGATTGTCTTTGGGAAGGAGGAATATATACAGGGAGTAAGGAAAAAAACAAAAACTACTGGCACAGACATGATAACAATTGGGAAATTGTTTGCAGGTTGTCATGGAAACTGTCACTTTGACAATATCTGGAGCAAGCTTAGTTATTTGATAGATATTTGGGCTAACTCTCCAGCTTTATTGAAAAAGGAAGACAGTCATTGAATTAAATGTTGCACAATGATTGCATTACTTATTCTCTTAATCACTTTGCCCCATTTTCACTTATTCTCCAAATCACTTTGATAATTATCTGCACATATATATATATATATATATATATATATATATATATATATATATATATATATATATATATATATATATGTTTTTCTTTCCACTCTCTTTTCTTTTTTTCTGTCACAAAACCTTGTTTCCCCCTTCCATAACCTCATTGAAGGCTCAGCCGAGGGAGGTCGTGGTTCCCCTCCTCCGGGGTACGTCCCCGCGGGACAGCAGCAGGTGGCGAGACACGGTTCTTACACAAGTATAAACAGCGAGGGAGAGTTCATCCCTGAAAACCACGACCCTGTGCGTAAAACTACATGCTTCCCCCTCACATGCATAAAATGGCATGAACGCCTGCATTCCAACTTTGAGTTCACGAGCTGTGAATGTTTGCTGTTTCTATTGTTCATTTGTTATAAACTGGAATTTGCATTTTATGGTCAAGCAAAACTGCCTTTGATCATAACACCTTTCTGATGATTATGTCTTCCACTTTTGATCCCAAAAGGTGCCGAGTTATCGGCTGTTGAGGCAATGTTGATTAATAATTGACTGCGTTTTCTTACTTATTGACGAGAATTTTTAAAACAAAGGAAAATGGTGTTACCGAAATGACAAAGTGTAAAAGCAAATTTCCCCATAGCCTGTTGTCGGACCTCCTTGACCCCGATTCCCTCAGTGCCTCTCACTTCGGTTGTTTGACTCAAACTGACGCACGTTTTCCCATGATCGTTAATCGTTGCCTTGCACTTGGCTTTGTTGCTTGAGGCCATGCTTTCATTGAAAAGCGAACTTGCTAGTTTTGTGGTTTGTTGCAAGATACTTCCACTTGTGGGCAGAGAAACCAAATGTGTGGAACAACTGGAATTGATTTGTAAAAGCGAAACAAAGCTCCCTTTTCAAGTTTGGCATTGCTATCACTTGGCATCCTAATGCTTTGAAATAGGCATTTAATCCTAATGGCATTTTGAACGAATTGCATAGTGTCTCTGAAAAGAAAAACAACAAAAGCTAAAACAACACGTGATAATTGCAGCTGAATGCAAGCAAAGATTGTGTTGCTCATGTTTTGCATATGTCCTGCATATGTCTTGCACCCTAGATGTTGGACCTCCTCAGCAGCACAGAGAACTCGATTACAGGAAGCTGTCAATCGCTGGACAGCTGCCTCAGGTACTTCGGGTGATTTATCAAATGAATCGATAAAGCTTGGGCCGTCAGATGCTGCTAATTGTGATGTGTATGTATCGTATGAGGGTGGTGCCCATTTTCACTTCTTCAACCCATTTCATGCCATTGTTTCTGAATTACTTGGACATCCGATAAGTAAACTAAACCTGGCCTCATTTACCAATCAAAGACAATGTTACAGCAATGTCTGACAGCCTCAAATCGATGATGCAATACACAAAGTCATCAATGCTTCCTGGTTGCACAAGTGTTGTGTGTAACACCACCTGCCATTCTATTTGTAGCCAGTAATGAACACACTGAATATGACAATTGCAATATCGGATGTGTTACAGCTGCAGCACAAGTTTTGTGCGTTATGTGATGTGTATAAGACTGCAGCAAAACAAAGTATACCTTTAACTGTCTGTACGTGCACTCTGTTGTGACAGTGATACTTACCCTAAAGGCCGCATGTCCCGGGCGCAAAGCTTTCCTGACAACAACCATGATTACTCAGGTATTGGATATTTACATTTTTATTTATTTATTTTGAGCTGTTCATGTGCTGCTTGGTATTATAGTTAAAATTGTGAGACATACATTTAGATGACGGAGATGTCAACTTCTTTTTAATTATTTATTGTTAAAAACAACTTTATTTCAATGTAGTCTGAGGATAATTTCCACTTAATTATTTTAAAAGTCGAGATTAATTCTACTAATTGAATTGTCTGCATTATAAAGTCACACAATTGGTAGAGCTGGTAACTATTTTTGATTTATAATTTGTATTGTTTCATTGACTTTTTTCAAAAGGGCAATTTTTTGTTTTATCATAACTCAGCATTGGTCAAGGATTGCATGCAACAGTTTCATAATTACAAATGCACACATTCTGTGGGCTGATCGTTGTTCACAAATTCATTACACCTTAACTCACAGCCCTCCACCCCAAACAAAACAATTTGTCCCCTCTAGTGTTCAGACGTGAGTGCAGCATCTCTATGGTATCACTCTAAAATGATAAATAAGTTTTTAGTTTTCATTATGTCACCTCTCTGTAGTTTGACTTGATATATATATATATATATATTAATATATTATTATATATATATATATATATATGATATATATATTATATGCATGTATATATATATATAAATATGTATGTTATATATATGTATGTATAAAAATGGAGTATATGTATATATATTATATATATATGTATGTATGTTTGAAGATTTCCGCCCGTTCGGCGTGCGCACGACCTTTTCAACCCAATCCAGGCCGCGCGTCCACTGAACGCGCAATCCAGTCATAGCTTCCGTACCAACGCCGAAACCCAGCTACGGGTGTTTTTATAACACCATAAACTAGCCAACATTTTCTGTCCACGCGCTACAGGTCATATGCCGAATTATCGATATACCTAACTATTCGCGGGACAGAAATGCCGGGGTTTATACCTCGATGGGGCCTGCACGAAACGAGCCGCTTAAGCGGCTCGTTCCATATGCGAACGCCGAGCGGTTTTACTTCGCCAAGTCCCGCCAGACCAGATGTACGTTTATCGGCTTTAATTAGCCAGTTAATTCCCCGAATGCTTAATGGCAGTCAATGGAGGAAGGGACGCAACGAGCAGGTGACATTCAACAATGGGAACATTTTTTGAACACAGGCATGCAAGCAATGAATGAATGGGGATAGGGGACAGGACACGAGCAAAAGCCTACAGCCGAGTTCTATATATGAAATGTAAAGCAAATACAACACAGGCACTTAACAGTTTCCTACTTATTAGACGGGCCACAACACAACGTACGCAACACACACACGAAGAAATGGTGGCTGATCCTTTAATACGGACTTCAGCTCGGGGGACAGATGACTGAAACCCAGAACCTATCTCGACCTCTCCACCTCGTGTGGTCTTCAAGCTGTTCGGACCCGGGCTCCAGCGAGGGCGAGCTGGATCCAATCGCCGTGAGCCGCGATCCTTCCCGAGCTCCAGCGGATCCCCTCGCGTCCGGACCACGTGCTGGTGAGACGAACACCGAGTCTTCCCGAGGATGCGTCGCTTTCAAGTAGAAGCCAGCCAAACCAAGATGAGGCCACGAAACAGAACAAAGGCTGAACCAAGATAACTCAGAACCAGCATGACCCTTTGAACCACCGACTGCACAGCCAACTCGAAGAAGCACCAGCAACAACAACCTCGAACCAGCTCGAGCCCTTGAACCAGGCGACACTCCTCGACCACCAGACTAAGAAGAACCACGACAACCAACCAGCCACAACCCCCTCGACTACTCTCAACAAGACCCCCCCCCCAGAACCAGACCCACTCGAGCCAAGCAGTGTCACTTTTTTATCCCTATCCCTCCTCCCGCTCCCGGCATGAATCATGCCTCATGCACCATCCCCCGCACAACCGCGGGTGGGAGGGAGTCGTTTACGTCATTGCATCACGGGATGGGAGGTTTCTTCTTCTCTTTGCAGAGGAGGGGGAGGGTCGTTCTTCTTTGTGTCTGATCGAACCCTTACTATTAAAATGAATCACAGCGCATTTAATCGATTTTTACCCATTAACAATGGAAGGCGAGCTATCTATGGAACATGCACTTACCGAGATAACTGAGCTAAAGGACCTGAATGATGAGTGCGATAATGGTTTCTAGATTCGCAACAGTAATATATATATATATATATATATTATATATATATATATATATATATATTATATATATATATACATTGTATATATATATATATATGTATGTGTTATATATGTATATATGTATGTGTATATATGAAGACCACAAGGGGAAAACCAGAGATGTCAGGATAAGTCATTTTGAAGAAACTGAAAAACAAAGTTTCAAGACTTTGGTGGACTGTTTAATAACTGTCATATAGATTTCTTTTCCAGTAAAGGAAGAGTGATCATTGGCTGATCAAATTAAGCATGTAGCATTTGCCAAGCTTCTGTGTTATTTAATTTAAGAGCAAAGAACGAATCAATGTTGCAAACTGACATCATTGGTTATTCCCTTGTTAATAATTGCCATGCAATTTTAACCCAGGATGTGTAGCAAATTCATGCTTGTTGGTTATTAGCATACATTACATGACTTGGTGATCACAGATCAGATTATTTTTTTCAACATTAAACGGTCATTGTTTTTTTGTTTGATTGGTGTTCAACGCCATACTCAAGGTATTTCGCTTATATGAGACGGATTCTCCATTTCTTACTCCGTACTATTTAATATGATGGAAAACCGGGAGAAAACCAAGGATAAACCACCCCCGCGATAGCCGAAGTCACCCTATGTGACTCCCTCATATACCTAAGCAGGTTGATTGGGCGGTGGGTACATCGAATGAGGAGGTGGGACTCAGACGCGCTAACCATTAAGCCACGGCGTGGGTCAATTAAAGTCACAATAAAGTTTGACCAGGCTTGAACCACGATATGCACCAACTACGGAGCCCATGATATAACCAAATAGGCCATTGTAGTGCTCAGAGTTTATGCTGTGATAGTTTTACAACCTTTTATAACTTAGTTTCTCAACTCTGAATATTATGATGGAACAGTTAACATGAATGACGCAGAAAGCCATCTTATCTGAGTGAAAACTTTAATTTTAATACTTTGCAGAACACAAGACTGTGATCAAAAATAATAGATCCATGATATAACCAAATAGGCTATTGTAGTGCTCAGAGTTTATGCTGTGAAAGTTTTACAACCTTTCATTTTTTAGTTTCTCAACTCTGAATTTATGGTGGAACAGTTAACATGAATGAAAGGGAGATAACCAGGAGTAAAGTACTGACAACTCTGGGTTCTACTTGTTCAGCTTTGACAACACTTGTTTTTTCATTGCACGGCTAAACTTTATACCATATAAATTATGTGACACCCCTGTTATTTGTTAAAGTAATATTGTGAGAGGAAACCTTATGTTGCCAACTATTGGCAGGTGCAATAACCCTGAATTTATAAAAAGTGACATCTCTGGGTTTCCCCCTTGTGGTCTTCATATATTATATATATATATATATATATATATATATATTATATATATGTGTATGTGTTCCTGGTGATGGCTTAATGGTTTGGGTGGCTGGCTTGGGATCTTAGGGTCCTGAGTTCAAGTCCGCTCGTGAATGATCAGGTGGGGTTAACTCGGCCCGTTATCCTTCCGAGGTCGGCAAAATGAGTGCCAGCTTGCTGGTATCCTGTGTCGGAGTGGCGACCCATCTAGGGATTTGCTGCCCATAGCCAAGGAGACTGCTTAGGCAGCACCAACGCTCTGCACAGTCTGGTCCCAATGGATAGATGGATGTGTACTCATAGTAGCCCCATGCCACCAACAGGCAGTGGGAACTATCTGCTGATCTGGAATTGATTAAATGTTGGTCTGGAAAATGTGCACGTCTTTCAAGTCTGATACATCTCAGTCTTTACATGTTGCTTGAGAAGCATCTTCAAACAAATTCACCAACATTTCCATGGTCAGTTAGCTTCAGTCTCTTCGTGTTCTGGGCTTCACTATCAACCATGACCTCTCTGGGTGGACTGTATCACATAATTTGCCTCAAAAGCCAGTCACAAACTGGGTATCCTCCCAAGTTCCACGTCGTTCCTTGAAAAGTCAGAACTAGTCACAGCCTATAAAGCTTTGGCTGTAACTTAATGGAGTACTGCTCTTCTCTTTGGGCTGCCTCTGCAGCATCACATCTGTCTTTCCTCTCAGGTGTGGAACCTGATGTTTTCAACATTATTGGTATCTCCTGTAACGAGGCCAATGCACAAAGTCTGTTACTCACACATTGCAGACAGGTTGGTAGACTATTTATTTTATTTTTATACCTCTTCTCCAGTGTAGCTCCCTCTGTTCTCTCAGTTCTCCAACCCTCTCCAGCGCCTCCAGGACACGCGCCTTTTTCGAGTAATGCCCATCAGGTGAAACTCCCACAATCTAAGCTTGCTTGCATACCTCGATACTTTTGTTCCAAACTTCTCCTGTCTGTGGAACCACCTTCCAGAGGCAGTCAATTCCCACTCTCCATCTGGGGCATCAAGCAGCATGCCATGACAACATGAAAGCATGCCATGCATGTGTTGTTCATCTTCACGGTTTCAGCAGTCAATTTATTGGTTTGACAAAAGTCCTCTTGTACAGAGGGGCTCATGTAGGTCACCACAGCCAATGTACAATCACAAATTTGTAAAATTACTCTTCGCACTTGCCTCTTCATGGTACTACTTGACAACCTTACCCTTCCTACCAAATTGTGATCTTAGTAGACTAATATGTATTTTTATTCTTAACCTTTTAAACATGGTATAACTACACCCCTTTCTGTTCTACATGGATGACCCTGTTTGGCTAAGAGAGAATACTACAGATTGAGCAAAAAGATTTGTGTGTCGTTTTGCTTTCTGGAGCCAAAGTTTTTGTCTGAACTGTTGTGATGAAGTAAATTGTGTTTTGATGCAACACCCAATATCCTCAATATTATATATTGTCGCATGACAAGGTTGTAAAAATGATGTTGCTACATTTTGGGAATTCACTCCATTTGAATGATTCGGATATTCATCTTTTTGTGGTGTGACTAGAGTATGAAATCCGAATGTTTGAGCGAGCTGGAAAAGGGGGCACCTACCCAAGGAGGTTTCAAGTCCCATTCCAACTTCGTGACTGCCATGATGGTATGACCAGTAGAACACCATAATAATCATGCAGCTCTACATGTGGGGTTTAGTAAATAGTGTGTGTGTGTGTGTGGTGTGGTGTGTGTGTGTGGTTACAAATAGGTGGTGCATTGTCAAAAAAATGGATTCCAGTTTATTTTAGTACACAATATATTTTTTCCTGTTTGCTCAAGGAAGAGCAAAATCACATCACAAGAAAGGAATATCCAGTTGTGTACAACCAAGCAGGTGGATGAGAGAGAGAGAGACAGACAGACAGACAGACAGCTTGGATATATTATATAGTAACCTGCAGGAAAGGGAGGCTGGTGTATGGAGGTAACTGGGTCAGGTTGATGGGGGAGGGTGGAAAAGATTATGGGCAGGAATAAAAGATAATTTACTGCTGTCTTGAAGCCCCAGAAGAAAGAGGGGTTTAAATAATCATGAAAGTGGGTCCACAAGTTTTGGGTTTTGGAGGGGGTAGGGGCAGTGGAGGAGAGGAACAAAGCTAAGGAGAATAGTAATAAGCCTGGATTTTGAAATGTTATTGTTAACCAGAAGGGGATTATTGGAGCAACTGGGAAGGGGTAGAGAACTGAAAGAGCAGGGGGATTCACATCAGAAGCAAATTGGAAGAAATGAAGAATATGCAAAAAATTGATTTTCTGAAGAATAATGGGCGAACAACTACATATTAATGGTAGAATGAGGTCATTATTGGACAATAGTGCACTGTTACATTAATTACAAGGACACTGTGTCTATTAATTCTCTGCTTAAATGTGTCCAATGCCATGGGGTCTCAAAAATTAAGCTGAGTTGAGCCCGCTAGAACTTGGATGGAAGGTCAATGTTTTCGGCTGAAGGAGAGTAAGATTACTTGGTTGGTAGCATACTCCCATATCAGTTTTCTGGTCCCAGTGGATTTGTCCTCCAGTGGAGTTAACAAAAACTGCCATGCTGGTGTAGTACAGGCAGGAAGCACTGAACATCATCCTTCACATGGGTGCAGCTGCATTATTGATATGGTTGTTAAAGATCTCGAAGTATTTATTTTAATGAGAATGGTGACGATGTTATATATGATACATGATGAATCCGAGGTGATTTTGAAATGCATTGATGATCGCATCAGTGAAATTAATTTGAGAATCGAGTGAAAGTTGCATTTAAATTGAGGAATCACGGTGCAGCTTGTGTTTTAAGTTGCACATCCTTTCAAAAAAATCGTATCCTATATTCAAATTGCACAGAATTGCAAGTGATTTATTCACTTAAAGCATTATAATTATTTGTCAAGTGAAATTTCTGCTGGCAGTTTACAGTTACATTTCAATGGTTCTGATATAGGGCTGCCAGGATGGCCTAGACCTAGAGGTAATGCAACGCTCGCCTCTAAGCTGTCCAGCCTGGTTTGAATCCTGACCTATCGATAAACTGTCATCCCGGTGTTTCACTGGCAGGGTGATTCATCAATGTGTGCGCGTCCCTCGGATGGACGTTAAACGGGCGTCCCATCTGCCGGCATTAGTTGGTGGACGTTAAGATCTCATGTTGTCCTTCCAAAGAGTAAGCGAGATATCCTGGCACCATGAACAAGTTACAAATTCCTGCCCTAATCTACGGGGGAGGTGGTGAAGGGGATGGGGGGGAAGGAGCATTGCATCAGTGGCACAGCGCACCCTCAACCAGTGATGCTACCCACAGCCTTGTGCTGTATACGAAAGAAGAAGGTTCTGATATTTGCTGCAAGTTATTATTATCAATCAGTACTATTGTGATTATTATTAATAGGTTGATACAATGTCGCTATGAAATTATAATGGCTTAACAATAATGAAAATTAAACATGTGTGACACAAACAACAAACTTCAAGTTCAGGCCATTTCACCCAAGTAGCATTACAATTTTTAAGTGTGTATTTTTTCTTTATTTCTTGTACCTCTTATTACTTCTGCAAGTTTGAAATTATCATGACAGCAGAAAGTAAATTATTAAAGCAATGTTATACAGTTACAACTGCTTCACTGTAAAACAGAATTTTTATCTGTGCTCGTGGAAATGTAAGCATCATGACAGAATGACGTGATTTCACGGTTCAAATTGTCAATTTCAGAAAACCAACTCCAAGTTCTGTATTTTTTAAACTGCTTGCTACAAACTATGCATACCTTCCAAAGTTTTATTTCCACTCTGGTAATGGGGGTTAAATACCAGCTTGGATAATGATAATAGAAGTTATAACTGCTATTTTAAAGAATTTAGCTTATCGTTTTGCAGCTCGTGTAATATTGCTCCTCGAACATGATTTGGAAACAATGGTATAGTCGCTATTTTAAGATTCATTGCTGATCAGCATCATCTTGTGGTTGTCATGATGTTCCAAAACTCGAAGTACGTGTGGAAGATGTCGTCACAAGTATAAGATGATTCTTATCGAATTGTCTCCCATCAGCTGTTCTACATACCATCGCTTCTTTGCTTTGAAACCACTTTTCCTTGTTAATTTAATTTGTGAACATGTTTTCATCAATATTTAACAATCATACTACAATATGCAGTTTGGTGTCTATCTGTCTGTCTGACCGTGATGCATTCGGTTGTTACTTATCCAATCTCAACCAAACTTGCCACTGGGATTAAGAGTCACATGGTGGAGGTTGTAGCGATTTATTTTGCCCCCTCCCCAAGGGGGTTTTCCACCTTGGGTGAAACCCATGTTTGGGTGTATAAATAGCTTATAGTGGCATTTCATGGTGCACACTTACCAGAAGTTAAAGTTATTACAACCATAAACTATCCAGTCAATTCCATCCAACATATGATTATCTTTTTAAACAGTTGCTACTGTTGTTTAACACCAGACTGAAAAATATTTGGAGGAAACCCGACATCCTTGAGCCATTCTATGCTTAACATGTGCACGTACAAACATACCCAACATATTGGGAGTGAGAATCAAGGTTATAATATTAATAGATAAATATGTTCATGGTTTTTATTTTTTTTATAATCCAACTGCTCTCTGCCACTTTTATTGTGGTGTTGTGGTCACATGACAAAGTATTCTTGTTCCAGTTAAAGTTTTGTTTACAACTTGCTTCTTTGTCCACTTTTTACATCGCTCGTGATAGGAAGCAAATTGAGCTTTTGCAATTCTACATGAGCATTGCACACTGCCCTTTTTAATGGAAGTTGCTGATACTGGCCTGAACATATTTCTCACTGCTGACTCTTTTGGCTTCAAGGTCGACGGACCTTCCCACGTGTGCGACGACCATGCTATCCCTTGAGCATGATGCAGATGGAACGGCAGTTTGGCGGAGGTTCCTCTGGTAGCGTGTTCACGTCTGACTGTGGCACTGATAACGGACACGCCTTCTCATTGCCCATCTCAGATGTTGGATCCATCAGTCGCTGTAAGATGCTTTGACTTTTGAACTTGTGAGTTTTGTACATAACCTACTGCCGACTTCTTAAAATCATGTGCAACTGGAGACGTTTTCTTTTATTTTGGGGTTTTAATAAATGGGTATTTTGTCAGAGGGCATTTTATTTAGCAAGTATAACTTGAAGCAAAAGTTGAGTCACTCCATTATGTGGGCATGTGCTTTGCTCGAAGTTACTCAAATTTGAAGCCAAAGTCGATCGCGAGGAGTACGATATAGTTGTAGTGAGTGAGACATGGTTTGAGGAGGAGAGTAACTGGAGGACAGGATTAGAAGGCTACAAGATGTATCGGTGTGATAGGAAGGAGTGAATAGGAGGAGTAGCAATCTGGTAAAGGACAGCATTGCATCAAG
>CM068956.1:28018117-28031047 GCA_035128595.1 Eptatretus atami | reverse complement strand
GTTAGGCGGCAGGAAATGCACTTTCGTATTGGTGAGACTGACTTGGCCCTCCTCGTTCTCGGGCAGAATACGAGATGGCACATTATCCAGCAACATCAGCACATGGCGGTTCACTATTCGCATTTTCTTATCGAAATCGCGCAGCCAGTCGTGGAACACTAAGCTGGTCATCCACGACTTTTTGTTGTTGCGGTAATCGCAATACAAGTCATGCTTGAATCCTTGAAGCACCTGGGATTAGTACTTTTCCCGATGACTAGTAAACGGGACTTATCACTACCGTCAGCGTTGCTGCAAACAGCTAGCGATATTCGAGCTTTGCTTTATTAGTTCCCCTCGAATACTCTCCCCCGTAGTGAGAGATCGGTCAGGCAGCATTTGGTAGAACAAGGCCGTTTCAACCATGTTGTAGACATCACGAGGCTGGTAATTTTCAGCACACCCTTTGCCTGTGTTCTACCAGCACTCACTAAATCCTGGGACACACTAGCACTTTCACCGCATAACTTCCGACATGATATACCATAGCGCATTTTGAAGCGATTCATCCAACCATTTGAGTAATGGAAGTCGACAATTTCCAGCTTACCTCCAAAAAACATGGCTTTCGTCCTCAGTATAGCTTCAGTTAGTGGAATGGTTTTTGCACGTGCTGAGCTAAACCAAAGAAAGAGTCTTGTTCCATATTCGAATGTTTGCACCCACTTGACGCATCATAGACGCGTCCAGCGATTTGTTCAGCCATTAGTCTGACTGTTTTATCACGCACCGATTGTCCTCCTCTTCACGGGCTTTCCCCATTTCGCTGCGAAGAAATTGGCAACGTCTTGTTGAGATTTTGATGGAAAACTCTTAGAGTACTCACAGATTTCTCTCTTCTCTTTCACCGTCAAACACTGACGGTCCTTTTCCCTCTACAGGAGCCATGCTGTTTCAAACTTTTTTTTAGAAACCACTAATCCACTAAGCATTGTTAGATCCACAATACACACTGGAGATAGCACTGCAAATGCCACGAAAGCATAAACAAAATTAGATTTCACAATACTCCACCAGATGTGTACTGCCACAGGCTCATTAGTACATTTCTCCATGGAAGCGAGAAATTCCCTGATGACTCATCACTGGCGGATGTCACGGGCGGATAAGCGGGGTAATTTTGGCAGGGATTTCCATTACTATGTACGTCGGGCAGACCTGGCGGATGGCGGATAGCGGGTGGCGGATGAGCGGGGGAATTTGCTAAGCTTTTAGCTCAGATGTTCGGTTCCTGAGCAAATCACGGCGGATAGCGAGGGTGGCGGATAAGAGGGGGGCGGATAAGCGGGGTAATACTGTATTTTGAAGAAGAAGAACCGGGCGGAGAGGGGAAGTTGAAGCATTGAAAGTGACCATTATTAATTTATTTTATTTTATTTTTGAACATTTTAGGAAGAGGGGGGAAGAGCAAAGGAAAAGTTTGAAGAAAAGGTTGTGAAGGTGTGTGGTGAATACCTTCACTTTCAGAGTGGGATTGGCAGGGAAGAGGGAAAAGAAGGAAGAAGAAAGAAGAAGAGTCGGGCAGGAAGTCACGTGGTTATGTGGGGCATCAGGTGATAAGGAAAAAGGACTTTTTTTTGGTTGTATTTTTTATATTTTAAGACATAAAACAAAGGGTATAGTTGGGAGCGATAGAAGGAGGGTGGAGGGAAAAGTGGAGAAAATGAAAACTGATTGTAATAAGGAAAAAATACAAATAAACATGATCGTGCACATGGAGGGGAAGATGGGTAGGCCTCATGGAACCCGATATGACAAGACCAACGAATACGCACCAAATAGCACATAATATATTGAAACAAAACCGAACTAGGAACACACAATAAACACGGAGGCAACAAAATAGTCAAAATGCGACAAACGACGACTGGAAACTTATCTTTGAGAAAGTCGGCAGAGACCCCTGGAGAGAACCAACCGTCGCTCAAAAACCAGAACCAGAAGCTCATACTATGTACACACCACACAAAATCTACCGCAAAACTAGCCCTGGTGAGGGTCTGCCATCTCCAGTTGCTCTTTCTAGTTCACCCGTCCCCTGCGCAGCAGGAGATGAGGTTTTGTAATTGCGTGTGTGTGTGTGTGTGTGTGGTGTGTGTGGTGTGTGTGTCTGTCTGTCCAGGTCATAACGTTTATACTTTATACCATTTGAGTTTTTGTCATCAAATTTTCAACAAACCTTTATTATGAGAATATTGAGAACACTCATGAATAATTGTGTCAAAATGTCAAAGGGCAAAGTCACAGTGAGTAGAAATAGCCCTTATTAACCCATCTGCTGCTGAGCTGGATGAGTTGATCAGGTCTTTTTTTTATTGCTTTCCTTTCTTTATTTATTTACCATTTCAGCTTTAGTCTGTCCATGCCATAACTTTTTTTTACCATTTGAGCTTTTGTCATCAATTTTTCAACCTTTATTATGAGAATATAGAGAACACTGATTCATGAAATACCCACATAGTCGAGTGATTCGGATACCTGGTTTACACTCAGGTGGCCCACGTTTGATTCCCAGTGTGTGCACCACACTAGGAGGAGTTGCGACTTGAGTAAAATAGAGTGGCAAGTATTCAAAAGGTGTACCTGAGTTCACTCGATATGATGATGATGATGATGATGATTGTTCAGTTCTTCCAGAACCAAAACAGGTGTCATCAAGAGGCAAAGAGAACACGTGTTACCAGACCGCCACCATTATCCAACAGGCTTTTAATCCGCCCCACTGCATATGCAGTCCCCATCTACGCATGCGCAGATGCAACATAGCAATACATCACACATCCTCCTCCTTAGACAATTAACACCCTTTAACGCCCCCCCTCCCCTAGAACAATTGTAATCTTAAATTCTCCAGAAATTCCCATGGCTTACTCGTATAGTACACAAGATGTCAACAAGAGCAATGAATTCTTCAGTCTTTGTCCATTGCCTGCTTGGTTTGAGTACAAAACGGACACGTTACGGGCTTTGCATTTTGAGATGCTTTCTCGTTTTAACTGCATTTACTACACCTGCTACCTTTGCTACCCCCATCTTTTTGACCTACAAATTATTCCCTCTTATGTTGCACTGTGCTTTTACATCCACTTTGTTACTCTTCCCCTTGTTTCCACTCTTTTACTCACCCTTGTTTTGCCTTGATTATTTATTTAAATATCTGTTTTTTTTCCACAAACTTTTTATTCTCTTGCTGACATGTTCTACCCCATCCTTTTTTTCCCTCTTCTACACCCCCAGCACCTCGTGCACCCACAAACTGGCGGTTAGGGAAACTGTTGGGCCAAGGTGGTTTCGGTCGTGTGTACCTGTGCTACGATGCGGACACGGGCTGTGAACTCGCTGTCAAGCAGGTCCAGTTTGACCCAGACAGCCCCGAGACCACCAAGGTGAGTTTAATTGGTCCTTGAATTGCTTTTGGAGGCATGTGAAAGTTGTACTTTATGGACATCTTTTTTATAATCCTAAATTCGTACTTACTTACTTGAACTTAAGCTAAACTCTACAACTGCATTTTTGCAATTAATAGAATAAAGGAAATTTATGGCTGTGGAAAATAAATTGGCCCAATGTTCTCTTCCATTATGTTGGGGGTCATTATTTACAACATCTTGCACCCCATTGGGAATTTTATTCCCTACTTGAAAGGTGCCCAGCAATGGTCGATCCCTCCTCCCACCTCTTCCCCTCCTCATCCCACCCTTTCCATTCCCCTCCATCCTCCTACCTCCTCCCAAACCCTCCCTCCTCCCACCACCCTCCCTCCTCCCTCCTCCCTCCCCCTCACCTCCCTCCTCCCCCCCTCGCCGGACTCCCACCCTTCCCTGTAACAGGTGGTGCTTGTATGTTTATAAGCTATTAATTGTGAGGAAATGACTTTAAAACCCTTCGTAAGGTGTGTCATGGTAAAAAAACAAAAAAAAAAACATAAAGTTTTATAGCAATTAACCTTGGGAGCTCAGAGGAAAACATCTCACAAACAACGTCTCATTCACTTTTATAGAGAAGACAACATCGCTCCAAGCTCCGAATGAAATGAAATAACATCCTAAATGAAAGCAGATCGCATAAAAAGGTGAAACATCCCAGGGTAGACAGCTTCGAGCGAGTGTGCATACCTCTCGGCCATCCTGCCGTGTTTTGATTAATTGTTTTGTAGCCACTGAAAACGTTTTTCAGTTCACTCTCTAAGTCATCGTTCATTTGTCCCGTTGCTTTACTCATTCTCATCCTCTAATTTATTTTGCCTTCCTAACTCTGGGGATGTCCCCCTTCCCCCCCCCCCCCGGAGAACTGAGCCACGGTCACCACGCCCACTGCTCATGATGTGGGTGTAGCGACCGTGGCTCGGTTCTCCGCCTACTTAAAAGCCTTCACCTGCTTAATTATTTTCGTTACACTCAATAAAGTTACACTTTGGGAAAAACAGTAGAAAAACAGAACAGTTGAAAAAGTTACATTTAATGCTTTGTCAATTTCACATTTTCTTGTGTAAATATAGAGAAGGAGGGTGCACAGCCTTACTTAAAGCATATAACATATACACTTAGTTATAAGAATCGCTAATTTCTTTAAATTTTCAGATTTCACTCCAGATTTCAACACTTATTTCGTTCACAAGATCCGATCCTCAAATGCAAAATCATATTTCGATTATATACTTTATTTAATCCATGAGAGTATATTGTGTTTCCAAGGCAAGGCATTTTTAGTAGGCCAAATCAAAATGGTGGCGAAGACCCTTGCGAGGTGAAGTTTCACTTTGTCAAATTAAAAAGCATATTAAATCATCTGATTGTTATTAATGGCTGAAATTGTGATAAAGGTAAGTCTGAAGGCTGCTTATAACTAATTAATTAATTGTTTGAGAAATGCACAATTCTTACAATCAAATGCAAATGAAATGTCCTTTCCTTCACAGCCAAATTTGTGTCATCTGTTAATACATACTTGTGACATGAGGATTATTGACTGACAGTTCGTGGTATATTTTCATGCCACTAGAGCTGGATATAGCTGCTGGATCATCCAGTTCACACAGATGTTCCCTTCTACCACTTTCCAGGATCAACAGGCCTGATTCTTTCCTCCTTTGGTCTCTCTCTCTCTCTCTCTCTCTCTCTCTCTCTCTCTCTCTCTCTCTCTCTCTCTCTCTCTCTCTCTCTCTGTCTCTGTCTCTCTCTCTGCTTCCCACCCTCATCCTTCACCATCCAACTGCTCGTTTAAATATTATAAATATTTATTGTGTCAACCCCCTGTTGTATCCCTTAACATGCATTTTTGTGGTATTACAAATAATAATAATTTGTGTTAATCATTTGTCTTCCGTGTGTTCAATTCCTTCCACCCTTTTCCTCACCTCAGTCTTTTCCTCACTGGAGCAGCGACGCACTGCTCCGGCGCATGCTCCCATACCTGACCTGACCTGACCTGTCTTGGTTTTCTGCTTGCCTTCCACTCTTTATCTTTTCTTTTAGCCATATCAAATATGTCATGGTTGGCATGACAGCCTCGAAGTATGCACACACCTTTGAGCTCGTTAGCCTGGGTTCGAAGATCGACACAGCTTTACAACTGTCACTCTTTTGTTACCCCGCACAAGCGAAGCGAATAGTGTCGTTAAGCAATTGGTTCATGTCCATCCGTCCATCTGTCTGTCATCAGTTTATGATCGAGGAACAACTATTTAAATTGAATGTTATATTTTGAACACGAATCGGAACATGAATACAAAGACAAGTCTTTCGTTTTACCGTACTTTGGCTCAGAATTTGTCCCGATCGCACATGCATATAGAGGAGTGAGATCATTTTTTTTTTACTCTGCCTGTCTGGCAACATTCCAAACAGTACAAATGGGAAACATTTTTCTGGCAACATTCCAAACAGTCAACAAAACTGAAAATCATTTCAAACAGTTTAAGGACATCATAATGGACACATACAATGGTCACAAATAACTAATGTAACGTGTTAGATAGGGTGGTGTATAAGACACTGTGGAAAATGGTGGTAAAACCAGATTTTTTTATTTGTATGATTTTTGAATCCTTATTTTATTTAAATTTAATTATATTCTTGAAGATTGCAGGACACAAATCACCTTCTTAATACTTCCAAACACTTCCAGTTTTGCAGTATTTCAATTTAAACTAGAGGGGGAGCACTCGGTAGAGTGAAAAACCTCTGCCGCCAATACTGCTAGGTCACTCAAGTGAACTGATATCCTCATTCATTCAATTTGACGTCAACAGTGCTCACAGAGATAGTTTGCAACTTTCCTTTTACTTTTAACTTTTGCATACTCATTTCATTCGTCATAAACTAGATTCCTTGAGACAGAAATTGATTTTACGTGGGTATATCCACCTGAAGTTCCAAAATCAGCCGCAATTATAATTTTGGCATGTTTTTTGTTGGAAATCACTGATAACATGTAGAAATGCAGAAAAAAAATCGAAATTTTGTTGAAAAAAAAGTTGCAAAATTTTTTTTTTTCTTCTGACAATTTTTTTTTTGGGGGGGGGGGGGGGGTTGGAAATCACTTAAAACATGTTGAAATGCAAAAACAAAAATTCAAATATTTTTTCAAAATGGCCGCCATAGCGGCCATATTGGACTTTGGACCGAGTCCAAAATCTAATGGCATGATCCTTGGACCATACCGAATCCCCACCAAGTTTTGTCGACAATCCGTCGAGGAGTTTTTCCGTAATACTGTTCACAAACAAACAAACAAACAAATAGACAGGGGTGAAAACAATAACCTCCATCCATCTTCGATGGCGGAGGTTAATAAAGGTTCAATGGGGTGGTGTATAGGGGTGGTATTCAGACTGTCTTCTGACTACTTGAATAGCACTAAACTTTTAGATTTTTTTTTTTTAAACGATTGTTAAAATCATTATTAAAATTGAAGTAACTGTGTGGGATATCATATTTTATGAAGTCGTTTTGCATTCAGGGAGATGAATTGTTGTGTATGCCATCCATCGGAAGGACGCTAAGACACAGGACCCATCTTCCAGGACTGGTTGTAGGTGGACATTTTAAATCTCAGTGTCTTTTGTGATGTGGAGGCGAGCTGTCACTGGGACCCTTGCTAAATTCCTGTTCTTTCCTCCAGGGAGTCAGCTTCCAACACAGATGCAGACCAGCACTCACATGCTGCACACGAATCAGAGATTTAATGCGTGAATTAAAAAAATTAATATAAGAAAATCTGTTCTGATATCTTCCTGTCTTCACCTTTTCTTCATCCTTCTTTCTGCAAGGCCTCCCTCATCCTTCCCTGTTTCTGCTCATTAATAAATCGTTCATCATTACCTTCTTTTCATCTGCTGCATCTCTTTTCTTCCATTCTCTCATGTAAGTGTGACTGTGGTTGTGCTGTCTCCTTGCATGAGCCACAGTTAATCCATTGCTGTTTATTTATTTATCAGCTCATCTTCCTCCTCCTATCATTCTTGGTCCCATTTCACTTTATCAATTCCTTGGTAATAAATAGGTCAATTCATTAGATTGACCACACAGGTACAATGTTACCTTCCTTGAAAAGCTATAATAACACTACTTTTCACCCCGACAACAATGTGTGTGGCTGCATTGGGTATCCAATTTAGGAATCCCGAGTTGGAAATCACATTGCTGTAAATGTAGATTTACTGGTCCATCCTTCCTTATCAACCCCTGCCTGCCAGCTCAAAGGGGAGGGCAGTACTCCAACCTGCGCTGGCAATTGCTTGCCTACTCCTTGTCAAATGAGAGTTGGACTTTTAACGTCCACCAGCTAAAACTGTCTCCGACTTCTGACTTGTCCCCAATTTAACGTCCATGAGAGGGACAGCACACTTTGTGATACGAAGGGACAGCAACACCCTGCCTGTGAAGCACCAATCTGACAATTTGCAGTCAGGCCAAGATTTGAACCCAGAATAGATAACTCGAAGGTGAGTGCGCTAGTTTTGTACCGTTCTGTCGGACAGAAAATATAATTTTAACTCTGGTCCATATTTCGGATTCCTTTTCTTGTATTTTTTTTTTGCCTTTGTGACTTTTATTATATTTGTTGTCACCCCAGGAAGTTCGGGCTTTGGAGTGTGAGATCCAACTGCTCAAAAACCTGAGGCATGAGCGCATCGTGCAGTACTTTGGTTGTTTGCAGGATGCACAGGAGCGTACGCTCTCAATATTCATGGAGTACATGCCTGGGGTGAGGATGGTCACCACGTAGCAATGTATGATCATGTACCTCTCTAATATTATTATATGGTCTTTACACATAAATTTGCACCTGAAAGCAATTGGAATGCAACATTATGTATCACTGTTGCCTTCACAATGAGTAACTGGTCCCTCAAGCATTTTACTTGAAATGTCAGTTGCAGAGGTATTTCAGTGTAGTTAATTTAAGTGATAATGTTTCCATCAAATGTCTCGATTAAGGCCCTGAATTTTTACACCAATTGTCACATTCAGAAGTCGAAGAACGAGAGAGCGTTGTTTTTTATTATTATTATTTTTTAAATATTAACGATATACCCAACCTGTCCACCAAGGTTCTTTCAAATCCGTCCATAACTTTTTGAGATATCGTGTTCACAGACGGACAGACAAACAGAGGTGAAAACATAACCACCATCCACCTTAGGTGGTGGAGGTAATCAACATTTTATGTTCAATTACCTTGGGAAAAAGGATTTTTGATGTCCAATCATTTTTATCCTTTGACCCAAAGATCATAATGTACTTGCAACATGATGTATAAATGTTCATGTCTGGCTACCATTCCTCTTGGCTTGTGTTTGCAGGGTTCGGTGAAGGACCAACTGAAGTCATACGGTGCTTTAACGGAGAATGTGACCCGTCGATATACGCGACAGATTCTGGAGGGTGTTCATTATCTACATTCCAACATGATTGTGCACCGTGACATCAAGGGTATGCTTCGCAACTTTGCACAACATCCTTTTGCTAAACTTATTGTGATACCCTTGCTTCCGTTAATTTATTTGTATGTTTCAACTTTTTTTTTTCACAAAACAAGTGTCACCTCAATGTGTCTGAAAGAGCTTTCTGTTTATCCAAATAATTGCTATTTGATGCTGATTCTGATGCTTCCAAATGTTTAGGTGCGAACATCCTGCGTGATTCTGTGGGCAATGTGAAACTCGGTGATTTTGGTGCCAGCAAACGCCTGCAGACAATCTGCCTCACAGGCACTGGGATCAAGTCCGTGAGTGGCACGCCAAATTGGATGAGCCCCGAGGTCATCAGCGGTGAAGGATATGGGCGCAAAGCCGACATCTGGTGAGGCGTCTCTTGCCTTGTTCCCTGTTGTGGAGTGTGCATATGAAGAGACGGCAGGCATTCATGTGTGAGGAGGACGTTGTGGTGAGAGGATCGAGAGGATCAATATATTGGCACAATGGAAAAAATGACGAGGGAAGGAAGCATGCAAATAAGGGGATGAGAGGGTATTAGGAGTGAGGAGTGGTGCATACGTGAATGAGATTGGAAGAGGGAGCGGAAGAAGAGTTGTGCTCATGTATTGTCCTCCTGCCTTCTTGTTACCTCACTCTTCCTTGAGCCTATATTTTGTACAAAAAAAGAGAGCTCGCTATACACCAGGCTAATGTATGTGCAGGAATGTACTCCAATGAAAAAAGGTAAGGTGAAAGATAAACTGGACTCATTACTTATCTTGGGCAACCACTGTATGTCTGCTGGTAAAAGGAAGGTCATAGCAAGGTTAAAATGAGCCTCTTCTCTGCTTTAATTTTTGTAATGATTTTCAGTCCAGTAACTGTTCAGTATTGTCGACAAAGTCCCGAGACTGCCTGCACTTTGTAGAATGCATGGCTTTGTAACTGTCAACGTTCGCAAAACTGCTGAGGTGACGTAGTTTTGATAAATGAAGGGAAGTGCAGGAAGTGTGCGTGTGTGTGTGTGTGTGTGTGTGTGTGTGTGTGTTTTACTGGTCGAGTTCACCATGTGCTTTGGCTTGACTTGGCATGGCCCCTCTGGCTTGACAAGATGACCATTATTACAAACAGCTTGCAGGTTGAAGCGAGCCAGCTGTCCCTGTGCAAACACAATTAGGCGAGGATGTGAAGGTTGTGGAGTAAAAAGGGCACGTCCTGTTTCCTTTGCGAAACAATAACTCGGCCACTGCATCTCAGCAATTGCACACAAACTGCACCAGCATGATGGCAAAGTGAAAATTGCATTCTGTTACTCCAGAATGTTTTTTTGGGAGGGGTGAGGGTAGATTGGTACAGATAAATGTTTACATATACAGTATTGTATTTGTTCCTTAGCATCTTTGTGTGAGTTGTTTTATTTGAAGTAACTAATTGTGGTGTCATCTCGATTTTATCTTGCCAAAACGAAGTTTTTGCAAGATATGTTAGTCAGTCTGTATGTTTTTATTTTTTTTTTTTTTTTTTTTTTTTTTGTTTGTCTGTAATCACGGAAAAAAAATTCTGCAGACTACAGTTTTCATTGGAAATTTTTGTAACTTCGCATATCAGAGGCCTATGGAGGTCCCTTTCAGGCCATAAATTTTGAAGGTCAAGGTCAAAGGTCAAGGTCACTGTCGCAAATCAGGGGAATCGACAAAACCCTTATTTTTTGAGTAATTTTGATCGGATCGTCTTCAAACTTCATGGAAGATAGTTCATGGTCTGGCGCTCAGCTGATTAATTTTTGGTGGCGATTGCCTTGACCTTCATGTGTTTTTTTTTGTTGTTGTTTTTTTTTTTTTATCTGTAATCACGTATAAATCACTCTGCAGAGCACAGTTTTCATTGGAAATTTTTGTAACTTCGCATATCAGAGGCCTATGGAGGTCCTTTCAGCGCAATAAATTTTGAAGGTCAAGGTCAAAGTCAAGGTCACTTTGTCGCAAATCAGGGGAGTCGACGAAACCTTATTTTTTGAGTAATTTTGATCGGATCGTCTTCAAACTTCATGGGAATATAGTTCATGGTCTGGCATTCAGCCGATTAATTTTTGGTGGCGATTGGCCTTGACCTTCATGGTTAACGCCTAAGGTCAAACATATTTGACCCCAAGGTCAAATTTTCAAGTTTTAGGAACCATATCGTGTAGTACCTCAAATTGAACACCTCGATGAGTGCTTTCTAGATATATCAAGCTTGAGACATTATGACGTGATTTGGTGACGTTTTGAGGCAAACGCATATTTTTCATGGTTACTCTGTAGAACGATTCTCATCGGAATCTCTCGTAGGCAGATATTCCTCAAGGAGTCGCTCCTGGTGGATAGCAGCTCTATTCACCTCAGTGTGACCTTAAAGAAGTCACACGTGGTCATCTTTTGGCAAGATACGGATCACCCTACGGGTGACATTGGTTTATTTTTTTTAAGAATAATTCAAAACGGCAAAGAAATTTGTAACTTTCAAGTTAAAATATTATTGCTTAAATATGACAGCACCCCTTCAGTGAATGATCTTTCGCACTGCCATTACAAGCGCACGTTGAAGAACAGCAAGTCTTTACAAAGTCCCTGACCTCACCATAATCTCAATATTTCTCCATTTCTTTCAACACCTAACCCACCCATTACTACCTCCCCCCAATTTTTATTTACTTTCATCCGAACTGGCTTTTGTCCAGGTAGAACATAGAATAAGAGAGAAAGTTTACAGAGGAAACCCAACACTCAGCTTTCAACTCACTCCCAACTCCCACCTCTTCTTGCATGCTTTCCCGACTACAGTGCGCACAAGACGTGCGTCACTCTCGTCCCACGAGGCTTTTAATAAAGCAAAACTCGGCTCCTTTATTGCTTGTCTGTTTGCAGCCGCCACCCCACTGCACATAAACTTAGAAAAATATAATGGGGCCCAGGAGTAAAATAGCCTCCTGTGATGGCTGATTAGCTATCCTGCTGTTTGCCTTCTTTGACCACCAGGTCTATTGTCACCTGAGAAACAAAGGAAAGTCGGTAGTCATGGATGTTAAGTACAAAAGCTAAATGCACTCCAAAGTGCTCTTTAAAAGACCCTGGAAGAGTCCCAAGCACCTCGAAGAGTACGTCTCACAATCATATACAATGCAATGCTTTCATCAATTTTTAATGTTTGAGTAAGGGCTGTGACGTAGTGGCTACCTGTCTAGGATTGGTTCTAACCTTGAAACGCTTCTGGACTTGTGAAAGTCACAGATCTGTCAAGAGTACAAGTCTCTATTATTGTTATAATTATTATTTTTATTATAGGAAACTCTAGCTAATTAATACCAAGGAATGATCAGACAGTTTGCAGAATAAAACAATGAAGGTAAATTATTGGTATTTAATATACAATGTGCCAGCTTCAGAATTAAATCCTGATGCAGTCAAAAGCACATTAGTGAAATGATCCATTTTAACTCTCAGCAAACTTCAATTAGAGCGAAGTCGATGGCACGCCATCGTAAATCCCCACACTTCCCACCGAAAGAAAAGTTGAAAAATGGCAAAAAGTTCCATCAGAAATGACCCAGTTTCAAAATTTAAGTTAAATTTTTTTTCACCATTTTCACCCCTGTCACCCCAAGTTCCCACCCCTGGGGCATGAACCGGGGATCAAATCCCCAAAAATTGTTACATATTTCATGCGTCTCCAAATGTTGATTAAATATACAAAGTTTCATTAAAAACGAGCTTGTAATTTCATATTTTGTTACTTGACCTTTTGGCCCCACCCCATCATCTATCCATTGGGACCATACTCTGTGCAGAGCGTTGGTGCTGCCTCAGCAGTCTCAGCTATTGGGCATAATCCTGGTCGGGTAGCCACTCCACCACAGGATACCAGCAAGCTGGCACTCATTTTGCTGACATCAGAAGGATGACAGGCAGTCAACCCCACCTGGTATTAATTCA
>CM068956.1:27982674-27993647 GCA_035128595.1 Eptatretus atami | reverse complement strand
GTGCAGAGCGTTGGTGCTACCTAAGCAGTCTCCTGGGCTATTGGGCACAATCCTGGATGGGTCGCCACTCCGATACAGGATACCAGCAAGCTGGCACTCATCTTTTCTGACCTCGGAAGGATGACAGGCGGTCATCCCCACCTGGTATTAATTAATTGGCCAAGTGGGATTTGAACTCAGGACCCTAGGATCCCAAGCCCACCACCCGAACCATTAAGTCAACACCAGGCATACAATACATCCAGCCGTAGCCTGGTGTTGGCAAGTGGTTAGGGTGGTGGTTTGGGATCCCAGGGTCCTGAGTTCAAGCCCTGTTGGCCGCTGAATTAATACACCAGGGGGTTGACTCAGCCTGTCATCCTTCCGAGGTCGGCAAAATGAGTACCAGTTGCAGTGTGTGTACTGGTAGAGGGGCACTGCATTCAGCGACACAGTCACGCTTCAAGAAATGATAGCTACCCCGGCAGCTAAGCTGCCATACGACCACCACCATACATCCAGCTCCCATGTACCTATAGCTGGCACAAACTTTGTGTATTTTCACGTCACGAAGATGTCCTTTGATGAAGAGTTTGTTACCGTTACTTGGTAATGATGCACAGCATCGACTTTCCAATTGCATATGTCCATTAAATAAATCACCAAGCCTGACATGTTCAGAGGAGGAACTCCCACAAGGTTTGAAGTCCATTCACTGGTAACGATCTCTCCAGGAGTTTGTGTAGCACATTCCCATCCACTCGGGCCTTGCACCAGCCCATATGGTTGGGAGTTTGCAGTACCAGCAGCTGCCTGTTCAATAAGCTGGGAAAGTTGTCCCAATTTTTGTTGTTGTGCAGAGGCACAGCCCTTTCTCTCAGGTATGTTTCCAAGTCTTTTTGGTGTCTTTTAGAAGCTTTGTGAGCCATTTTAGGTAACGATCCTTATCCCGGACACATGATGTACTTTATGGTACTCCGAACACCGCTATTTCTAGGGGTTTCTGCGCATGTGCACCAAGCGTTCTGGGTGGATTATGTCATTTTGAAAGTCGCTTATTGACGGCATCATTTCTTCACCCCTAATAGCTCCTCCCTTTGATATGGGTCAATGGTTAAACCACTTGCACTAAGCCACATGTACAGGTGAAAATTGCAAGTCTTCTCCCCACCCTCGTGAGGGTACCCACGACATGACCCAAGCAAGTTTGCAAAATTCGAGGGAAATAAATTGCGAAGCTGTTTTCGTAACTGCAAAGTTAACGATCAGCACTGCCTGGCAGGTCTGCAGAAAAATTGGGACAGTGAGGGTGTATGACATCACTTACCAGGAGCCAATCATCGTGCACCGAGCCTCGCACAACCAATCGGCAGCATCTCGCGACTTGCCCACTTTAAGCATCGTCCACATTTGCTTTGTGCATTTATCGATGTAAATAATGAATCCTTATTTTGTCCAAATCAAATTTGTTTTTGACCGTGCACTACATGGGGAGGGGAGGGAAGGGAGGGATCCTTCGGGATGGGATGAATATGGTTAAATTTTTCTTTGTGTAACCGGTGGTTTGGAAGGAGATGTAAAACAGACACATACAGACATTGGATCTCATTATATAGATTCCTTCGTTTTCATTATTAAACCGCTTAAAACTGTGGAATCGACATCTTATTTGCCGTCTTGACAATAAGCCGTGGTTGGTATCACCTAATGATGCTTGGAGGATGGGGGAAGAGGTCCCGTGTTGTGACTCGAAACTCGCTTCGTTGTCCTCATTTGCTGCGTGATCGCTGAAAACGACATGACTGTTTGTTTCTAAATTCACTCTTAAAATCTAAATTTACCTCTCGACTCATTTTGACCTTTATTGAAAGAAACAGATATTGAAATACTAATAAATTAATCTTCCTGTCACTTGTTTTACAATGCTGTTGATAACAACATGCTGCAAAACATAACTCATTTCAAGTAGATTAAACTTCTATTTAAACGCACCCATTATGATGATAATAGATGTCAAGTAACAAAGAAAAACTTGTGGAATTACAACAATTTGTCAAAATACTTTTCTTGTGTTCCTTGTATGTACAACAACTGCTGCATTTACTGTGTGCAAGATGGAAGGAGCGGTCGTTTTACGAGCCACACAAACTTCATTGTGTGGAACAATCGCCAGAGTTTTCCATATCTTTTAGTTTTCGGATCTCCAGCCTGAGTTGATTCTCCACTTGCATAATGGTAGCCGGCTTCTTGTACTGCGTAGGTTAGAGAGGAAATGTCACAGCTCGTCATCAATAGCTATATTGTGCCTCTAATCTCAGCAGAACAAGGTTGCAATTCAATTTATGGGAAAACAACTGATAGCTGTCGTTGAAGCGGTCCACATTGTGACATTTAGTACACCATTTATTTTCAAGTGTGTGACAGGATCCAGCACATTTACCTTTGAGCTGTACAATCTGGGTTCAATTCCAGACCAGCCTACAAAATGTCGAGTTGGTGCTTTTGCAGGCAGGGCAGTTGTTATTACAAATGACACCGTCCCTCGGATGGACGTTAAACGACGTGACCCATCTGCTGGCATTTTTTTGGTGGACGATGACTATCCAATGGTGTTCTTCATGAAGCGTAGGGGCATTATCCTGAACAAATTACAAATCCCTGCTAAAATTACCTCCGGCCTGGCCAACCAGTTCTTGAATGACTTGGGCCAAAATGTAGTCAGCCAACAGCATTAGGGAAATTGTGGTGCAATCAATTGTGGCCGTTCAAAGAGGTGGTGGAAGGGGTGGATGTAAGGACATCTCTCACTCACAGCTCATCGTGTTACAATGGGTGATTGGTTTCATTGTGCAAGCAAATACAACAGCACATCATTCATTGCTCAGGCAGGAACATGCAGGCATACCGTAATCACGAGGGTGTTGTTTTTATGTGTGAAACTCAAAGCACTCGACTCCAGAGGTAACCCATAGCGCTCCATATCAGGAACTGACAATGTCTTATAATACCTGAGGTAATAAAAGAACACAACACAATATTTAAGATGATGTAACACTCCTTGTATAAATTAACATTATGATCAATCCTACATGTACTGTATATTATGGTGATTGTCGCATGAATGTTGATGACTGCTGCAGAACGTTAGTTTGGTTCTCGAGCCACAGACTTTCCCATGTTGCACAACTTCATACCACAGTCTGATTGTTGATTTGTGGCTCAGATAGTCAGAAAGCCATGTGTGGTGGTGGCCTTGGATGCCAGGAAGCAGAGAGTTTGCAGAGAAAGGCAAGGTGTCAGCCTGTGTCAAAAGCTTGAGATCTGTCCAGAGAAATGACTGTGATCTCATCTGATATTGAAGGCCTCCATCCATTAGGGGGAGAGCAGGAGCAATCGAAACTAGTGTGTGTGTGTGTGTGTGTGTGTGTTATGTGTGTGTGTGTCCTCCATAACTCCAAAACCATGAAATCTAGCAGCCTGAAACTTTGTGTGCATACTAAGGGAACTCCAAGGAAGTGCATGAGTGAAAATTGCATCATCCCTCTCCCCTCTCTCATCCCTCTCCCCCATCCTATCACTCTCTCTCTCTCCTCTCTCTCTCTCTCTCTCTCTTCTCTCCCTCCACCCCCACCTCCCTCTCACTCCCACCCTTTCCTCTTACTCCACCCTGTCCCTCTTACTCCCACCCCTGTCCCTCTTACTCCCACCCCGTCCCTCTTACTCCCACCCTGTCCCTATTACTCCCACCCCTGTCCCTCTCCCTCCCACCCCTGTCCCTCTGCCTCCACCCTGTCCCTCTCCCTCCCATCCTCTCTCGGCATGCTCCCCTGCTCCTCCGCCTCTCTCCCCTGCTCCTCCGCTCTCCCTGCTCCTCCGCTCTCTCCCCTGCTCCTCCGCCTCTCTCCCCTGCTCCTCCGCCCCTATCCCCTGTTCCTCCACCCCTCTCCCTCTGTGAAGGGGACTGTTTCGTTTTGAATTTGCCAAGTAGGTGGCGTATATCCCCTTCCATCCCTCCTTTCCCCTTACGCAGCACGGGCTTTTGAATGCTCGGGCCTGATTTTATATGGAACCCGGCAGTTAAAAAGAAAATGTTGCTGTTTGGGCGTGTTTTATTGCCCTTCCCTTCCCCTCGCGCTGCCTTCCTCTCCTTTCCCCTCGCGCCGCCTTCCTCTCCTTTCCCCTCGCGCCGCCTTCCTCTCCTTTCCCTCGCGCCGCCTTCCTCTCCTTTTCCCCTCGCGCCGCCTTCCCTTCTCTTTCCCCTCGCGCCGCCTTCCTCTCCTTTCCCCTCGCGCCGCCCTTCCTCTCCTTTCCCCTCGCGCCGCCTTCCTCTCCTTTCCCCTCACGCCGCCTTCCTCTCCTTTCCCCTCACGCTGCCCTAATCCATGACAAAAGTTTTCTGAGGGCAATGAATAGTGCATAGTTGGTGAAATACAAAGATCATGTTGATTGTGCTTTTGATGGAGTGGAAACCACACACTGTGTTTCAGGTAGAATATTTCTGGCTATAGATGTTATCGTTCTATGCAGCGTCCTTCTTTCAAGGATTGGTCAGCAATTGAAAACGGTGAAAATCCCTCTGTACCACAGTCAGAACAAGACTAGATTGGCACTCGGTAGAGCGCATACCGCCAAGGCTGCACAGTTTACGTTTTATATCCCACTGATAGGCCAGATCTGTAATGTTTCCAGACCTTAACCAAAATCTAATCGACTTGTTCTTGTCACCTACCCAACTCATTCACCAAGTTTTGTCATAACCCGTCCACAACGTTTTGAGATATCATGCTGTTTATAGTTTTTGGTCCTATGTCTTCATGATAAAAAAAATCACTTGAAAAATTAAAAAATTCTCGTATCTGGATCCAGATTCGGATCTTCACCAAAATCAAATCAATTCGTCCTTGTTTCCCACCCAACCTGTCCAAGTTTCATCAGACTTCATCCAGATTTTGAGATATGCTGTTATATATATAGTTTTTGACTCAATCACTCATGATGAAGAATCAGGGTGTGTTCAAATTTTCCACCTGTTGGGTAACTAAATAGTCTTTGTGGATCTGGTTCCAAGTTGGAGTGTACGACTTTGAAATAGCAATAAAATACTCTGAACATTTTTATTGCTTGACATATAAGATTCAAACGAGAACCATCACTGCCCAAAAATTTGTTCAACATTATGTAGGGCCACTTTTGAATGTGGATGAAAATAAAATAAAACTTGCAGAATGCCCCATGCATAATTAGTGTCAATATCATTTATTGCAATTCAAAGAGGTTCTATTCAACATAAATGCTGTTCATCAAACTATTGTGACTGGTAAGTTCTCTGTTCTTGTCTATGGCAGCTTGGCTGCCAGGTAGCTATCATTTCTTGGAGCACAGCTATGCCACTGATGCTTTACCCCTCTACCAGTGCACTGGTACTCATTTCACCAACCTCAGAAGGATGACAGCCTGATTCAACCCCACCTGGTGTTAATTCGGCAGCCAACAGGGCCTGAACTCAGGACCCTAGGATCCCTAGGCAGCCACCCGAACCACGAAGCCAACACCAGGCTTGGACTGGTAAGTGAATTTGTTGTTCAAATTGTATAATTTTGCCTTGGTGAGTGTTCATAATGAAAATAGAATCTTCAGAAGGTTTTTGAAGCAGTTCAAAAATATTTGTATGATTCTTATAAATCTTGTTTTAACAACGACGACAGATCCTTGTGTCACACAAATTGTGATTCGTGATAGTTTAGAAAGAAAATTACATCATATTCCATCAAATTATACTGGACATCTCGCCCAAGTAGTTTTTTTTTTTGGAAACATTCGCTCTTTTTGCAGTTGAAGCAAATTTTGAGATAAGTTATATGAAAGAAGGGCTGTCAGGATGACCTAGAGGTACGCATGCTCACCTCTGAGCTGTCTAGCCTGGGTTTGAATCCCGACCCAGATATGAACTTCCATCAAGGTGTTTCACAGGCAGGGTGATTCATCAATGTGTGTACCGTCCCTCGGATTGACGTTAAAATGGGCGTCCCATCTGCCAGCATTAGTTGGTGGATGCTAAAGATCCCACGGTGTCCTTTGTGAAGAGGAGACGAGTTATTGCCGGAATTACAAATTCCTGCCCTGACAACAAATAACAAATTCCTGCCCTGACTTCCTGTGTCAGAGTGGCGACCCATCCATGATTATAACCCAAGCCAAAGAAACTGCTTCGGTAGAACACACTCTCTGTATAGAGCATGTAAACAATATGTGATCTGATTTGTATTATGAACAAGCTTGAGAAAGCAACTGATTGACTTGTATGCAAGAACAGCTACCTTTTAACACAAGCACTGTTTTTAACTGACAATCATTCCCGACTTCTATTTCCACATTAGACCATAGACTTAATGACAACCTCTGTGCTATGTCAAAGACCACAGAAAACAATTCTGTGAATTGTCACAAAAGAGTTGTCACTCAATCTGCAATATCTCTCCTGAGTACTGTACTTACTTCTTGTTGGTCGTTTTAATAATGCATCGTTGCCTTTCTGGATCCACAGCCAAAGAGTACACATCGGGAGGGTAAGGGAGGTTCCGTATGCGCCATTGGAAGGCGTTCTGAGTATCCATTCGTATACATTTTGGCTGGTAAGACACACGATCGGAGCATTAAGATTTACATGCCAGCAAAAAAAAATCTAAATAATTAGAAACTAGGTGGATGAGTTGGTCAGGTGACAAGAATAAGCCGAATGGATTTTGGTTTAGGTCCGGAATCGGATCCAACCTATCAGTGGGATAAAAAATGTATACTGTTCAGCCTGGGGGAGGTATGCACTCTACCGAGTGCCATTCTCGTCTCTACGCTGTTTCCTCGATCATAAAATGACAGACAGATTGAGTGAACCAATTGCTTAACCCCACTTTACACCAAATTTGGGTAATAATAAAGCATCACAACATGCCAAACCCACATCTTTAAAGAGATGCTCAGATTATGAGCACAAGTGGTCAAAGTGGGCAATTATAAATGGCACACACCATGTTGATGTTTTCCCTGAGATGTCCATCAGGGTGGTCTTCCTTGGTAAGTCCTGCATTCCCTATCTCCACCTCCCAATGCCCCAGTGCACCCAGCGCACTCCGCTGACGCCACTTGCGCACTGTGCCCGTGACACTCAATTAGCAACACGATCAAAAACAGTACGAAGCACCAGACACTTAAAAATGAAATCCAAAATGGGCGAGAAAACCAGTCTTCCATTTATAGCCTGCAATGGGGCAAACATCTTTTTTTAAATAATTAAAAATTATCCAGGTAATAGTAAACGAAAAGATCAATTCACCAGTAAGATGGCAATCCAGTAAAATGTGAAGATTTTCTCGTCGGAAGAACTATAAAATTATGAAAAAGCAAGATCAATCAATTAAACCACCTGTCACTGATCCTCAGCTCTGGACAAATAAACATTTATCCCACCATAAATATAAGCCAAGTGCTAAATACACATAGCCACCTATTCATGTTTTTGTTGTGGCAAAAACCTCATTGTCTCATTCACTGCAAATTAGAGTCGCTGAGAGTTAACAGTTACAGTGGCCTGCAAAAGTATTCAGTATTCACTCCCTACCAATAATTCCACATTTCGATGAACTAGCAGATACCCGTCTACGACGGGTACGGGAGACAGGACAGATCACAATACTCGGTTACGGTAGTTTCTTTGGATGTTTTGCGCCGCATTCAACAGCTCGGTTCATATTGGTGGCGTGTCTGGGTGCACATGGTAGCGTTTGAGACCGGTCGCTTTAGATTGTTGGCCTTGCCACATAGTGCCGGATGAGTAACACGAACGATTTGACATATTCATCATTTCTGTATGACCTCCATCAACAGATTAACAACATGGCAGGATAAAAGTCGTAAATGCTGAGTTGAACAAACGTCATGACTCATGACTTAGTTAAGTAAAGCATGTCGTCTGGACCCGGCCGTCGGTTGCGCGCCGAACGCTGCTGATTGTGACGTCATCGATTCCTTTTCAAAATTCTATCTATATTCGATTTTTTGAATCTGCTATTTCTGCGTAAATACACGGAACACATACTGTGAAGATTTCGGAAGTATGAACAGAATTTGTTCGGAGAAAAGTGTGTTAGAAGTTCCAGGCTTACGCCCATTATATTATGATTACGAATGATAAAGAAACAATTTTTCGAATCGAATTATGTAGAAACAGATTCATGGCTGATTCGAGCAGGTGATAATCAAGGATTCTCCTGTACTTTGCACCATCCATTGTCCCTTCTATCCTGACGAGCTTTCTAGTCCTGACTGATGAAAAACAGCTCCATAACATGATGCTGCCACCACCATGCTTGACAGTTGGGATGGTGTGGACACGGTGATGTGGTGTTAGGTTTACGCCAGACGTAATGCTTTGAGTTTAGACCAAAAAGTTCAATGTTTGTCTCGTCTGACCACAAAACCTTTCTCTTCATGCCTGCAGTATTATCAAGATCTGTTTTCGCAAACTCCATACGAGCTTTTAGATGCGTCATTTTCAGTAATGGCTTCTTTCTTGCCACCTGTCCATAGATGCCAGCTTTGTGAAGGGAACAGGATATTGTTGATTGATGAAAACTGACCCCCATCTCGGACATAGAGTCTTGCAGATCTTCCAAAGTCATTGTTGGATTTACAGTGACATCCCGAACCAGTTTCCTGCTTGCCCGACTGCTGAGTTTTGGATGGGTGACCTGATCTGGGTAGAGTCTCGGTGGTATGATACGTGTTCTACTTCTTAATGATGGATTTCATCATACTCAAAGGAATGAGTGACTTTGAAATCTTATAATCCTCTCCTGAATGGTGTTTCTCCACCACTTTATGTCTGATTTCTTTGAAAATCTCCTTGGTCTTCATGTTTGCACTGTTGGTTGACCAAGTGAGTTGCACCTTAAAACTCATTCAATAAGTGGGGAAGCTTAATTTTTAATTTTAACAACCAATTACATAGTGACATGACAGAAGTAAATAGACACCTTAGATTTCTTCATTTCATCTGTATAACGCAGTTTTACTCAGTGATTTGTTGGATTCGCTATATATGCTAGTATCCCTTATTGTCGGGTTTTCCGTCTGTCTGTCTGTCTGTGTGTGTGTGTGTGTGTGTATGTGTGTCTGCAACGAGGCTCCACAGCACGAACGAACCAGCGAACCAATTTCGATGAAACTTTGCCAAAAGGTGGAATATATACTGGGAATGTGCGCGTTTGAATTTCGTTACCTCGCAACCCACCGTTGCTGTGCAGCGGCCGAAAAACCGCGTACAGTATTTTCAATACTTGTCCTTCAGTTTTGAATGTAGAGAAACGAGACTTCGAATTAAACACTTCGAGATATTTAGAAAATTTTACTCGAGCCGATTTTGATTGAGGTTTTTATTTTCAAATGGTAGTCCTTCAAAAATCGGGTGTCTATTTGCCGTCATTTAAGGTGTGTATACAGTGTTTGTAAGGAACTACACCGTCGTTCCACCTTCGATCTCTCCTCGATCCAACGTTATTGACCAAAGTGAAAAGGATCCAAAATAAATGGAATCACCGGCATTTCTGTCTTTGTGAATTTCTAATAATATGTTTATTTATTACGAAAACGATTCACGATCCACACACCACTCCAATTATTTATTATTTACCGAAAACGATTCCACGACCCACACTCCACCTCCAATTATTTATTTATTTACCGAAAACGATTCCACGATCCACACACCACTCCAATATTATTTATTTACCGAAAACGATTCCACGACCACACTCCGCCTCCAATTATTTATTTATTTCCGTAAACGTTCCACGATTCACCACACCACCTTCAATTATTTATTTATTTACCGAAAACGATTCCACGATCCACACACCACCTCCAATTATTATTTATTTACCGAAAACGATTCCACGACCCACACTCCACCTCCAATTATTTATTTATTTTCCGTAAACGATTCCATGATCCACACACCACCTCCAATTATTTATTTATTTACCGAAAACGATTCCCCACCCACACACCACCTCCAATTATTATTTATTTAACGAAAACAGTTCCACGACCCACACACAACCTCCAATTATTTATTTATTTACCGAAAACGATTCCACGATCCACACACCACCTCCAATTATTTATTTATTTACCAAACGATTCCACGACCCACACTCCGCCTCCAATTATTTATTTTATTTCCGTAAACGATTCCACGATCCACACACCACCTTCAATTATTTATTTATTTACCAAAAACGATTCCACGACCCCACCACCACTCCAATTATTTATTTATTTACCGAAAATGATTCCACGACCCACACACCACCTCCAATTATTTATTATTTAAAGTGGGAGTGGCGTAGGAAAGTGGGCTGGCTTATGAAAAATATTGTGTGGCTCAGGAGGTGTGGCCAAACAAGAGCATTGAGAGAAGTTTATCGGGTTTTCCGTGTGTGTGTGTGTGTGTGTGTGTGTGTGTCTGCAATGCGAGGCTCACAGCCACAAACCAGCAACCGATTATTTTTCAAATGGTAGTCCTTCAAAATAGGGTGTCTAATTACCGTCATTTTTTATGACGAGTGCCAGTTGGCAAAATACGCAATAGGAAAAATCTTGCCAGGCAGAGGAACAATTGTATGTGAATCAATACGTCTTGGCAATGAATCTTCGTCGGTGGATCAGTCAGAATGAAAAGCATCGTATCCAGCGCTTTCAATCCTAGCGAATCCCTCGTCGCCTACTGGCTTGTGCTAATATTCGTTTATTTCTTTGTAGAAACAAGTTCCTGGGTCTTATATGACAATTAACTATGCCTCGAACCAAGGGAGCAAACAAACTTTCCGATTTTCAAAGAGGACGAATTGTTGGCAAATCGGAAGGTGGAGTCAGCCACCATCAGATAGCTCAGAACCTTGGCATTCCGCTTTCTACGGTCAATCGGATGATTGTGCAAT
>CM068956.1:27969883-27981372 GCA_035128595.1 Eptatretus atami | reverse complement strand
GACTTATTTTGTAATTTTTGAAACAAATAATTTGCTCCTGAAGTGATTTTGGGTTAATTAGGAAAAGGGTTTGAATACTTACGCAACTGAGAATCATCTGATTTTCTCTGTTAATCTAACTTATTCACCTTTTTTTTTTTTGAACAGTAGGCACACGTTGGCTACGACGGAGAGAGTTGCGAGTCATGCGTGGAGATGGCCTTGGTACCATCGAAGGAGTTTGTGAGCAGGAGGGTGCCTAGAACCATGTTAAAAGCGCGAATCATGTCTCGGGACCATGTGTCTCAGTCCGGCTTGAGACTTCCTTCATTGTTGGGAGAAGCAGAAGCAGCATATCGGTGAGTGACTGGTCTGAAATCAATTGATATCGAAATGCAAGCGAGATTGGGTAAGAGAGATTAATTCTAAGCGATGAGAATTCATAACCTTAGATGATGGAAAGACAAGGGATTGTCGGTTTGCAGGGATTGCTTTTTGCATTTGTCAGGGCAGATGATGTTTTGTTCGAAGAGACTAGGCAAGCCTTGAGAAATAGAAGGTGATAGAGAGAGAGAGGTGCAAGAGCAGAGGAGCGGTTTTAGGACACTGGACTGATGCCGTCATGTACGGTTGCAGAAATTTCATCTCATTTTCAATTTAATTACATTATGAACAATGTCAAGCAAATTGCCTGTTTGCTTCCAAAAACCTCCGGTTTAGGTAATTTGGCACAATTTATTGCATCTCACCCAATTCCAAACTTCCGCCGTGTATTTCTGAAGTCGATACAGCGGATTCAAGCAAAATGTGGCGCCGAGGCGATGCAAGCAAATATCTATCATCAAAATATGTAGTCTGCATTTTCCGAGATCGAAGTGAGGAGTTATTCTACCTGTTTGCTCTAGTGGCGAGAATTTAAGTGCGTGGACATCGGAGAAATTTTGAATCGTAGTCTGAGTGATGTACAAGGAAAAACTGATTAATATTTGGTAGAAGATCCCAGATGCCCGATCGACGATTCAGAAAGACAGATTTTAAAATGATCTTTGAGCGTGTACCGACGATATACACGTATGTACGCAACTGTGGACAAGGTTGAACACCAAGGACCGGATTTTTTTATTTGGTAAATCGCATAATCACGATCCTATACCGAGAATTTTTTTACTTCCAAAGTATTTCTCACCAATTGAGAGAGGGCAAAAACGACATTAGTATTCATAGTTCATTAAATTATTGGCTCCTTGATACATTTCTTACCGTGAAGGCATGCGTAGGAGCATACATCTACTGCGTGCCTTTCAGTTGCATGTTTTTGGAAGCTTAGAAAACATGTTTGGAATGTAGAAATCTTGTTTTATCTCATGCTATCAATTAATTTTTTTTTTCCTGAGGTAGTCAACCACACTTATATTATTGAGCCACTTACTTATTAGCCACACCACGTTTTCTGTACAACGTCCACTCTTTATCTCCTATGAGACGGCGCAAGGTAACACTGTACTTCGCAGATGGCAAGACAAATGGTTGAAGATCCGACTTGACGTCGGAAGATACTTTAACGTAAAGTTCATATCGTATGATATTCACACAAATTATCTCCCGAATTGAAAATACAGAATTGAGAGATTATTTAATAATGAACGTGCAAAGTAATTCCCCCCCCTCCAAGTTTCCAATTTTGATGATGCCACTGACTATTTCTTGCTTTTCAAATCCAAACTTATATATAGTCTCACAACTAGTCCAAGTGATGAAATTAAAAGGTGATGAAACTCCATGACGAGCTTCAGTCGCGTCTTCAGAATGGCTCTCTGCTCCTGTGCAAAAAAAAAGCAGATACAGTTAGATTACAAGAAATCGATATTCTCAGTTGCGTAATATCAACTTTTCCTAATTAACCCAATCTCACTCAGCAATTATTGTATTCAAAAATTACAATAGTTCTATCGTTTCACGTACAAAACATGACAAGAATAACCTGATTTAAATTAATTTATTTTTTAACTTTAATAATTTGTCCATTTATACATCACATATTTTGTAGATTGCATTGCGATTCACACTTTTACCTTTCAGGCATAACTACGTTCAAAATTTTTTGATGCTGCCGTTCACACAAAAGTTTGTAATTCTGCCTGATGTTGTCCTGGATTTTTCCACCACAGGCTTGACAATTGCCCGAGTGTTCCGGGATTCTTCAGACCGACTTGCCGTGGAGTCTGATCCTTTGTCCTGCCTCTTTGGTCTTTTGCAGTTGCATGGGCTCCATCTGTCCTGACGAGTGTGTTGCCATCGACCGTGAAAGACAGGAAAGTCTTCTCCAGCATAGAATTAGATTGTGAGTAGTCAACACATTAATCTGACCGACCAGCTCCAGATTGCTCCCGATCACTGAACACCGGTTTGACATTCGTGCAATCGTTCAATTATCGCTAGAGGTCTGCAGACCCTACGTCCACTTAGAAATTGGGATAATGTAATCGTCTGAAAATTAGTTGCAAAATCCAAGTCAGTTGGCATTCGTCCCGCCCATCTTTCCTGATTGCTTCAGATTCCAAGACTCTCCATAGGTGCAGGTTATGAACCACAGTCATCAAGCTAACTTGACTCCTCTGCACCATCTTCTTGCCTGCAATGGAGTTTCTCAGTGCACTTACGCTTACATCTTTTGAGGCCCAGGTCGACAAAGTTGAGCTGTGAGATTCCTTGCCTTCGCTGGTGCATTGGCCAATCATCCGATTGACCGTAGAAATCGAATTGCCAAGTTCGGACTAATCGATGTGGCTGATCCACTTCCGATGCACAATTCTCTCTTTTGAATCGGAATTGTTGCTCCCTTGGTTCGAGGGCAAGTTAATTGCATATAAGACCAGACTTGTTCTACAAAGACAATAAACGATATTAGCACAAGCAGTAGGCCGACGAGGATTCCCTGGATCGAAGCCTGATACGATGCTTTTCATTGAACTGATCCACGACGAAATTCATTTGCAAGACTATTGATCACATCCAATGTCCTTGCCTGGCAGTATTTTTCCTATTGCGTATTGTTTGCAACGGCACTTCGGCCATAAAATGACGGGTAATTAGACACCCCTAGTTTTGTGAAGACTACCAGTTGAAAAAATACCCGGGGTGGGGTTGGATCTGGTCCAGGGTGTGAGTGTGAGCCTGACTGTTGCCATGAAATAGCCAGATACCAAGTGAGCTCACTGAACCAATTTATGCCATTGACATCATACAGATTCAAACAGACGAACCATTTCACTGCCCAAAGAATTACCTGTTCAACATTATTTGGAGGGCCAGCTTTTGAAGGTGTGGATGAGAACAACTCCATGAAAAAACATTCAAGCAGTGAGGCTGAGCCCAACATGGCCAGTAACTTTGTTGCAGGTGTACCTATTTATTGCAATATCTACAACGGCACGGTTCTATGAGTCAACACCTCAAACCAACTCAGAACTGTCATCTTTTAGAACTCATAGGACTGGATAAGCACGAGCGTTCTCTGATCGTGCTCCTTGCCTGCCACATGCGCGCGCACCGGGAAGACGTTAGCATGACCAGGTAGCATATCGATGTTCTTGGAGCACAGTCATGATGTCCAGCCTGAGGAGCTTTACCCCTCTGCAACCAGTGCTATCCGGTAAACTCATTTCAACACAACAACTCTCAGAGAGAGATTGGACAGCCTGATTCAAACCCACACGTGGGTGTGTAATTTCGGCAGGCGCAAGCAGGGGCCTGAACTCAGGGAGCCTAGGATCCCCTAGGCAGCCAGCGCCGATAGGGATGGCACGAGGCAACCATTGCTTAAGGGTAAATTGTAGAGTAAGTGAGGGTTTTTGTTTCTAAATTGATAATTTTTTGACTTTGAGTGTCGTTTCATATATGACAAGTAAGAAATCTTACAGAAATAATATGGGAGGGACGTTGTGTGCTGGAATGTTTCCCCGGTATAATAAATATGGAGTCGTGTGTGGATCCCGTGGATTTTCGTGTTCTTCCGGTAAAATAAAATAATTGGAGGTTGTGTGTGGGTCGTGGAACTGTTATCCGGTAAATAAAATATAATAATTGGAGTGGTGTGTGGGTGGGGGAGTCTGTTTTCGGTAAATAAATTAAATATAATGTGGAGTTTTGGTGTTGATCATGGAATCGTTTTGACGGAAAATAACTTAAAATAATTGGAGTGGGGAGTGTGTGGTCGTTGGGAAGGCGTGGGGTTGTTGCGGAGAGTCAGATTCAAAACGATATTTGTCATGAATTCTGTATAAACTTAGTTTCTTTAACAAACGACGACTAGCAAGGGATTGCGGCGTTGGTGTTGTGTCAACACAATCATTGTGAGTTCAGTGATAGTGTTAGTAATATCGAAGAGTTACAATCATAATATTTCCACAAAATATTACGGACAATCTCGCCAAGTAGTTTTATATTTTTTGGAAAACATTAACGCTACTTTTTTGCAGCCTATCCCGAAAAGACCAGATGTTAGAATGACTCCAGAGGTTGAATGATGAAAATGATTGGGCTGTCAGATGACCCTAGAGGTAGCATTGCTCACCTCTGACAGTCTGCCTTGGTTTGAATCCCGACTCCAATGTATGGAACTTCCATTCAAGGTGTTTCTCACAGGCAGGGGCTGATTCATCAATGTGCTGTACCGTCCCTGGATGACGTGTAAATATGAGGGTCCACCATGCTGCAGCATTAGTTGGTGGATGCTAAAGATCCCCATCGAGCTTCTTTTGAAGAGGAGAGAGTTATTTGCCGGAATACAAATTCCTGCCTGAACAACAAATAAACAAATGTCCTTGCCCTAACTTTTTCTTTTGTCCCGAGTGAGTAGGCGGATCCCAAACGTGCTGATGTAGACCGCGAAGCCTAAAGCAAAGGACATGAATCAGTGCGCACTGTCGGTGTAGAAGCATCTACCTCTCGTGTACTAGAGACCATAATGTAACAACCAGTAGTGTTTAATTCCTACAGCTTTTGTGTCTTTTTGTCTTGTATTATGAACGAAGCTTTTTGTGTAGAAGCAACTGATTGACTGTAGGCAAAGAACAGCTGCTTCTTTTAACTACAGCTACTGATTTGTTACACATTTGAACACCTACATTCCCGACTGTCTATTTCACTATAACATAGAGCTTAATGAACAACCTCTCTAGCTAGTCAAGACCACAGAACAATTCATGTGAATTGTCACCGCAAAGCCTCGATACTTGCAAATCTGCAATATCTCTCTGTCAGTGACTCTCTTAATACTTTTTGTTAAAATCTAATATGTCGCCATTGGGTGGTGTAGTTGTGTTTGTTTTTTGTTGGTCGTTTAATAATGCATCGTTGCCTCTTCAGTGTCTACAGCCATAACGACTACACTATTCCGATGTTCCAAACTGGAGAGAGGGTAGTAAGGGATGAGGATATCCGTATGCGCACACTTGGGTTACAGCGGCTGTTCTGGTTTCGAGTATGGCCTCCCGTCCGCCTAGCATACTCCTTTGCTGTAAGACGACAACGATCCGGTGTGGGGAGGCCCGGTTAAGATTTAACATCGGCCAGCAAAAACAAAAAATCTCGAATCACTCTAAGAAACTAGGTGGCAATGATCTTGGTAACATAGTAGTGACAATTTTCGCATACGCCTCGAATTGGATGTCAATTGAGTTTAAGGTGCGCCTCGGGATCCATGGGCTCGCTCCTGCGAGGTGTGCGATAAATTAAGGGGATTACCTCGGGTGTCCAGCCTGGGCAGGCCGGTATACAACCCTCTAACCGAGTTAGCCATTTCTCGTCTCACTACGCTCGTTCCATCCACAGGTAACACAGATCAGACGACAGGATTGAAACGTTCGAACCGCAATTGCATATACCCCACTTAATACGACGCAGAATATTGGATAACTAAAAGCAGTCCAACGAATACATGCTCAAAAAGCTCCACATACTTTCAACAAGAAGTGCTCAGATTATTGACTACTACAGTGTACAAAAAGTGGGCCTGACGTATGTATAGTAAATGGTGGACAGGATGACAAACTCCAAGTGATAATGAATATGTGTTTCTCACCTTGAGTACTGTTCCATCAGTGCTGTCTTCCTTGGTTAGTCAGCTGCAGTGTCGCTGCGTGTCCTACCTCTAACCAATTTCCACCCAGTGACCCTCAAGCGCGCCCTCGTTAAGCCACTGCGCACTCTGGCGCCAGTGAGCACTCTTAGTCACTACTGCTCATAAGCAACAGGTACTTACACTGCACCAGTTATATGGAATCGCAAACCTAGACGCCGGAGAAATTAGACAAACATCGATATACATGAGCCAGACATGCAGATTGGGATATAATATCCATCTTTATTATGAAAATATATTAACAATTTATACCAAGTAATAGTAAATCGAAAGATCAAGATACACCAGTAAGAGCGCAATCCCAGGAAAGAATTGAGATTTCTCGTTCGGAAGAAGTAGATGACGTGTGAAGTGGAAAATATATGACAAAGTCAGCTCAATATCCTTCATATTCAATGTTATAGAGCACACTGTCACTGCACTCATAGCTCCTAGGTCATGAATAGACTTGATCCCCCGACCATTACGTATAACTATAAGACCAAGTGCTGAGAACTTACACATTAGCCACCTATCGATTGTCAGTCTCTTGCTTGTGGCAAACCTCATCTGCTCAGCATGTCGCGGCAAAGCTAGTAGATCGTAGAGTTCGGGTATGATCGTGTACAGATGGCCTGCAACGATAACTTCTCGCATTCATTCTGCCTTCATGAATTCTACATGTGCGATCTGATGACTTAAGCAAGATGAGCGCGTCTAGCGACGGTTACGAGAGACTGACAGATCACAATACTCTCTCGAGATATCGGCAATTCTTGGATGTTTTGTCGCGTTCAATCGGCTTCTCGTCATATGAGTCGCGCTAATGTAGCTCGGTTGCGACCATCATTATGTGAGGGCTAGCGTTGAGCTAGAACAGCGACGATCTGAACTTATAAGTGTATGTTGGCCTCTGGCCACAATGCTTGACACTGCGATGGTGAGTAAATTCTTGCGAACATACATGACATAGTTGCTCGATTTCATGTCATGAGCTCCCCAACAGCATGTTAACAAACATAGGCAAGCAGAGTAAAAAGTACGTAGAGATGTCTGAGTGTAAGAATACCTCAGACGACTCAGTACAGAAACTTTATTTGAAGTAATAGTATTCGTCTGGGACCGCCGCCGTCGATATACTCGACGAACGCTGCTTTATTGTCGTGTCAGTGCGACTGCTCACACTACTTTCACTCATCCGTTGTTATCTCACGTCTCATCGATTTCCTCATACTGCGTATTCTCAATAGCTGCGTTCGAGAGTTTACGCGGTAGTACAGCGACTGCTTGAAGCATTTTCGAGGATGTTGGATGACTGAGAATTTGTTCTGTGTGAAGAATTAAGTGATCGCTAAGTCGTTAGGCGACAGGTAGACCACTCAATGCTCTGAGTATCTAATGATATATCGGAATGAGTAGAGAACAAATTATATCGAGATACGAATGGTTGCCTGATAGAGTAACACAGGTCAAGTATGCTCTGATTCTTGATGCAGGTGACTAGCTCGAAAAGCGATTACGCCCTGTACTTTGCATCTGTTTTCTACATAATGTCACATCCGAATTTCATTGCTCGAAACCTTTCTATCCTGACGTTAGAAGTCTCCGACTTGCTTCTAGATCTAACTGGACTGACTGAATAAAAATAAGGGGCGAGGGCCTGAAGCCCGGTGGGTTGCGAGTCGTACAAGCTTCGGCCCTAACATGATGCTTGCCTCCCACCCCATGCTGACGAGGTGTTGGGAAGGGCTGTGTTGACCGTGTGATGTGGTGTTTAGGTTTCGGCCAGACGAATTGCTTGAGTCTTAGAACCAAAAATTCGAAAGATTTTGGTCTTCGTCTGACACAAAAACCTTTCTCTTCATGCCTGCAGATTTATCAAGATCTGTTTTTCGCAAACTCCATACGAGCCTTTTAGATGCGTCATTTTCAGTAAGGCTTCTTTCTTGCCACCTGTCCAATAGATGCAGGCTTTGTGAAGGGAACAGGGATATTGTTGATGATGAAAACTGACCCCCCCATCTCGGACATTAGTCTTGCAGATCTTCCAAAGTCATTGTTGGATTTACAAGTTGACATCCCGAACCAGTTCCTGCTTGCCCGACTGCTGAGTTATTGGCATGGGTGAACCGATCTGGGATAGTCTCGGTGGTATGATCGTGTTCTACTTCTAATGTATGGATTTCTCACTACTCCAAGGAATGAGTGAACTTTGACAAATCTTATACATCCTCTCCTGAATGGGTTTTCCCACCCTTTATGTCTATTTTTTTATTGAAAAAGTCCTTGGTCTTCATGTTTGCACTGGTTGGTTGACCAACGGAGTTTGCCACCTTAAAACTCATTCAATAAGTGGGAAGCTTATTTTAATTTTAACAACCAATTACATATGACATGACAGAAGTAAATAGACACTTAGATTTCTCATTCATCTGATAACGCAGTTTACTATCAGTGATTGTTGGATTCGCCTATATATGTAGTATCCGCTTCATTGTCGGTTTTCCGTCCTGTCTGTCTGTCTGGTGTGTGGTGTGTGTATGTGTTCTGCAACGCGAGGTCCACAGGCACGAGACGACCAGCGAAACAATTTCGATGAGAACTTTCGCCAAAAGTGGAATATATACTGGGAATGTCCGCGTTTGAATTTCGTTACTCGCAACCACCCGTTGCTGTGCACGCGGCCGAAAAACCGCCGTACAGTAATTTCATATACTTGTCCTTCAGTTTGAATGTAGAGAAACGCACTCGGAATTAAACACTTTCGAGATATTTAGAAATTTTATCGAGCCGCATTTTTGATTGAGGTTTTATTTTTCAAATGGTAAGTCTTCAAAATCGGGTGTCTATTGCCGTCATTTAAGGTGTGTATACCAGTGTTTGTAAGAAGACTACACCGTCGTTCCACTCTCGATCTCTCCCGATCCAAACGTTATTGACCAAAGTGAAAAGGATCCAAAATTAAATGGAATCACCGCATTTCTGTCTTTGTTGAATTTGCTATAATATGTTTCATTTATTTACCGAAAACCGATCCACGATCCACACCCACCTCCAATTATTATTTATTTACCCGAAAACGGAGGTCCCGACCCACCACATCCACCTTCCAATTATTTATTTTATTTTTCCGTAAACGATTCATGATCCACACACCACCTCCAATGATTTATTTATTTACCGAAACGATCTCCCCACCACACACCACCTCCAATTATTTAGTTCTTATTTACGAAAACAGTTCCACGACCACACACAACCTCAATTATTATTTATTTACCTGAAACGATTCACGATCCCACACCACCGTCCAATCGTATTTATTTATTACCGAAAACGATCCCACCCAACACTCCGCCTCCAATTATTTATTTATGTTCCGTAACGATTCCACGGATTCACACACACCTTCAATTATTTAATTTATTTACAAAAACGATTCCAGACCCACACACCACCTCCAAATCTATCATTATTTACCGGAAAATGATTATCCCGACCCACACACACCTCCAATATTTATTATTTAAGTGGGAGTGGCGAGAAAGTGGCGTGGCTTATGAAAAATATTTGTGTAGCTCAGGGTGGGCAAACAAAGGCATTGAGAGAAGTTTAATCAGGTTGTTCCGTTGGTGGGGTGTGTCTGCAATGCCAGGGCTCCCACAGCACTAAACCAGCAAAACGATTATTTTCAATGGTAGTCTTCAAAAATAGTGCTGGTGGTCTATTTACCTCATTTTTATGCGCAGTTTGCCAGTTGGCAAATACGCAATAGGAAAATCTTGCAGGCAGAGGAACAATGTATGTGAATCAATAGTCTTGGCAATTGGAATCTTCGTCGGTGATCAATCAGAATGAAAAGATCGTATCCAGCGCCTTCGATCCTTAGCGAATCCCTCGTCGCCTACTGCTTGTCTAATATTCGTTTATTTCTTTGTAGAAACAAGTTTCCTGGGTTTATTAATGACAATTAACATCCTCGAACGCAAGGAGCAACACAAAGCTTGCCCCATTTTCAAAGAGGACGAATTGTGGCAAATCGTTTAAGTGGAGTAGCGCACCGAGTCAGATAGCTCAGAACCCTTGGCATTCCGCTTTCTACGTCGACATCGGGATGATTGTGCAGATTCACCAGCGAGGCAAGGAGTCCACAGCTTTCCACTGTCTAGGTCGACCTGGGCCTCGAAAGATCATGTCTTCAAGCTGTCAGCTGGTCCACTTGAGAACTCGCCCATGCAAGCAGCAGATTGTTGCAAGGAGGTCCAATGTTAGCTGAAGAACATGTGTACCTTCATCAAACGTGGGCAACTATGGGAGAGTTGCTTGGAGATAAACCTCTTAGACCAGCCAACATTCAAAGGAGAAAAGAAGTGGCTGACGAGATGCGCCAAACAGACCCTTGAGTTCTTGGCAAACTAATTTTTTTTCAGACGAGTTTCCAATTTACTCAATTTTCTGAAGTGGAGACACGTTATGGGGGTCTGACAGACTTCCTAGTCAAGACGTTAATATTGAACCGACTGCAGATTGTAGAACCGTGGGGTTTCAGTGATCATGCGTGGAACAATTGGAGCGCTGGCGCTCAAGCTATAGGTGTTGGGCAACATCAACTCCACAATATACATTCTATGCTTGAGAAACTCCCCTCTTCTCCACTGGCGATGTCAAAAACAACACTTGTCATGGAGAATGGCCCAGGCCACCACGAAAAAAAGACCAAAGAGGCAGACATAAACGGGATCAAGCGACTTCCACGGCCAAGTCGTCTCCCTGACACATGAATCCCAAGCATGAACACCTCTGGCCATAATTGATCCAAGCTGTTTGGTAAAAATTCCAGGAAACCAACATCAAGGGCAGAATATACTAAACCTTTTGCGTGAAAACCTGGGCAGAAAGTCCCACAAAGAAAATTTCGAAACTCGTTAGTTCTTGCCTGAAAGGTAAGTGTTGAACCTGCAAAATGGCAAGTCAACCAAAACTCCGTTATGATGAAAATGACAAACTGTCCTTAAATGTTCAAAAAAGAAATTATTAAAACTCAGTGCTATTTACTTCTGTCATTCTTTGTACAGGTAAACTGATTCAACTTATTTTATTTCTAAACAAATAATTTGCTCCTGAAGTGATTTGAGTAATAGAAAAGGTTGAAACTCTACGCACTAGAATCATCTGCTTTTCTCGTTAACTAACCTTATACACCTTTTTTGTTGAACAGGAGCAAAAGAAAGCCATTCCTGAAAATGACGCATCTGAAAGCTCGATGGAGTTCAATCACATTTTTTAAAGTTATCATCACTTTGGACTAGTTTGAAGAACTATATTAGAGTGATTTGAAAGCATCATGAAAAAGCCTCAGGTAGGGCATCATCAAAATGGAAAATTTGGA
>CM068956.1:27944033-27952590 GCA_035128595.1 Eptatretus atami | reverse complement strand
CATATAAACACACACATATGAACACACACATACACACACATATAAATATACACATACATATAGATACACACACAAACACATATATATTTACACACACACACACATACACATATATAAACACACATACACACACATATAAACACACACACACATATATAAACAAACACACATATCTATAATCACATCGACACACCCATAAACACACATGTGAACAACTCACCACATATAACACACATATTCTTCCCACACACACACATAAAAGACACACCATACGCAACACACATACATATAAACACACACACAATACATAAAGAATGACAACATGATAAATCACAATATAAACACCATTACTATATAACACACCACACAACAATTAAAACAACACACACATACAACAACTACACACATGTATCATACAAACACAACACCATTCACACATCACACATATAAACACACATCATACATACATTACAACATCAAACTACTAATTACTAGCACACACACACACATAGAACACATAATAAACAACACACACATATAAAACACACGATAAACATACACACACACACAGAACACCCATATACACACACATATAAACACACACATATGAACACACACATATAAGCACACACACACATACATATAAACACACATACATACACATAAACACACACACACATATATATATAAACACACACACACACATATAAACACACACACATACATATACACACACAAACACAAACACACACACACCACACACACACACACACCACACACACATACATACACACATGATATATATTTACAACACACAACACAACACACATATAAATACACAACACAACAACATATATATATTATATATATAATATACTATATATACACACACACACACACACATAAATAAACACACACCACACATAAACACACAATATAACAAACATATGAACAAACACACACATATAAAACACACATATTTTTCCACACACCACACATATAAACCACACCACAACATGTACATTATATATAATATACATATACCACACACCACACACACACACACATTATAAGCACCACACACATAAACACACATATAAACACACACACTACAACACACACACACAACCACACCACACACTAATATTTATATATATATATATATATATATATATATACACATATAAACACACACACACATATAAATACACACACACATACATTTAGATACATAAACACACACACCCATATAAGCACACACACACACACATACATATAAACACATATAAACACACACACACATAAACATACACATATAAACACATACACACACATATAAACACACACATATACATATAAACACACACACACATACATACCATACATACATACAGTATAATTTACAACACACACACACACACACACAACATATAAAACACACACACATACACATAACATATAAATCACACACAACACATATTAATTATACAACACCACACACATAAACATACACATATATAAACACCACATACACACACAATAAACACACACACACATATATAAACAAAAACACACATATAAACACACATGATACACACACACAACCACCCATAAAAACACACATATAAACCAAACATATGAACAAACACACACACACATATAAACACACACATATTTTTCCACACACCACACACACACCACACAAACACACATACATATAAAACACACACACACACACATGACCATAATATAATATAATATATATATATATATATATATATATATACATTATTACACACACATAATAAACACACACACAACACGCACATTAAACACACACACAAACACACACACACACACATGAAACACATATATATATATATACATTACACCACCACATATAAACACACCACACACACACCAACACATAAAACACACCACACACATAACATACACATACATAGTAAAACACACACAACACACACACATATGAACACACACATAAAACACATACACACAATAATTAAATACACACAACACATAGAAACACACACATGTAAAACACACACACATAAACATTAACACACACATACATTAAACACACACAACACACATATAAAACACACACATATACATATAAACACACCCACACATACATATAAACACACAATTACATATAAACAAACACACAACATATAAACACACACACACACATATAAAACACACACACACACACACAAACATAAACCACACAAACAACACACACATACATACATACACACATGTATTATTTACAAACACACACCACACACACATATACACACACACAAACACAATATATATGATAATATATATATATATATATATATATTATATATATATATATACACACACACATAAACACACATATATAAACACACACACCACACATAATATAAACAAACACACATATAAACACACACATATACACATATATACACACCACACCCATATACACACATATAAACAAACATATGAACAAAAACACACACACATATAAACACCACACATATATAAACACCCACACACAAACACACATACATATAAACACACACACACACACATATACACACAATATAAACACACACACACACACACAATATAAATACACACACATATAAAACACACCACACATAAACACACACACACATACACACATATACACACACATATAAACACCACACACACATACATAAACACCAACACACACATACATATAAACAGACACCACACACATACACACACATATAAAACACCACACACACATTTACATATAAAACACACACACACATATTAAACACACACAATTGAACAACACATATTAAACACATACACACACATATAATAAAACACACAACACATACATTATAAACACACACACACACACACATATACACACACACCACACAACATACATTATACATACATGTATTATATTACAAACCACACACACACACACATATAAAAACACACACACATACAACATACATATAGATACACACACAACACATATATATTTACACACACACACAACATTTAAACATTAAAACATATATAAAACACACATACACACACATATAAACACACACACACATATATAAACAAACACACATATAAAAAACACACATTAATATACACATATGATACACACCACACACCATAAAACACACATAATTAAACAAACAACAACACACACATATAAAACACACATATTTTTCCACACCACACCACACAACATATAAACACCACCACCACACACATGTACATATATATATACACACACATATAAAAACACACACCACCACACATATAAAACAACACCACACACACACATATAAACAACACAATATATATATATACACACAACACACACACACATAAAACATTACACATATATAAAACACACATACACACAACATATACACACACACCCATATACCACACACATAACAAAACATATGCACAAACACCAACACACATAATAAACACACACATATTTTTTCCACACACACACACACACACACACACATATTAAACACACACACTACAAACACACATAACATATAAACACACACACACACACATGTACATATATATATATATATATATACATATACACACACATATTAAACACACAAACACACATATAAATACACACACACATATAAACACACACCACATACACATCACATATAAATACAACACACAAACCACATAGTATATATATACACACACACACACACATAAACATACACATATATTAAACACACATACACACATATATAAACAAACACAAACCTATACACACATATAAACAAACATATGAACAAAACCCAACACATACATATAAACACACACCACACATGTACATTATATATTATATATTATATATATAATTATATATATATATATATATATTATATATATATATATACATATACACACCACATATAAAACACACACACATATAAACACACACACATATTAAGCACACACACAAAAACACACACACACACACATAAACACACCACACATAAACACACAGACCCATATACACACACACACACACATACTATATTATATATATACACACACACAATAACACACACACGACACAACACACACATATAAGCCACACACACATAAACACTACACACATACATAAACACACACACAACATAAACACACCACACCCATATACACAACACACATACACATATAAACACACACACACACCACATATATATATATACTATACACACACATATAAACACACACACACAAAACCACTTACATATAAACACACACACAAGTAACATATATATATTATATAATATTATAATATATACATATACACACACACACACACACACACACACAATAAAACAACACACACTTTACACATTATATATTATATATATTACACACACTATAAACACAACACACAGCACATATAAGCACACACGACACATACATAAAACACACACAAACACATATATACACACACACACACAAGCACACCACACACACACCCATATAACACACACACACATAAACATACACATACATAAAACACACACACACATATAAAACACACGTACAATAAAACACACACACACACATGTACATATATATATATATATTATATACATATACTATACACACACATATAAACACACACACACACACATATAAATAATAAGCACACACATATAAACACACACACATACATAAAACACACACACACACATATAAACACACACACACCCATATAAAACACACACACACATATATATAATATATATTATATATATATATATATACACATATACACACACACATAAGCACACCACACAAAGCACACACCACATACATAAACACACACACACATTATACACCACACAACACACATACATATAAACACACACACATACATATCAAACATAGACACCCATATAAACACACACACACATAAAACATACACATACATATAAACACACACACACACACACACATATAAACACACACACAACATATAAACACATACACACACATATAAACACACACATATACATATTTAAACACAACACACACAATATAAACACACACACACACACACAAACATTAAACACACACACATACATACACACATGTATAATTTACAAACACACACAACACACACACACACATATATAAACACACACATATATAAACACACATATAAACACACACACACCATATACACACACATAAACAAACATTCATGAACAAAACACACACACATATAAACACACACACACAAACACACATACACACACGTACATATATATATACTATATATAATATATTATATATATAATATATACATATACACACCATATAAACACACACACACATATATAAACACACACACACAAAACACACATAATAAGCACACACACATAACACACATATAAGCACACACAAACGTACACATCACATATACACACCACACCCATATAAAACACACACACATACATATAAACATAGACACACTATAAAACACACACACACATAGAAACACACACACACATAGAAACACACACACACACACATACAAAGACATATAAACACACACACAACAACACATATAAACACACACACACACATATAAATACCACACACCACACACATATAAACACACATATATATATATATATATACACCACACACACACACATAAACATACACATATAATATAAACACACATAATACACATACACCCATAAACAAACATATGAAACAAAACACACACACATATAAACACACACATATTTTCACACACACACACACACAACACATATAAAACACACACACCAACACACATACATATAACACACACACACACACATGTACATTATATATATATATATATATATATAATAAAATATAATATATATATTTACATATACACACACATATAAACACACAACACGCATATAAATACACACACATATAAACACACACACATAACAAACATATAAATACACACACAAACACATATATTATATCGTACACACACACACACACAAACAACACATATATAACACACATACACACATATATAAACAAACACACAATACACACATATACAAAACATATGAACAAACACACACACAATAAACACACATATTTTTCCACACACACACAACACACACACAAACACACATACATATAAACACACACACACATGTACATATATATATATATATATATATTATATATATATTATACATATACACACACATATAAAAACACACACATAACCACACATATAAATATACACACACATATAAACACACACACACACACACATATAAGCACACACCACACATAAACACACACACACACAACACACATAAAACACACAGACCCATATACACACACACACACCACAAATATATATATATATACACACAACACATATAAACACACACACACACAACATATAAGCACACACACATTAAACACCACACATACATAAACACACACACACATAAACCACACACACCATACAATAAACACACACACACATAATATATATATATACATTATACACACACATATAATACAACACACACACACAAAACACACATACCATATTAAACACACACACCAAGTACATTAATAATATATATATATATATATATATATACTATATATATATATATACATATATAAACCACACATATAACACACCCACAACACACATACACATCATATATATATATATAATACACACACACACACACATATAAGCACACCACACATACATAACACACACACACAAACACAATATTCACCACACACACACACAAACATACACATACATATAAACACACACACCATATAAACACAACACACACACACATATAAACAACACTAACATATAAACACACACACACACACATGCTACATTATATATATACATATACATATTACAAACACATATAAACACACACACACACACACATATAAATACACACACACACACATAATAAACACACACACACATACATAAACACACACACCACATAAACACAAACACACACCATATAAACACACACACACATGTACACATATATAATATATATATACACACATCATATAATACACACACACATACACATTCACATATAGATACACACACAAACACATATATATTTACACACACACACACATATATAACATAACACAACATATAAACACACATATATACACATATATACACACCAACACCCATAAACACACATTATAAACAAACACAACACATATAAACACACACATATTTTTCCACCACACACACACACATATAAACACACACACACACACACATGTACATAATATATATATATATATACACACACATATAAACACACACACACACATATAAATACCACACACACACACAAATAAACACACATATATATATATATATATATACACACACACACACACAACACATAAACATACACATATATAAACACACATACACACACACAACATATACACATATATACACACACACCCATATACACACACAATAAACAAACATATGAACAAACACACACACATATTAAACACACACATATTTTCCACACACACAACACACACACACACATATAAACCACACACACAAACACACATACATATAAACACACACACACACACATATGTACAATATATATATACACACACATATAACACACACACACATATAAATACACACACACACACACATATAAACACACATATATATATATATACACACACAACACACACACACACATAAAAACAACATATATAAACACACATACACACACATACAACACACACCCATATACACACACATAAACAAAACATATGCACAAACACACACACATATAAACACACACATATTTTCCACAACACAACACACACACACACACACATATAACACACACACACAAACACACATACATATAACCACACACACACACATGTACAATAATATATATATATACATATACACACACATATAAACACAACAACACACAATAAATACACCACACACATATAAACACACACACATACACATACATATAATACACACACAAACACATATATATATATACACACACACACACACATAAACATACACATATATAAACACACATACACACACATATAAACAAACACACCTATACACACATATAAACAAACATATGAACAAACACACATACATATAAACACACACCACCACATGTACATATATTAATATATATATATATATATATTATATAATATATATATTATATATCATATACACACACATATAAACACACACACATATATAAGCACACACACATAAACACACCACACACACACACATAAACACACACACATATAAACACACCAGACCCATATACACACACACCACACACACATATATATATATATATACACACACACATATAAAACACACACACACACACACACA
>CM068956.1:27931533-27936533 GCA_035128595.1 Eptatretus atami | reverse complement strand
TACCTGTGTGACATTCCATTACTTCAAATTGCCCCCCTCCCCCCACCCACCCACTGTAGTATGGAGACCAGGACAGCGCAACATGTCCCGACAAGGAAGGCAACGCCTCAATTAAAGAGTCAACATCCTGCTTGAAAAAAAAAAAATCTCTTTTCAGTCTTGGCATTTGTGTTATCATATAAACGTATACACCAGTTTTTAAAGTTTTTTTTTTTTTTAAAGTCACAATGAAACAGGTGTGCCAAGCTTTAAACCTTCCCTTATTTTGTAAGAATCAGAGTCAAAACACTAATATCCAGGCAACGAAGGTGAAATAATGGAGATTGTTTGGCGTTCTAGTGCTTCGTAATTGCCTCATGTTGCGATCTCTTGTTCCAGTGCCCCATCTACCGTTTTGAGTTATGTCATCAAATCCTAATGTCCTTGTTATTTATTTTATAAACATGTGTACAAGCAACTGCACTAACTTTACAGTGCAGGAATAAAAAGGACCAAAATGAGATGTTGAGAAACACTGTTTAGTTAAACAGTTACTGTAACTGTGTCCTGCAATTGCAATGTTCCGTTCCCACTAGCGCCGGCGGAAGGCACGTGAGATTCGCCAAGCATTGGGTTCTTCGTAGCGGTTGTACAGAGGCTCCAGTCGTTGCTGCTTCTTTTGTTTGCTCAGCTTTGTCGGATCAGCCACCTTGAAGAAGGCTGGGGCAAACTCGACGAGCCAACGCGGATCAATGGTGGTCACCTCGCGCATGTATTCCTTTGTTGTCAGCACCAACTCGTGATAAACAACCCTGGTTGTTGAGAAAAGGAGGCTCTGGTCAATGAACAGCAATTGGTCAAAAAGAAAAAGTATATTTAATCACCAACTAAAGTAATCCTTCCAATAAAGACCATAATCATCATCATCATCATCATCATCAACAAAGATAGGCAATGGAAACAATTTAAGAATGAATTATAAACAGCAATCAGATATTGCAGACACTCGCCAGGAATGGATTTGTATGATGTTGGTGTGGTGTGTCAACGATGCACTGATGATGAACGTTTATGTTCATACAGAGGACAAACATGACACCTTTCCTGTGTTATTGTATAGATTCACATTCTAATCGTATATTTTATAGATGTACACATGTTCTAATAGTATGCACTTTAAAGAGAAAAAAACCCCAAAAAACACATGCTTGTAATGGCACATAATCGCTTTGTACTAGTAGTACTTAATTTATAGACGTACTCGCTTTCTAGTTGTAGTACCTTCTTTGTTGAGGTACTCATGTTCTAGTAGGACTTACTTGCATTCTAGTAGTACTTACTTTATCGAGGTGCAGCAGGCCCGATCCGAACAAGGGTTTCCACATCATGGTTTCGCTTAATCGCAATTTAATTTTTGTGGTAAAATATGCTGATCGTGGCATGGGTCCCTCGCTCTATCGTGGTCCGGCACGGAGGAATACACAATCCCGCATCTCCATCTCACCTCAGCCCCACGCTGTAATACATTGCAGACTCAGTTTCTCTTTTGATATTGTGCCGCATGGACTGTTATCTCATGATTTAGTTTGTTATCGTGTGATATCGCGTGATTTAGTTTATCATGTGATTTAGTTTATCATGCGATATCGCGTGATATAGTTTATCGTGTGATAACGTGTGATTTAGTTTATAGTGTGATAACGCGTGATTTAGTTTATCGTGCGATATCGCGTGATTTAGTTTATCGTGCGATATCGCGTGATTTAGTTTATCGTGCGATATCGCGTGATTTAGTTTATCGTGTGATATAGCGTGATTTAGTTTGCTATCGTGTGATTTAGTTTATCGTGTGATATCGCGTGATTTGGTTCAGTTTGTTATCATGTGATATAGTGTGATTTAGTTTGTTATCGTGTGATGTAGTGTGATTTAATTGCTATCGTGTGATATCGCGTGGTTTAGTTTGCTAGTATGTGATTTAGTTTATTTTCATGTGATATCGCGTGATTTAGATTATTTTCATGTGATTCAGTTTGTTATCGTGTGATATAGTGTGATTTAGTATATAGTGTGATATCGCATGGTTTAGTTTGTTATCGTGTGATATCGCATGATTTAGTTTATTTTCATGTGATTCAGTTTGATATAGTGTGATATAGCGTGATTTAATGCTATCGTTGTGATTATCGCGCTTGTGTTGTTTTTATCGTTGATTTAGTTTATTTTCATTGATTATCGCATGATTTAGTTTATTTTCATTGATTCAGTTTGATATCGTGTTATATAGCGTGGTTTATTGCTATCGTTGGTTTAGTTTGTTATCGTGTGATTTAGTTTATTTTCATGTGATATCGCATGATTTAGTTATTTTCATGTGATTCAGTTTGTTATCGTGTGATATAGCGTGATTTAATTGCTATCGTGTGATATCGCGTGGTTTAGTTTGTTATCGTGTGATTTAGTTTTATTTCATGTGATATCGCATGATTTAGTTATTTTCATGTGATTCAGTTGTATCGTTGATATAGTGTGATTTAATTGCTATCGTGTGATATTGCGTGGTTTAGTTTGTTATCGTGTGATTTAGTTTATTTTCATGTGAATATCGATGATTTATTATTTTTATTTTCATGTGATTCAGTTTTATCGTGTGATATAGCGTGATTTAATTGCTATCGTGTGATATCGCGTGGTTTAGTTTGTTATCGTTGATTTTAGTTTATTTTCATGTGATATTCGCATGATTTAGTTTATTTCATTTTATGTGATTCAGTTTGATATAGTGTGATATAGCGTGATTTAAATTTTTTATCGTGTGATTTAGTTTATTTTCATGTGATGACGCATGATTTAGTTTATTTTTCATGTGATTCAGTTTGTTATGTGTGATATAGCGTGATTTAATTGCTATCGTTGTGATATCGCTGTGTTTAGTTATCATGTGATTTAGTTTATTTTCATGTGATTCAGCTTTGTTATCGTGTTATATAGCGTGATTTAAGTTCTATCGTGTGATATCGCGTGGTTTAGTTTGTTATCGTGTGATTTAGTTTATTTCATGTGATATCGCGATGATTTAGTTTATTTTCATGTATATCGCGATGATTAGTTTATTTTCATGTGATTCAGTCTTGATATAGCGTGATTTAATTGCTATCGTGTGATATCGCGTGTTTTAGTTTGTTATCGTGTATTTAGTTTTTCATTGATATCGCGTGATTTAGTTTATTTTCATGTGATATCGCATGATTTAGTTTATTTTCATGTGATCAGTTTGTATCGTGTGATATAGCTGATTTAATTGCTATCGTGTGATATCGCGTGGTTTAGTTTGTTACGTGTGTGATTTAGTTTATTTTCATGTGATATCGCATGATTTAGTTTTATTTCATGTGATTCAGTTTATATAGTGTATATAGCGTGATTTAATTGCTATCGTGTGATATCGCGTGGTTTAGTTTGTTATCGTGTGATATCGCATGATTTATTTTATTTTCATGTGATTCAGTTTGTTACTGTGTTGATATAGCGTGATTTAATTCTATCTGTGTGATATCGTGGTTTAGTTTTACATGTGATTAGTTTATTTTCATGTGATATCGCATGAATTTAGTTTATTTTCATGTGATCAGTTTTTTATCGTGTTATATAGCGTGATTTAATTGCTATCGTGTGATATCGCGTGTTTAGTTTGTTATCGTGTGATTTAGTTTATTTTCATGTGATATCGCATGATTTAGTTTTTTTCATGTGATTCAGTTTGATTATAGCGTGATTTAATTGCTATCGTGTGATATCGCTGGTTTAGTTTGTTATCGTGTGTGATTTAGTTTATTTTCATGTATATCGCATGATTTAGTTATTTCATGTGATATCGCATGATTTAGTTTATTTTCATGTGATTCAGTTTGTTATCGTGTGATATAGTGTGATACTGATTTAATTGCTATCGTGGATATCGCGTGGTTTAGTTTGTTATCGTGTGATTTAGTTTATTTCATGTGATATCGCATGATTTAGTTTATTTTCATGTGATTCAGTTTGTCATCGTGTATATAGCGTGATTTAATTGCTATCGTGTGATATCGCGTGGTTTAGTTTGTTATCGTGTGATTTAGTTTATTTTCATGTGATATCGCATGATTTAGTTTATTTTCTATGTGATTCAGTTTGTTCATGTTGTATATAGCGTGATTTAATCTATCGTGTGATATAGTTATTTCATGTGATATCGCAATGATTTAGTTTATTTTCATGTGATTCAGTTTGTTATCGTGTATATAGCGTGATTTAATTGCTATCGTGTGATATCGGTGGTTTAGTTTGTTATCGTGTGATTTAGTTTATTTTCATGTGAATTCGCATGATTTAGTTATTTTCATGTGATATCGCATGATTTAGTTTATTTTCATGTGATTCAGTTTGATATATTGATATAGCGTGATTAATTGCTATCGTGTGATATCGCGTGGTTTAGTTTGTTATCGTGTGATTTAGTTTATTTTCATGTGATATCGCAATGATTTAGTTTATTTTCATGTGATTCAGTTTGTTATCGTGTGATATAGCGTGATTTAATTGCTATCGTGTGATATCGCGTGGTTTAGTTTGTTATCGTGTGATTTAGTTTATTTCATGTGATATCGCATATTTAGTTTATTTTCATGTGATCAGTTTTCCGATGATTGATTCGCGTGGTTTAGTTTGTTATTCGTGTGATTTACGTTTATTTTCATGTGAATTCAGTTTGTTATCGTGTGATATAGCGTGATTTAATTGCTATCGTGTGATATCGCGTGGTTTAGTTTATCGTGTGATTTCGTTTATTTTCATGTGATTCAGTTTGTTATCGTGTGATATAGTTTATCGTGTGATATCGCGTGGTTTAGTTTGTTATCGCATGATTTAGTTTATTTTCGTGTGATATTGTGTGATATCACATGATTTAGTTTGTTATCGTGTGATTTAGTTTATCATGTTATTTCGTTTATTTTCGTGTGATTTAGTTTGTTATCGTGTGA
>CM068956.1:27901374-27928477 GCA_035128595.1 Eptatretus atami | reverse complement strand
GTACAACGATGAAAGCCAGCATACTACGACGTATGGCAGTGTTTTTCAGCGTGCTCTTAACGTATACAAATCTTACCCATAACGTATTCAACGTGTGCCAGCGTTTTAGACAAATTTTTCATAAGTCGGCATATGCTGGCTAAATCGTCAAGGTGTGACAGCGCCTTAACATGCGATATCACGTGATTTAGTTTGTTGTTGTGTGATTTAATTTGTTATCGTGTGATATCGCGTGTTTTAGTTTATCATGTGATATCGCATGATTTAGTTTATCGTGTGTTATCGCGTGATTTAGTTTGCTATCATGCGATATCGCACAATTTCGTTTGTTATCGTGTGATATTGTGCAATTTAGTTTGTTATCGTGTATCGCGTGATTTAGTTTGTTGTCGTGTGATATCGTATGATATTGCGTGATTTCGTTTCTCGTGATATAGCGTGATTTAGTTTGTTATTGAGTGATTTAGTTTGTTGTCGTGTGATATGGCGTGATTTCCTTTGTTATCTTATGATATCGCGTGAGTTCGTTTGTTATTGAGCGATTTTGCGTGATTTCGTTTTTGCTGGTCTTTTATTACATTGTGGGGTATTCATAATCGTAAATAGTTATGAAGAAGGTGGGATTTTCGCGAAATAAGGAAAATGAAACATTACAAAATGTTATTAAAAGCTTTTAAAGTAAGAAGCAAATTAATTCAATTATGAAGAATGTTGGTTCAATTGGGAGGTAATCAGAAAGAAATAAAGAATGAACCAAGGAAGGAAATGAGTGTGATTTTTTTTGAGTGAAAATATTTTAAAGTACAAATTCAAGTACAATTTTAAGTCTTTTTCATTTTTAATAGTTGAGGCAAAACAGTGGATAAATCTTATGTTGGTTCCCCTGACCATATTTTTCCCAAAGGTCTTAACTTTGTGCATCGCAGTTTTGCCCAACGCGGGTTTTTTCAAGAACGTAACCCCCATGAACGGGAAGGGTCTGCTTTACTTGCGTTCTAGTAGTACTTACTCGGGTTTTTTGGAGTACTTACTTTATTGAGGTACTCACTTCCCAGTAGTACTTACGTCATCGATGTACTCGCTTTCTAGTTGTACTTACTCACATTCCAGTAGTACTTACTTTATTGAGGTACTCGCTTTCTAGTCGTACTTGCATCACAGACCAGTGATCTTCACTATTTTTGGAAGGGGGCCACTTTTGCTGATAAGACATCAGTGTGAGAGTTGCCACACCACCTGCAGGACTCCAAAATGGTTGTTATTAGGCCCCGCCTCCAAATACTCTTTTTTTTGTTGTTGTGGTTACTGGGTTGCAACCATAAATGTTTGCATACTGCCATAAACTGATGTAGTGATGTTACTTTTATGCTTCGCATTGGAACTCATTTGAAACCATTGAGTCAATTTGATAGCATTTATGGTGGATTATGATGGAGAGTTTTCACATTTGCGTCTTATCTGCCACGCGTCAGGGGCCACACTTTAGGCCACCAATGGCTTGCGGGCCACACAATTAAGAACAGGGTCATAGACGTACTCACTTTCTAATAGTACATATGTCATAGACATAATCACTTTCTTGTAGTACTTGCACACATTACAATTCCAGTTGCACTTACTTTATCAAGGTACTCGCGTTCGACTAGTATTTACTTTATCAAGGTACTTTCTTTCTCATAGTACTTCCTTTATTGAGGTACTCGCGTTCTAGGAGTACTTACTCGCATTATAGCAGTACTTGCATCATAAACGTACTCGCTTTCTCGTCGTACTTACTCGCATTTCAGGAGTCCTTACTTTATCAAGGAACTCGCTTTATAGTTATACTTACTTTAGCAAGGTACTTGCATTGTAATAGTACTTACTTTATAGACGTACTGACATCCTTTATACTGGAGATCTACTCACTTTCTTGCAGTACTTACTTTGTCAAGGTACTAACATTCAAGCTGTACTTACTTTATAGACGTACTCGCTTTTCTGCAGTACGCACTTTATAGAGACTCGCATTCTAATTGTACTCGGTTGAAAAAAAGATAATGTGTAATACTGGCAACCACCAGGTGGCGTTTGTGGCCTACTTTCGGACATTCTGTGCGGACAGACAGACATACAAACAAAACAAATGGACTCAAATGCAATAACTTCTGGCGAGAGTAAAAATGGAGGATTGACAAGCTCTGATAAACATCGATAAAGTGAATTCTAAAGAACTGTACTCCGTTACCACTCAGGCTGCCGGTTGAACAGTGCACTTGACGGGTGGATGTAAACAACTTGCTGGTCAACTAGCGTGCGGTAACCCTCTTGTGGGTCCTTTTTTGCAGCATTGCGAAAGAAACCGCTGAGGACGGCCTTTTGCACTCGCACTGTGGATTTGCTGCAGGATACCACGTCCAGTTTGTGCCTGTGAATAGAGTGAATTGTTGATGTGAAGCCGAGTCAATTATAGACAACCTTTACATAAACAGACCAACATATGTGATATTTGGACCAGTAAATCCTGCTATTCCGAAGTAAAGTTGAAACCTTGTCAGTCTTCCGTAATGAATGCCTCCTCTCATTTTGGCCATATTTTGATTCATTTTTATCAGGACAGAGGCAAGCTTGCACTACGAGAGACTGAACCAGTTTAAAAGAACCTCATGAAAAGGCCCAAGGGGATGTGCGATGTCCATTTGATGTGTTTTTCACCCACAGGTAAAGGAAACAAAAAACAAAAACCTTAACTTCATTTATATCTACATTGTTTGCACTTCCTTACAGTATCGTATGTAGTACTGGTCCAAATACCACACATTCTGGTACGTTTGCCTGCCACAATATATCTATCGGGCACCGAGAACGCACCGGTCCATGATCCCCAACATTTGTTTGCGAACATCTTGTGCACGGCGCAATGTCCGGGCCTGCACAAAGTTCTCGTAACACCAGGCATTGGAAAACTTATTGTTCTTCCAGGAGTTGTACACAGCCAGCAGTGTGAGGTGGTCTCCCTCTGATTGATTAAATTTCGCCTTCTTCTGATCAGCTAAAGCCTGCTTGTCCTGGTGGGGTTTCAGAGCATACAGGGTTAATTTAGTTGTAAGGACAATGCTACATACTATACAAAGTTGGTTTGCAGGAACAACATTTCTTGTGCATTAACGAAGCAAAACAAAGGGGACACACAAGCACAATTAAAACGTGAACAACTCCAACATGCTGCATGAATTCAAGAGGATGTGCAACCAGGTGTTGCAGTACCTTGGGCCTGTAGAAAACATTCTGTACAGACAGCATGGAAACGATGGTAAGCATCTCTTCACTGCAGCCCAGATGCACCGACATGATCAGCATCTTACAAAGCATCGGCTCAAGGGGGAATTCTGCCATCTACAACAGTACAAGATTGTTATGGAATCACAAATAAAACACAAATTCTGTGGCAAAAGCATACAAAATAAGATAAACAGCAATCATATGATCTGTTATTGCTGAGAATGCATCGAATGATTCTTCTACCAACACAAAACTGTGGAGATGTCCTTCATAATGATCAGGAACCATGAAGAAAAAAATGAACATCAATAATTAATCCATGTATTAAAGTATCTGGATTGCTTTCTCGTAGTACTTCCTTTATTGAGGTGCTCGCGTTCTAGTAGTACTTACTCGCATTATAGCAGTACTTACGTCATAGACGTACTCGCTTTCTCGAGTATGTCTATGACGTAAGTACTGCTATTGTCTGTTTCTCTTTCCATCCATTCTCTTTCCATGAACCTTCTCTGTCTGTTTCTCTTTCCATCCAATGGTTGGACAGCTGGCCTGACTCCACCCACAATTTAATCCTTAAAAAAATTTTTTTTTAATCAAATTGCATGTCCGCCATTTTGGTCGCCACTTGTAAGGCCAAGGGACTTAAGCTTCAGGCCTCTGGTGTACACTTACAGAGTGAAAAATGTGTCTTCTATCATGAAATAATGCATCTTTTGTTTGGGAGCAATCGAGGCAGCGGTCTACTTGTCACCGCCCAAACAAAACTTTCATACAGGATTTATAAACAAACTGTATTTCACATATGTGAAGTAAATAAGCATACGTGGCAAATTTGAAGCAATGAAAAGCGGGTTGGTCGGAATGAAATTAATATATTTATAGTTTGGTATGATGCACAATGATGATGTGATTGCTTTCAAATACTGTAGAAGTGGAAATTTTTGCGTTGAGCGACATGAAAATGTGTTCGCACGTTATTAATTTAGCAGAGCGGGCATAAGATGCATGACAATCTCAAAGAAGTTAACCATGTGAAACCGCAGTGAATGTCTACATAGGGAGAAAATAATTTACAGTGTAACCAGACTGAAGAGGAACACGCATGAGAACATACTTTATCATAAACTAGGGTTTATGAACCTGGTGTAAATTATACGGAACCAATGTACCACTGCACAGAACCAATGAAATACGGATTACAAAATATGATGGAAAGTACAGTAAAGCACATCAAATCCATCGTTAATTGAATGGCGAGATTAGTACATTAATGGTCAACTGAAGCATTGAGTATTTTAATTATTTTTATTCATTACAATCTCCGGCTTCAGTATCGCTGTCTCCAAAAGCTGGCACAAGACTTTCATCGATACCAGCTTTCAATATTTCCTCATTGGCGGTATGGACAGACGGTGTGTCAAGTCCTGCTTTAACCAAGCTTGCAGGTTTCTGGAAACATTGAAGTTTGTACGCTTTTCAAATTGGCTTCAAACAATGAAACATATTTTAGGTCAAATTGTGAACACTGAAGTCCAGGACTGTACTTGCGAACCGCATAAACCTATACTACATGTAGTCCAGCAGTGTAGTCTGATATTTCAGATCAATTGTTCAAATTTGCATAAAAGCACCAAAATTGGTACAACATGTAGATAATGTATTCCGAACAATTCTAGATATGGAGCCACCCGAGATTGTGCCTTGGTCAGCTTCGGCGACCATTTTCCAAAATGGCCACTATTCTACTTTAGCGAAATTGGCTATATGCTCTTATTTTCTTATTGTATTGGTGGTAGATATAAGGAAATTGTAAAATTCAGTAAATTGACCATGAAAGGCGTATTCAAATATTATGAGCCAGTATTTCGGTAAAAAAGGCATTATTTGATTTATAAATTGCTGCTCTCCTGAACTTTTCGCTGAAAAGTACCCATTATTGCCTGGAGAACAAGAGTCAAATGATATTCATCACATTCAATGGTTTGGAATCAACAAAAATTGCACTATAGATTACATACTTTACTCTATTTTGAAAGGGAACTGATAATCTGATAATGACAAACTCAGAAAATGTAGTCAAATTATTGCACACTTCATTTGAACGGCGGCTACGGTTTACTGTCTACTACCATTCTACCAGGACACATGGTACACGCATACATCAGTCTAGTAAAATATGAGCTTCTGAGCTCAAGTGTTCTGGCTCTGGATCAAGAAGTCAACACTTTTACAAGCAATGCGACTTTGCATTTGCACATTCTAAGCTAGGCCGATATTCAGTCTGTGTCTATTGCGTCTGTCTACTGGCATTCTCCTTCACAAGCACACAGTCGTACATTGCAGATTAGCCTTCTTGCATTTGCAGCGGTTTCTACAGCCTTTTTTGCAGCCACACGACACAAGCTCGAAGCAGCTTTTTGAAGCCTCAGGGAGTGTGGTCCAGAGCGGTTCGTAGGACCCATCCTCTGTTTGCCGCCAGCCCCAGCTTGTTGGTATGGAAGCATGGGTTGAGGGACCAAGACCTGCCCCCAGACATAGCCACCCTGGAAGACTGATCTCTTCACATGCTGTTCCAAAGCATCGTAGGTAGGTGGGATGCGCTGGACGGAGTTCCTCTTGGCGAGAGTTTCTTTCTGGCCTCGTTGACGTCCGTATATGGACTGGTGCGGTCATAGAGGAGCACCACAACCTTTCAATGCAGTGCATTGTGTCATCCTGGATGTTGACTGGTGTGGTGGTCAGGGTCACAAGAGAATCTGTCAGTTCTGGAAACGAGTTCCATGTGGCCCAGGCAGATTTCTTCCCATTCCCAAGAATGCTGATACCGTGTCACATCCGGTCATGGCATGGAAGACAGGGAGGGCACGTGCCTTCTGTGGACCGAGGGAGGCAGCTATTTCATGGGCAGGGATGTAGCGGTAGTCCTTGCCCGACCCAAGGCAATCCAGAGTCATCCAGCATGGTAGTGCCTGGGCTACCATCACCACCAAGACAACGACGTCGGTGTCTACGGTTCGAACTTGAATCCGACGGTGGTCATGTTCTGCAGCATGGGCCACATGTAGCATGATGCGAGTGTCCGCCTCTTCTTGACCGCATGGAGCCAGAGAGCTTTCATCTTCCTGCCTTGGAAGGCAGATGACTGCTTCACCATCAGTGACTACCAGCTGCTTTGCCTCGTCATGGAAGGACTGCACAGCACATCGGACAGGAAGGTGAAGAGCTCCACCTTGTTTGCGTCGACACGTAGGAAACTCTGCCAGTTTTCTGGTATTCTGGCCCATGTTGTTAAAGTAGAATGGCGGCCATTTTCCAAAATGGCCGCCAAAGCTGACCAAGGCAAAATCTCGAGTGGCTCCATATCCAGAATTGTTCAGAATACATTAGTCAACATATGTACCAATTTTGGTGCTTTTATGAAAAGTCGAACAATTGGTTTGCTATGCTGCAGTACTATCGGGACCAATTCAGACAAAGTATGGTAAACTACAGGTTTGTTTTCCAAATCGTGTTCCAATTTGTGGTCAAAATATTATATTGTATTCGAGGGAAATGAAGTTGTTCCTCTATCATCAGCTGACGTCTACAGACAGACAGACAGTCAACCAATTGCTTAACGTATGTTTCTCACTTCACCTGCGTGGGGTAACAAGAATAACTGCACTGTGGTCACAACTTGTGACACAAAATATATATGTTTTGCCTTCTCTGTCCACTCAACTCCCTCATGTCCCACATGTCTATGTGGTGAAGGTGGGGTCTGAGAAAAAAAAAATCATTACCCATGGCGCAGCTTACATTCTCTAATCTGTCTCAAGCTTGTGCCATATCATGTTCCCATGTGAATGAATAAGATTAGATAGATAGGATTCAGTGATTTAGGCCTGGTGTTGGCTTAATGATTCGGGTGGTGGGCTTGGGATCCTAGGATCCTGAGTTCAAACCCCCACTCGGCTGTTGAATTAATACCAGGTGGGGTTGGCTCTGCCTGTCATCCTTCTGAGGTCGGCAAAATGAGTGCCAACCTGCTGGTGTCCTGTGTCGGAGTGGCGACCCGTCCAGGATTGTGCCCAATCACAAAGGAGACTGCTTAGGCAGCACCAACGCAATGCACAGAGTATGGTCCCAATGGATGGATGGATTCAGTGATTCTGAACAGGGGATTTACAGTTATATCTGTTACCTCAGTTGTGTGCATGTGTGCGTGCGTGCGCGTGCACGCATTCGTCCCTCTCCCACACCCTCCCAATCTCTCTGTGGTAATAAACCTTGTGCTCATAAAAACCTAAACGTGGTCATTCGAGGTACGTGACTTCGCCATTAAGCGCGAGTGAATTGACTTCAAGATTCCGGTAATGGCCGATTGGGAAACGTGCACTTAAAGCACTCTTCAAAGAGTTGGTTTGTCACAGTTTAACCCCAATATGGGGCTGTACAAAAAAATTACGAAACACTTTTTTTATAGGGAGACACGTACGGGCTTGATTAAACCTTACTAATAATTTTCATTCAAAATATGATTAAAACTTGACCCAAACAGCACCAATGGAAATCTGACACAATAAACCCAGACAGTGTATAATCAGCAGAGGCCGACAAGCCAAATGTATTCGGCCCATCAGAAAACTAAGATGGCGGCCATATCATTTTGTCTGGGTGCTATGGTGGGTGGAGTCAAGCGACAGATGTGGATGTGGTCTAGCAACTGCCTGACAAATTTCAAAAATCAATTTCAAAAGACATTTCAAAAACTAGATCCCCAACAAGAACCGCAAAAACACCACCAGCAACAGCAAAAGGAAGCTCTTGTAGATCTGTGACATGTCGCAAGTAAAAAATTGGGTGAGGCAATCCTGACGACCAATCATGCACATGACTCGCTATTAGTCAAATAAAATGGTGCAGAAATAGCAGTGTAAATTTGCCGTATCATATTCAATCCTGTTTGTCACTTAACACCAGCCTCACCTGGCTGTTTGGATTAGTAAATGTGCTGCAGCATGTACTTGGAAATGACAGTCTAAAAAGAGAGAAATTAAGCAAAGGAATGAATGAGAAAGGGAAATCATGTTTCAGAGCTGACCCTGCGACCCAGGCGGGTGAGAAGGCCCTCGTTATCAAGGGCTCCCAGTTGATAAAGTTGCTCCATAGCAGTAATTAGTGTCTCCATAGGAGGCGCATCCATGAAGTCAAATGAAAGAAGGTCGTTGATACCCATAGCCTGCAAAAAGTACAAGTCATGATTTCATCATTCACAAGAATGTCAAACAAAAGCGTAATAATGACGACGACGATCAATGAGTACATCAAAAAAACAGAAGATATGGGGAGGCTATAAAAGTGCAAAATAGAAAATTTATTAAAAACTTTCTGCAAAACCTAAGCCCAGGTGACCACGGGATGATTTGTACGATGGACAAATGGTTGGGCATTGTGCATCCCCCTTCTGGAGACAGACTCTGCTCTTGAAAAGGTTGAATTGCCTCCATTCTGTATTTGCTTCCAAACCTCGTCCCCAAATCACTCACTCTTTGTACCCACCCTTCCCTGCCATACCCAACTTCCCTTGGACTCTGTGTCTTTCGCACCTGAAAAGGTGGAGAAATTTCTGGCAACCCTCGATTCTGATTCTGCAACTGGACTGGACGGCATCAGCTCACATGTCCTAAAAACCTGCTCTGCTGCTCTTGCACATCTTTCTGCTCTGTTCACCCGATAATTTGCATTAGGTCATCTTCCATCTGCTTGGAAGATAGTCAACATCATTGCATTACATAACTAGAAGGGCACTCGGTAGAGTGCATACCTCCAACACGTAATGTCTGATCCACGAGAACATATCAGGCCCAATACATTTTTTAAATATCGTGCTAGAAATAGTTTTGGCCCTGTCTCTTAATGGTGAAGAATCACTTAAAAAAATTATCGGATCCGGATCCGGATTCGGATCTTCACCAAAATCAAATAAATTAATCGTGGTCACATACCCAACCTGTCCACAAAGTTTCATCCGAATCCATCCACAACTTTTTGAGATATCCTCCAGACAAGACAGACGGACAGACAGAGGGGGGGGGGATACATAACCTCCTTCACCTTCGGTGGTGGAGGTAAACATGGTGCAAAAACACATCCTCTTAACTACATACATATCATCCAGCATGACAAACACCCCAAACACATTGTAAATGTCATTAAAACACATTTTCAAAGAAAGGCAGAGTGAGGAACAATGTAACTACTAGAATGGCCTCCTTAAAGTCTTGACCTTATCAATGAGGTTGTCTGAGATTATTTGGACAGGAGGAAAAAAATAAAAATAAACAAAAATAAAAATTATGGGAAACATTGCAGAATGCATGGAACCACCTCCCAATGGAATTTCTCCAGAAATCGAAAGAAAACATTCCAAAACGGATATCTGCTATTTTTACAGGAAAAAGGGTGTTACACTAAAATAATGAAATTTCACACATTAACAATTATAAAATAAATTCATAATTGTTTATTGCACAAAGCATGATCATTATAACACCTATTTAACAAAATATGCCGATGTGATAATAAAATGTTTATTTTCAAGGTGGCCTAAGACTTTTGCACAGTGCTGTATGTCGAGCATTCAATGCAGTCTGGCATTCTAACTTGCTCTCCAAACTGTCCACCTGTGGAATCTAAGACGAACTCCACTCTTGGGTTCCTGACTTCCTCCACTCTCGTAGCCAATGCGTGCCTCCAATCGGGATGCTTTCATCTCCTCTCACCGTCAAGGATGGAATGCTCAAAGGCAGTTTCTTGGGCCCAGTCCTATTCCTAATCTTCATCAACGATTTTTCTTACTCTCTGAAAAACCCTCTTCATGTATTTGCTGATGATTGTCACCCTCTGCCATAACATCCTTCAGATAGGCAGGTAGCAGCCTCTTCCCTCTCTGCAGACCTTGGTCGAATCACAAGCTGGTCCAGCACTTGGGATACGTCTTTCAATCCAGAAAATGTCACATTCTTACACTGTCTCTGTGAAAACGCCGTCTGGCAAATCTTCCCATGTACTTCCTCAACAATCCTCTTGAGGAAGTTCAGCCACTGAAACTTTTGGGCCTCAGCATCCATCAGTAATTTTCTTTCTTGGGCAAATCACGCATCTAATTTGGCCTCCAAAGCCAGTCGCTGACTGGGAATCCTCCATCATGCAAAGTCTTTCCTTGGCACATCTGAACTTTTATCCAATACTGCTCCCCCCCCCCTCCGCCAGCTGGACTTACTTCCAATTCTGTGATTGAAAGTTTGCAGCTGTATTCATCTTGGTCACCCCATGTCCTCCCATTGCTCTCATCTTCCCCATGTCTTGTATTTCTCCAAGTCTCCCTCTATTTTGTCCTTCAACCTTCCTGTTGGTGTGTGTCCCTCCGTCCCCTCTACCCACATTCCTCTTTCGACTGTTCTTTTCCTTCTGTTACATAATTATCTGTTCTGTGTATTATCAACAAGGTGTCAGTTTCACCGAATGGTGCAAAAGACAATCATCTAGCTCCTTCACGAGCCTCAACACTGTATACAAGAAAGAGCAGCCTGATATTAAGGGTTTGGAGGTTTCTGACACATAACTATGAGACTGGGGAAGCGGTGGAAGAACAAATGTATTCAGAGTGATCTACACAAATGAGAGAATTCAGTGATGATGTCACTTGATAAATGCAAACTGATTGGACCATTAATCAATAGGTCTGCATTCAAATGGATGAGATTTGAGGCATGCTGCAATTTGAGTGCAAAATATTTAGCATCTAAGTGCCTGGGTTGGAATCCTTAGGACCCTGTTGGTCCAGTGGTACAAACTGCATTCTGCAATCCTGAGAACAATGACAGTAGCAACTTCGGCAGGTGACATTGCCAATCATTCTGCTTCCACCAATCATTTTTCATGTCACCCTGGTTTTCGATCAGCAATTTGAATCACAAATTCATGACTATTGCTATAATGCTGTCCTTCATCAACATCATGTTGATGGTGACAACTATACACTTGCCTTGAGTGAGAGCACGGTACTCGCCAAGTTGGTACGCTGGATCTCGGGAACATTTGTTGTCAGCATTTCATCGCGATATGCTCGTTCCGTGTATAACCTGTATGTCTTTCCGGGACCTGTGCGCCCAGCACGACCTGCACGTTGCTTTGCCTGGGCCTGTGGAACAGGTGTATACAATCTTTCCTCCTTATACATTATTAATGAGATTGGCATTTAAGAGGTATTTATGAATATCAAGTGTCAATGAGCATTCAAACACTGCAATTAAACAATGTTGCTGTTATACATGATGTTGCACATAAATATGACCTTTAAAGCTCCAAGAATAAAACAATTTAACAAAACTTGCATAAGCTTCAGTAAGTCAGTCTCTGACCAATGACTTCCTCCCTTGCACCCTGCTAAAAATTTCGACATCGACACTTGCCTGGGATATTGGGGTCACAACAAGCTGATCGATGCCATTTTTGGAGCTGTAGACCTTTTGTTTTACAAAGCCTGGGTCAACGACATAGTAGATCCCATCAATGGTAAGAGATGTCTCAGCAATGTTAGTTGCTATGACTACCTGCAAAGCCAAAAATAGCAATTTTAAGGATCAACAACAAAGTATGCCATAAAAAATTTATTACCAACAAGGTGTCAGTTTCGCCGAATGGTGCAAAAGACAACCTTTCGGCTTCCAGGTGGAGCAGGGTCAAATATACGTGTCTGCATTTCGCTTGGCAAAGCAGAGTAAACTGGCAGAATAATTAGTTCTGGAACTTCCGGTCCCAAGGATTTCATCCGCTCATAAAGGATCTCACAAGCTGTATCAATCTCTTCTTGGCCAGTCAAGAAAAGGAGAATATCCCCTGCACCAGGCGAAAGTACAAACATCAGTCACTCCCTTAATGTTGTTTAATAAGCCAAAGTAGGATGACACTGGGTCAACCGTACACAAAATTGTTAATGGTAACGCAAAGGAAACCACTCGTATTTCAGAAAGACAATTAGAATGAATGACATTTTCATCTTTTTTACTTTACATCCAGATGTGATTCGTGATTCCATCGTGGTCCATTCAAGGATTCAAAGAGAAAAAAAATGACAAAAAGATATTGCATCAGTTATCTTTTCAAATTACGAGTTTAGTTTTCTCTCCTTTTATTATTACGAGTTTATGCAACGAAAAATTAATTTAAAAAAAAACAACAAAAAAAAAAACCTCATGCTAATTGGAAGAAGGCAGTATCAAAATTAATAAAGATTCAGATTTCAAAAAAAAATAAAATCAAACTTCATCTGTGACTAAAAGGAGGTGGCTGTGTGTGTGTGTGTGTGTGTGTGTGTGTGTTTTCATGCTAGATGGTTCCTGTTATCACAGAATAATAAAGACTAGCCGAAACCCCGTCACAGACGGATTCTGTTCCATGAGCCCAATATGACAACCAGTGGCGGCTCTCGTAAGAGCCGGATCCCAGTCGACGTACTCCATGGCCTTACCTAATGAGGCCTACAAAACGTCCTTGTACACGACATTTTTGGTGTACACTACTCCTATGAAGAAGTCCCCTGATTTGTGCACGTGTTCTACTTTGACGTACACCATGTCAAAACTTCTCAGGTCACAGTACAGAGAAAAAAGTGACGTGACCGCTAGGAGGAGCACAAAATTGGTCCTTCAGTATTAATATATAGATGCTTCAGAGTTGAAGGTTGACTATTGCCACTATGTGCGATGCACTCTTACAGGTACGAAGTTTCTTTCAGTCCAGGTCACAGTACCGAGAAAAACGTGACGCGACCGCTAGGAGGAGCACAAAATTGGTCTTCAGTATTAATATATAGATGGTACCGTGGAAAGCTGATAATCGATTGACTTGGAAAAAGAATTGTATCCGTTAAATCATGGAGATACCTTTTGAAAAGCACCTCTTTCCGGTATTGAGGAAAAAGACGTGAGAATGAAGCTTAATGAAGCGGTTCCAATGGTAACATTTATTATTCTAAAGCAAATACCACCCCGTCGCTTCGCTGATGGGAATACTAAACGGGGGGAGGGGAGAAAAAGAGGGAGAAGAGAGACAGAGAGGTGGGGGAGAGGAGGTGGGACATTGAAGATGTGGGGGGGGGAGGAGAGAGAGGGAGAGGGAGCAAGGATGGGTGGGAGGAAGGGAAGACAGTGTGAGGTGAGAGGAGGGAAGGTAGACGTTCGGTGGAGCGTCAATTACGATTCATACTCTCTCATCAAAATGATCTGCACGAAATAATGATGAAGATGGAAACAAAGTAAATTTGAAATCCATTTTCTACTGGCCATACTATACAAACGGCCCGGAGATAAACACCGCCCGACAAGACCAAAGACAAAACCTCCCGGACACATCTGGACACAAACACTGCTTGGACACATCCGAAGATAAACTCCCATCCGGAGACAAACTCCCGTCCGGACATAAATACCGCCCAGACGTGTACGGAACCAACTGTCCGGAGACAAACACCGCCCGGACGCATCCGGAGAAAAAAATAAACGTCTGGACACGTCCGGAGACAAACCCGCCTGGAACACTTTCGGAGACAAACACCGCCGGACGCGTCCTGAGACAAACTCCCTCCGGACATAAAATACCATTTGGACACGTCCGGAGACAAACCCCGGAAGGAGACGTCTGGAGACAAACCCGCCCAGATATGTCCAGGGACAAGGAGAGAGAGAGAGAGAGAGAGAGAGAGAGAAGAGAGGAGAGAGAGAGAGAGAGAGAGAGAGAGAGAGAGAGAGAGAGAGAGAGAGAGAGAGAGAGAAGAGAGAGAGAGAGAGACAGAGCAGAGAGACAGAGAGAGACAGAGAGAGACAGAGAGAGACAGAGAGAGACAGAGAGAGACAGAGAGACAGAGAGAGACAGAGAGAGACAGAGAGAGACAGAGAGAGACAGAGAGACAGAGAACAGAGACAGGTGTGGAGGAAGGTGCTGTACTGTATTGGGAAGGGGTAAAGCAAGGAATAGGAAGAGAGAGAGGGATGGGGGTAGGGTAGTTAGCAGAGAGAATGTTATGCTTTGTGAACAACACACACACACACACACACACACACACACACACACACACACACACCACACACACACATATCGGCAATTTTTCAGGAATCGGCAGGTTGGAGTCAGTGTGATTACCAACTACGTACTTACTGTATACAACCCAGAAACCTTGAGTTGCTTTCACCGAAAAACAAAGCTGCATTTACATGGATGTTTCAGGGATATGTTCACAAACATTAATATTTATTAAGAGCTGCATGTGGCGGGTGGAAAAAAACAAACATTTGGCTCAGTAATTTAGAAAACACATTAACATGGTAAACGGCTCAGAAATCAGGTGTGATTTCACAACTCGGTCAGAATGATGGCGCACGAACAACTCGCTCAGGATGACAGAGCACGAACCACTCGCTCAGGATGACAGAGCACGAACCACTCGCTCAGGATGACAGAGCACGAACCACTCGCTCAGGATGACAGAGCACGAACCACACGCTCAGGATGACAGAGCACGAACCACTCACTCAGGATGACGGAGCACGAACCACTCACTCAGGATGACCCACTCAGGAATATCTCAAAAAAACAAAGGTTTGATAAATTTTATGAAAACTCCCACCCATGTTGGGACATATGCAATGACCCCAAAAGCTGCACAGAAAATTTGGTGGGGATGGCCCCAAAACTGTGGGAGTAGTACTGTGTAAAATCAATGTACATTTCATGATGAAGATGAAGATGAAGATGAAGCTGATAATGATGATGATGGTGATGGTATTGGCTGGGGAGGGGGGATTGGCTCTTACGTGTCATAATGAAGGAAATGGCTTATGACAGAAAATAGCAAAAAGTCTCAAGCGAACGTGGTGTGATGCTGACGGAAAAGTCTATGCACGAATAATGCCAAACGCCCGAATGTGTCTCCATGCAAAAAATTGCTGCATCTCGCAAGTGGAAACCGAGAATCTCAATTGTATTGAGAAAGTATCAAAGCAGCGAATGTGTTTACACTCGGAGAAAGATCGGCGTCGTATGGGTAGAAACGCAAAATATCAATTGTAATGAGATATTACTGAACCAGCGAATATTTTCGGAGAGAGAGAGAGAGAGAGAGAGAGAGAGAGAGAGAGAGAGAGAGAGAGAGACAGACAGACACAGAGACACAGAGACACAGAGACACAGAGACACAGACAAACAGTCCTGCTTTGTCATATAGATTTTACTATCGTCCAAATTTGTGAGTAAAACATTGTTTCTTTACCATGACATTTCTGACAATATGTTTTATATATTTTTGAAATGAACTGCCAGTTACCCCTTCAACTAGTTGGTTCCCCAAGAGGCAATTTTGCATTTGTTAGGCAGTGTATGCTGTGGGTGTCATAACACGTTATTGCAGGCAAACGGCACATTCGGCATACGTCCACGAATACAGACTATATAAGGACCCATAAAAGTGGGTGGTCAGGTAAAAAGTTGAATTAATAGATGTAGTTGAGTACAAGTGTTAAAAACTGTTCTCCAACAGATATTTTAACATCAGCATAAAAATAAGGACGTTTGTACGATGAATGGAGAAATTGTACGAGAATTATATTTGCTGGCAATTCCACTTTCAAGCTGATGCTGTCTTTAATAGGTCCAAAACAAACCTGGAGGTTCAGTCAGATGGATCTGCATCACTGTGATCAATGAGGCATCCAAGTAATCTGTCTCAGGCTCCTTGGTGTAAAGGATCTCGACAGGATATGTGCGACCAGGAATGGTGAAAATGGGTGCCTCATAGAAATATTGCGAGAACTTGACGGCATCAAGTGTTGCAGATGTTACAATGAGTTTCATGTCCAAACGGCGTTTGATGGTCTGGGAAGAAATGGAGGAAGAGAGAGAAGAACTTTACAGTTGATAATCTCGTAGTTATGGGGATGTTTACAAGGGGGGGGTTATAAAGAAACAGTGAAAGTTCTGGAATGCAAAGCTAAGGTATACAAGAAGATCTGTGATGGTTTGCAAGCACTACAATAACTTTGGCTGGTAAGGTGTGAGGAAAATGAAAGAGGATTCATTAAGCATTCATGATCTGTAGCCTAAAGTACCAGGAGCTCTTGTTGTACTGGGTTATACATTTGTTTTATAAGTGGTGGATACTGGTAGTTGACAAAAGTAACATGAAAGCATTGATATATGTGCAACAAATGGATGGGTTGACAGTACCTCTTCAAATTCTCGATATATTTTTCTGAGATATATTTTTGGTGAGAGGGTGTGGAGAAGATTCAAACAAACAGTAAAATATTTGTTAACATTAGGGAATGTTGGTTAAAAAAAACAACAACAACAAAACCAAGCATAAATGCTGAGGTCTCAACGTCACTGATAATGATTTGCTGATGATCATCCGACTCATTTCAATAAGAAAAGGAGACAGACAGACAGACAACACTGCAGCTGGAAGCTGTCCGGGGCTCAGTGAGGATTCTGAAAAGAGCCCTCGAACAAAACTTCTGAGAACACACAACTTCACACTTCGCCCATGAATTACACACCTTCTGAAACCCGAATTATGGAGAGAACAACCAATGACACACACACACACACACACACACACACACAACACACACACACACCACACACGGTGTTTCGTGAGATCGAGGACCGTGCGTTTACAACGACATCAATGGGACGCGGGAACCGAGCTGAGGACGGCAGCTTTTGGTGGGGAGAGGCTGCAGGAGGTGCATCGGAGGGTGCCCGGAGTTACGCTGATGGTCATGCATTTGGGACACGGCCTGGCACCCTGGCCTTGCGGCTTGTTGGGTTTTGCCGACTCTATCCCATCAAGGAAGGATGAGACCAGGCGTACCCCGGAGGCCACAGGGATTAACATCATCACCACTTCAGGGATGGAGGGGGAAATGGAGCTCGGACAAGGAGACTACTTGGTCCATGCGTCATGGTTCCTTGCTGGGGTTAAGATGGATGCTTCAGGACTGGGGAAACCACCATTAAACGAAGCATGGATAAGGAGACGGCTTGGTCCATGATTCGTGGTTCCTTGCTGGGGTAAAGATTAATGCTTCAGGACCAGGGAAGACTCCGCTCAATCTTAGAGACTCGCAAGTGGAAATAACGACTGGTGGCAGTGGCACGTACATGAATGATGATTTACAAATACACATGCATACATATTGTGTGATCATACACATATTGTACATGGCGTATTATAGATATTATATACACACATATTATGCGTGACAAATGGCAGATGTTATGTACACACGTTTCACATGTTATATACACACATATTAGACATGTTATAGTCGATATATTGCACATGTTACATACACACATTATATATATATATATATATATATACACACACACACACACACATGACATACACATAAATATCACACACACACACACACACACACTACCTTTTTTAGGAGACCAAAAAGAACGTCTGTGTGGATGGTACGCTCGTGAGCCTCATCCAACATGACAACACCATACTGGCTGAGATCAGCATCAATGAGACACTCACGCAGTAACATGCCATCTGTCATGTACTTTATCTTTGTCTCAGGACTTGTACAATCCTCAAAACGAATGGTGTAGCCAACCTGCAAAAAAAAAGGAGAGAGAACACGAGCTGCTACAAAGGAAAAAAACAAACAATTGAAATTGAAAACAAAAAAAGTACTCGAAAGAAATCAACACAAAATTGAAATATCAGATGCTGCATTGAAATAATTGGAGCCAACAATGACAGCCCCTCAACACAGCCTGGATTTTATTTATCAAAAAACGCCTCTCTCTTTTTACCTCCGCCACCAAAAGTGTCTGGAGGTTATGTTTTCACACATGGGACATCAAAAAAAATTGGAGACATATTCAGACAAAATTTGGTAGAACATGTTGGGTGTGTGATATACCGGCGTAGTGGCGTGCGCCTGTAATCCGGCTACTCGAGGCTTGGGTTGGAGGATCGCTTGAGGACGGGTGCCTGTGCTGGCCCGCGCTATGAGAGGGTGTAGGGGCAGCTGGAATCATGGCGAAACCCAATCCTTATCCCTGTGTTCGTAAGAGGCGACCAGGGTTGGTCAGGAAGGGCATCCGGCGTAAAACCTGTGCCAAATCAGTATGCGGATCATAACGGATGATCCGCTGTGGCGACCCTAATGGGGAGCAGCCGAAAGACGAAATATGTATAATATATATATATATAATATATATATATATATATATATATATGTATATAATACAGGGTGAGTCAGAAGTAGGCCCGATTTCTGTCAGTTGATGTTGTTTGCCATTTGTATTACAGTGTACAGTAGGTAGAAATAAATGAATGACATGTTTATCTAACCATTTATTCAAGAAAAAATTATTACAGACTGTACCAAGCTGTTTTATTTGCAATTTTCAAAGTGCCTCCCTCGTGATCGATGCACAATTGCAGCCGAGCAGGCACGGGCGGACACACATCTGCAGAATTCGATATCAATTTCCTCAAAACTTGCAGTGATTTGAGCCTTCAATTCCTGAAATGGTACGAGGCTTTTCACGATAAACAAGGTCTTTCATGAGCCCCAAAGAAAAGAAATCTGGAGGTGTAAGGTCTGGGGAGTGCCGGCCACTCGATCGGAGCCGCGGCAGCCGATCCACTTTCTGAGAAAGTTTTCATCAAGCCACTGCGAACATAACGTCCATAATGAGTGGAGCTCCACCATGCTGGAAATAACAGTCCTGATCTTTACCCTGGGCCAAAGAAGGTTTGCAAGCATATCAGTAAATTTCTGCAGGACAGATCCCTCAAAGAAAAAGGTCAATTATCCCTAATGGAGATATGGCTGCCCAAACTGTCAATCCAGGTAAATTTTACCTCCTTCTCAACTGTCACTCTTGGTTATTCGCAGCTCAGTAGACACAATTGTGTCTGTTAATTGTGCCATTAAGCTTAAAACATGCCTCATCTGACAACCAGATGTTGTCTAGCAATGTGCCCTCTTCGTGAAGTTTAGCTAAGAACTCTTCGCAAAATTGAAGATGGCAGTCATCATCTCCATCATGAAGGGCATGCAGTAACGTGGAATGTAAGGTTCCATTTTTTCTGGTGAAGGATACGGATAACACTTGATTGGCTCACTTCCAACTCTGCAGATGAACGGCGAGTTGACTTTGTGGACTTTGTTCCAGTCTTCTGAGGCTTTCTTCAGCCTTAGCTACATTCGTTGCCGTTTTCGGACGACCGGACTTCTTTCAGTGGCTAAAGTAACAGCGACCCTGTGCTTCAAATTTCTCGACAATCAACCGTTACGTTTCTTCTTTGAGGTGGGTTAATATCGAATTCTGTGCCAAACGGATGCCCATCGTTGTTATTCATTACATTTGTAGTAATATTTCACGGCCGCAATGCGTTGATTCATTGAAATGTAATTCATGGTTCAATTTGGTGCAAATTCAGTAACTTTCCAAACTCGCAGCAATAACCTGCAAAAAAAAAATCAAAAATAAATAATTACGAAAATTAATAATCTGCAAGACAATTATTAACAACTGACTCCCCAGAAAGAATCTGACAGGTGAAAAAACAGAATCGGCGCTACTTTTGACTATATATATACACATTAGGGTGTCCAAAAGTCGAAAAATAGAATGTTGCTCCACAAGCTAAAATTATTCTAATATGATCCAATAACGCGCATAAATTTTTAGCTTGATGGAGGATTTAGAGGTTCGCTCCATATGACGACTTTAGTCTCATGACTTGAATAAATTAGGTATGGTCAGGTACGATTACGGTTACTGCTGGATGTCAGAGTGGAAATGGAGTGCATTTTCGACTCTATGGGGCGATTTACTCTAAGAAATGACTGCACCGAATTGAATCACTACCACATACCTGCCAACCTTTTTGGAATGAAAATCGGTCGATTTTGCGCGACGCAGGGGCATGCCCCCCCCCCCCCCGGAAAATTTTTGAAAAAAAATAAAAAAAATTTCATAAGGCGTGCTTTAAAGCGTTCCGCGTTTTTCACATGTTTTGTTCGTTTTAATGTGAGTGCAATATCTCCGTAGCCGCTGTGAGACAGATATATCATCCTGCCAGCTACAGAACGCGTGCTTCGTACCTTTCCCGCGATGCCTGATCCCCACGAATGTTCTTTTGTCCACTCGTCCTTGAAAACATTGTCGTACCGCAAAGTGGCTTTTTTCTTTCAGGCGTGTCCATTGTGATTGTTGTGAAAGCATCGCGCGAAAATGCTTTGTTGTTGTCCACTCGACCGTGCGACGCTAGCGACACCAGCGGTTACGCGCGTCTGCTATCACAAACTAAGGCGGATAATCAGAATTTAACGATAGCAGACGCGTGTAACGGTGTATACGCGCGCATAGACGACGGAAAAACGTAAACTGCAAGTTACTGTACAGTATCGTATTCTGTAACTCGGATTAAAAAAAAAAATTCCCTGAATTTTAAAACCGGTAGATTAAGATGTAAAAATCGGTAGCCGGTAGATAGCTTCGAAATCGGTAGTCTACCGCTAAATCGGTAGGTTGGCAGGTATGCTACCATTTCGAAAATATGACTCTAAACAAGATTTATCTTTATGGAGATTGAGTAACTAATCCTACTATTTCGATATTTTCTAATTCTAATAATTTAATTTGTCGTCCGTCTAAACATTTCTTAGAGTAAATTCGACCCACTGGTTCGAAAATGCAGTCATTTTCCCTAGGAAGTTAGAGGTGTACGGATTCGGCATATCACCATACCCTAATTTAATATAATTAATAACTAATAAATAACTTACTATATTTTTCGTGATCATTGAATGTAAACACTGGTGTTGGGCCGGCTAGAAATAGTTCAGCGGGGAGTGGAGACAGCATAGAAGCGGAGATTGATAGTGGTATTTAGTTAAATGAGACGAAATATTCTAATAGTTTTGTAATTCCTATTGAATGAAAATTAGGGGTATGGTGAAGATGCGAATCCGACACTTCTGAACTTCCTAGGTGAAAATGGACTGCATTTTCGAACTCAGTGGGTCGATTTTACTCTAAGAAATGTTTAGACGGCACACAATTAATTATAAGATTAGAAATATCGAAATGAGTAGGATTAGTTACTCAACTCCAGTAATTGATAAATCTTGTTAAGGTCATATTTTCAAATGGTGTGAATATCAATGTCGGCTGCAGTATTTCTTAAGAGTAAATGACCCATAAAGTTCGAAAATGCACTCCCATTTTCCACCTCGGACATCCCAGAATACCCTGTATGTACGCTGAACCAATACCCTAATTTAACAACTCATGGAAAACTAAAACTCGTCATTGGAAGCGACCTCTAAATCACCTCCGATCAATTAAATTTTTTATGCGCGTTAATCTGATATCATAGTGGAATTTTAAGGCTTGTGGAGACAACATCTGAATTTTTATTTATTTTTTTTGCTGTTTTTGGACCACCCTAATATACATATACATATATATATATATATATTATATTATACAATACATACATACTATATATATATATATATACATATATATCACAATATTTCAAAAAGTTGTGGACAAGTTATGACAAAACTTGGAAGATGAGTCAGGAGGGTGACGAGAAAGCCGATTCAATTATTGGTCCAGACCAGATCCGGCTATAGTGGATACAAAATGTAAACTGTTCGCCCTGGTGGAGGATATGTGCTTTAAACTGAGTTGGCCGTTTCGAGTGGATATGAAATTTTTGCGTGTGAACAAATAATGTCTATTTAAAAAGTTTGCATTGCTTGCACTGACATGTTGCCTTTCTCAACTTGCAAGCACAATTTTAAGGCTTGGATTTAGTTCTTTCTGTGGAGTCATTGCAAAATTAATTACCAGAGACAGAAAATTGAAATCATTACCATTAGCATGTATGAGGCCAGCATGAGGGAATGCCAACTGACTGGGATTCAATTATGAGTTTCCGTCAGCTAATTGCTATCGTACTGACGTGAGTTGCACCACGATTCAGTGTTCCATAAATTAGGGCAGAAATTTTGATATCTGGCAAGGTGCTGGCGTAACTTATTCTACTTTATGATTGAAAGGTACCAATGGATCTTTAACGCCACAGTCAGCCAATGCTCATTCTGAGGGATGATGCGCTCATTGAGTGTAAAAATCAGTCTGACAGTTATTGTTGAGAATCAAACACGACTCGACCAGTCCAATGGCAAGTGTGCTACCTCTGCAACATCCTGTCGATAGGTTGAGGTAATCAAATCCAAAAAAAATGGTTGAAGTGAAGAGACACTCAGGAGGGGATTGAAAGGCAAGTGGTCATGACATTGGAGAAGCTTCAATACATGTAATGTTGTACCATGCACAATCTATGAACCAGAAATTTTGGGTGAATTCCATAGCAGGCCTGATTGGACAGCCAGAAGTCCTCAAAAAGGTGGCCAGAAGTAACTCATTATTGAGAAAAAAGATTAAATCGACACGAACTGACCTTCCACAGGTACATGTCCATGGACAGTGACACGAAGGTAAACCAAATTAAAGGCCTGAATGAGAAAAAACCCTTACAACCCCCCCCCCCCCATAATCGTGTCGTCCCCATTGAAAGACCTTGTTTCGGTCCAGCCCCTTTTGAAATAAGTTAACATCAGATATGGAATCTAGCTATCACCATGGATGCAGGCAGACAAAGGCCAAGCGTGTCCAAAAGACATTTACCAATACTTATCCCTGAAACTGAACAACCCTCCCCCCCCCACCACCCCTCAATACCAATAGAGGCGAGAAAACTCAATCTGCACTCCCTACATTACATAGGATTTGTGAGAAAATGATCCAGGCTACCAAGTGGTACATGGGGTAGACAAGAAAAGCTCACATATACTTCCTTCACCCCAGTAGTGTATTCCGCTATGCAGGGCCATCAACTAACGAAATTGCATGTGACCGAAGTCGAGCTGAACCACAGAATCATCCTTTAGTCAGAGAGTAGCAGGGTACAGAAAACCTCCCCAATAGTTGCAGAACTCTCGCACAGTCATGCCTTCAAGAGGGTACTGGAAGACGTACGAAGGAAAGTGCACTCAATCATTGCGCAACTCTCAAATGCACCCTCATGCCTAAGTTTAGAAGCGTCGACACGTGTTTGAACTGCAGAACATTGGAAGATCAGCAGAAAATTCTTCTACTCCCTTTATACCAACTGATGGACTTACTCCAGAATGCAACTCAACCTCAGATGTATCAAGTCAAATGAGGAATCAAAAATTACTTAGAAAGTCATGGATACATGTACAATCCCCTGCATTTCATTTAAATGAAGACCGTGATTTTTAGGCTGGGATGATTTTTTCAAAAATCGAGCTCGTGACGTTCTGTGCCACGACAAAAGGCCCACAGTTTATGGCTCTTCTTCCTTACATGGTCCGGAAGCCACTGACCGGCTAAAGTGCGGCCCACTGAGATGTGGCCGAATAACACAACAAATGTAAACCCCTCCATTAAATCTGCCCTAAATGCTCTATCAAATTGATCCAATGGTTTACAAATGAGTGTTCAAGCGAAAGCATAAAAGTAACATCACGACATACTGTAAGGGAAGATAGCGTACACAAACAATGATGTTGCAACTCATTTAACCACAAGAAGAAGAGTGGTGGCGCATGGCCTAATAGCAGCCATTACGAGTCCTGCAGGCGGTGTGGCAGCTCTCACACTGTTGTCTTATCGGCAAAAGTGGGCCCCCTCTAAAAAAAAATAAGTGAAGTCACTGGTTTATGCTGCTTCGTTATATATATATATATATATTATATATATATATAATATATATATATATATATATATATATATATATTATATATATATATATATATATATATGTACGAATTTGGAATTCGATTGCACACAACATACAGGTTCCTATTAGTCAGCTATGTCGATAAGTGCTTGTTCCCTAGATAGCTCACCTTCCATTGTTTAATGTTTAGAAACGATTAGATGCGCTGCCGGATCGATTTAATAGTTAGGGAACGCAAACAATGGAGACGTCTCTCCCCCCTCTCCTGTGAAGAGGAAGAAGAGCCCTTCGTCCCGTGATTCATGACGTCAAACACTCCCTCCCACCCGTGGTTGAGCGGGGGATGGATCACGAGGGCATGAGTCCACTCGGGCGCGGGGAGGGGGCCGAGAAGGATAAAGAGGAGATCCGTTTCTTTGTTTCGTGTTCGGAGTTGAGGGGAGCCGTTCAGCAGACCTTCGGGTCCTGTTTTGGCTTGGGTTAGGGGTCTGAGGCCTTCGGAAAGCTTTTGCTTCTGCAGAAGTGGGTAGTTCAGCAGACCTTCGGGTCCTTGCTTGGCTTGGGTTAGGGTTGAAGGCATTCGGAAGCTTTTTGCTTCTGCTGTGTGGTTGTTCAGCAGGCCGTTCGGGTCCTGCTTGTTCAGTAGAGCTTCGGCCACGGCTTGGCTCGGTAGGCTTTTTGGAGAGCTGCTTTGTTTTGAGAAAGTTGAGCCGTTTGCTCGGCTCGAGCTGCGAATGGTGGCTTCTTCTTCTTCTTGGTTGTGGAGCTCTTTGTTCTCCGTTTTGGTTCCCGCTTGGTGCGACTCATCGACCCATCTTGGAGGTGTTCCTCGGGAAGGGCGCCATCGACGGGAAGGATCGGCGCCTCGTCTCACCAGCACGTGTTGAGAAGCGCGGAGAGATTCGCAGGGAGCTCGGGAAGGATCGGCGGCTCACGGCGATTGGATCCAGCTCACTCTCGCTGGAGCCCCGGGTCCGAACAACTTGAAGAACCACACGAGGTGGAGAGGTTCGAGATAGGTTCTGGGTTTCAGCTCACCTGTCCTCTGAGCCTGGAGCTCGTTATTAAGGCCTCAGCCACCATTTCTTTGGGGTGTGTGTGTGTGCGTACGTTGTCCGTGGGCCCGTCTAATAAGTAGAGAAATTGTTAAGTGCTTTGTGTGCTGTAAATGTTTGCATTGCATTTCGCAGTCGGTATAGTCTGCTCTTACGTGCTTCCCTAGTTCCCCATTATTATTAATAAATACCCAATTGTTTAAATGTTTTTCAGCTCGTCGCGGTCGATTCTTTCATTGACTGAGCATTTCGTAGTGTTGGGAGTTAGCCGTTGGTTTGCCGTAAAAGGGGACATTTGGACCGACGGTTCTCGCCGATTAAGCCGCTCGGAATCGCGCACGGGACAGGCTCGCCTTCAGCGATTTGTTCCGTACGAGTTCCGTGAGGGGGAAATAACCCCGGTAGTTGGATCACGTGGGTATTTAGGTACATTGAAGATTGGCAATCGACCTACCCACGTGGTCTGCCCATTGGCGTATTTCGGTTCTTGTACAAGGACCCGTCGACTCGGACTTATCCGGCGGCGATCATATTCCGGGCGATCGGTCGGGCCGACTCGACTTGCGGCTCCGTCAGAGCGGTCGGTGGGCGACGACCACCCGGCCCGTAACAAATATATATATATATATATATATATATAATCAATATATATATATATCAATATGCGAAGTGAAGACAAATATAGTGAAGACATCAAAATGATGAAATAACACATATGTAATTTTGTAGTAACCAAAAATGTGTTAATCAAATTATATTTTATATTTTAGATTCTTCAAAGTGGCCACCCTCTGACTTGATGACAGCTATACACGCTCTTGGCATTCTCTCAACCAGCTTCATGAGGTAGTCACCTGGAGTGCTTTTTCATTAACAGGTGTGCCTTGTTGAAAGTCAATTTGTGGCATTTCTTTCCTCCTTAATGCATTTGAACCAATCAGTTGTGTTGTGACAAGGTAGGGTTTGTATACAGTAAATAGCCTTATTTGGTAAAAGACCATTATTTTATCTGTGTTATAGTCGTCCATATTAAGGCAAGAACAACTCAACTAATCAAAGAGAAATGACAGGCCATCATTACTTTAAGACATGAAGGTCAGTCAATCCGGAAAATTTCAAGAACTTTGAAGGTTTCTTCGAATGTAGTCACAAAAAACCATCAAGCACTATGGTGAAACTGGCTCTCATGAGGACTGCTATAGGAAAGGAACACCCAGAGTTACCTCTACTGCAGAGGATAAGTTCATTAGAGTTACCAGCCTCAGATATCACCAACTAACTGCACCTCAGATTGCAGCCCAAGTAAATGCTTCACAGAGTTCAAGTAACAGACGCATCTCAACATCAACTGTTCAGAGGAGACTGCGTGAATGAGGCCTTCATGGTCGAATTTCTGCAAAGAAACCACAACTGAAGGAGACCATTAATAATAAGAGACTTGCTTGGGCCAAGAAACATGAGCAATGGACATTAGACTGGTGGAAATCTCTCCTTTGGTCTGACTGATGAGTCCAAATTTGAGATTTTTGTTTCCAACGTCGTGTCTTTGTGAGACGCAGAGAAGGTGAACGGATGATCTCTGTATGTGTGGTTCCCACCATAAAGCATGGAGGAGGAGGTGTGATGGTGTGGGGGTGCTTTGCTGGTGACACTGTTGGCGATTTATTTAGAATTCAAGGAACACTTAACCAGCATGGTACCACAGCATTCTGCAGCGATACGCCATCCCATCTGGTGTACGCTCAGTGGCACCATCATTTGTTTTTCAACAGGACAATGACCCAAAACACACCAACAGGCTGTGTAAGGGCTATTTGACCAATGGAGTGCTGCAATCAAATGACCTGGCCTCCACAATCAACTCCGACCTAAAACCTAATTGAGATGGTTTGGGGATGATTTGACCGCAAGAGTGAAGGAAAGGCAG
>CM068956.1:27873316-27898034 GCA_035128595.1 Eptatretus atami | reverse complement strand
AACAATATATATATATATATATATACATACATACATATATGCCATGGCAACTGTATTTTCAATCCTGGGAATAAAATGATAAATAGGTATTTTGGGGTCAACCAAGTTGAGGCAGCTACCATGTTATTAAGCCTAATGTTGAAGTCCAAGGGATCGACAGGAATGTATCACACAATCAAGTAATCAGTAAAAATACACATCATCATGAAAAATAAAAAGAAATATCCAGATACATATATACCCCAACAATTTGACTAAGCATGCTTGGAGACTAACCTCTTGTCCGAGACAGCAACCAAATTCCTCAGATACACGCTTTGCCACCGACATGGCAGCCACACGGCGTGGTTGAGTGCAGCCAATCTTCCCTCGTGCGGTATAACCAGCTTCTGCTAAATACTGTGTGATCTGAGTCGTCTTTCCCGAGCCGGTCTCCCCAATCACAATCAGAATCTGATTGTCATTGACAGCCTGCAGCAAAAAACACAGAAGCCGAATGTTGAAAGTAATTCAAAAACAATGATGAAAATTTTCAGTAACACATTAGAATTGCGACCTCAAAACTAAATGTAGCACCAAGTTGCGATGATGAGGAAAAATACAAAATTTGTCTGATAATAATAATAACAATGATAATAATTGTTTCTTTCTCTTATTTCTAAAGTAAATCTGCACATTACAGAGACAGCTATGAAAGCGAGGCTTCTAAAGTGAGCAGCAGTATCGTAAGATAATAAAGGAAGCAGAATAAGAGGAGTTAAAAGGAATGGTCTTCAACCTGGAATGAAGATCAGGGTGTGGATGAAGAAAAGAGAAAGGAGATCAGAAAGAGAAGGTGGGGGGGGGGGATGAAATGTACAGGAAATGCAAGAAGAGGAAGGAATGAAATATATCGAATGATATACTGTCGGACCCCGCTATTCACGGTGGATAAGTTTCTGGAAAATGCCGCGAATGTCGAATCCGCTAATGCCGGGGCATTGTTTCAATGGGAGAAAGGGGGATAGGCTCCCAGTGGTTCGTGATTCATAAGGGAAAATCAAGAATCCCGTGAAAAAACGCGAGAGCGAAGAAAAAAACCCCGTGAATACGCGAAGCACAGGGTCATGAATGGAGAAGCAGGTCGCAGTTTATCAACGGCGAATATGCGGGGTCCGACAGTACTTATTTCAACATGTGAATTAAATATATTGATCGCTCCAAAGAGCAAGAAACAATAAGAGCAAAGCAAAGTAGCAACAGGTTAGAACACAAAGAGAAATGCAACGACTACGAATTTAACTTCACTCAACAGATATGTTTCATGATGAACATGACAACCACAACTATCTCACGCACTCAAGTAATCATGTTGAAATGCTTTTCTCATGGGTAAGATTATACATATATATATTTACTTGTTATAGTTCTGGAGAGAAATCTTGAAAAAAAAACGAAGGAAACATTTCAAGAATGGCAAATACAAGTTAATGGCTCGTAAGAGGTGCTAGAGAAAACACCTTAAAATTGAGTGACATTACTGTCTCTGTATCTTTCTCTAATTGTAGTAAGCATTCCTTCTCAACTATCTTTTCACCTCGAACCAGCAAGTCATCTTCACCAATGCCTTTTTAGAAAGTGATGTTAAGCTGCTTCCATAACTTTTAGAAGCTAAAATGGTCACCAAGTGCAATAAAGAAATGAAGAACAAATGTTATTAATTGTAGACGATGAAATGTAGATTTTTAAATGATGAAATGATGCTCCCATACCTGACCTGACACCCACATTTTTATGGCCGATTGTGATGAGGACATATCAGCCATATATTTAAAGAGAGCCCCCAAGTTTAGCAGATTTCTTATGCAGTAGTTTAATAGAGACACAGCTTTTGTGATTAGGTCAATGTTTTGAGGGATGTGGAGCCCTACAGTACCGGCGATAGAGCCAGTGATGAAATAATCACATTGAAGATGGTCTCTGAACATATCTGGGTACTCACGCCATGGCCGTAGGGCAAGTGTGTGAGTATTGAGATGATCTCGTCTGTGTGTTTGTCTGTTTGTCAGCATAATAACAGGTCAATGAGAGCAGCTAGAATCGTCAAATTTGGCACAGAGCTTCATATTGTGAATGTCTCAGATGAGTTCAACTTCGAGCTCACAAGGAAAAATATTAAATGAAATTTAGTTTCAAGACTAGATTTACTGGATTGGCCATAAACTGGAGTATGGGTATTGGATAATCATGTCTGTGTGTATAACATGAACTTCTGGGCCAAAATCGGCAATTCTAGCTGCTCATATTGCCTAGTTCTTTTTGCCGACAAACTCAAAGACGCATTGATTGTTATACTCAAACGTCGAGCAGAGACAGGAAGCGCATCAAAAGAGTAAGCAGGCCCAAAATGCTCAAGACCAATTGAGAGGGAGAAGTGACTTTCACATGTCAGGCAATCTCTATTCAGATCAACAGCAGCTGTGACCAATGAGGAGAAACAGCTGACACCAACTAACCAGGGATAAAAAGTCAAAGTCAGGATCCAGAGTAAATGAGATGACGGTAGCGAGAGGAAAAAAAAGAGGTAGTTTATAAATAGGTACCAACAAAGGTACACAAATATTAATATACACCTTAAAATGTAGGCGTCATCTCCCCATCCTCAGGGTACGGGTGGGAGATGGTAGGGGGACAAATTTATTTTGTGTCAATGAGTACCTCAAGCACGTACATGCAAAATTTGAGGGAAATTGCCAAGCAGTTTTCGATCTTTAATTCAGAGGTCATTTATCGTAAAATCAAACGTTAATACCCAAAGAAGCAAATTCTAATTATACATTATAAATTAAAATTACAAGTCGTAATAAGAGAAAGAACAGAATGGAAGACATTTGCCATCTCTAAATACTGGGAACATGCAAGTAGAGTGTGAGTTCACTTCAAAATTTTTTTTTTAGAAAAACCATTAACAAAAAAAAACACTCTCTATGATTAAAAAGTACCAAACACATGATTGTTGTTGATGCGACTTATTTATGTGACATCATGGGATACAGATAAATGCTGAATAATTGTACGTTCATTTCATTGTGACCTAATCATGTATTTCTGTGTTGTGGTGAATGTTTTCACATAGGAATCCAACGTGGAAGTAACAATCTCAATACTGGGAATGTCCACCATCAGCAGCTATCACTGCATTGTACCGTCGTCGCATTGATTGTATGAGCACTCAAATCTGAGCTTGAGAAATGGCATTTTACACCTGAATCGGCTCCTGTTCCCGTTCATCGAGGATCTGTGCCCGTCTTGGCAAGATTCGAACATGATGATATCCCAGAGATGTTCAATTGCATTTAAATTTGGTGAGATGGTAGGCAAGGGTGTCATGACATTATCATTGGCATTGATAAGAATGTTCCTTGTTTCAATGGCCGTGGGAGAAGGAGCATTATCGTGCATAAAGATGATTCCTGAACAAAGTTGTTGAATGGTAGGCAAAACATGTTAATGTAAGATCTCATTAACGTCTTGATCTGTCAACAGAGCGCCTTGAATATGAATCAGGTCGATGGAAAACATTTCAGGAATACCACCCCACACCATGACATTTCCACATCCAAAAGTTGTAGCTTCCTGGACACAAACTGAGGCATATCAGTCATTGCATATTCTATATACTCATGTATGGGCATCATGCCTTTCAAGGAGAAACCTGAATTCATCACGGAATATAACACTTGCCCATCGGATGTGCTGATCTGAGCAATACAAGTGTGCTTGGACGTGTCACGATGAAGTCTTGAACGCTGAACAGGATGATGAGCATTGGTCCCTGCATCATGTAGAAGCCTCAAAACAGTGTTGACACTTATCCTGCAAGGTCCAAGTTGTGTGTTTGCAGTACTCTGGGCAGTTTGAAGCTGATTGCATAGATGGGTTATGCAAATGTGTTGGTTTGAGCAGGAGTCGTTTTCCTGGGACATCCACTTCTTGGGATATCTATGGTGGATCCAGTGGCTTTATAATGTATTTGGAGGTCATAAACAGTTCCTCTCATGTTAGAGTTTTGCAACATGACTAATGGAAGAACCTGCTTGACGGTGTCCAATGTTTGATTCCTCTCATTTTCTAACAGATGTGCCATTGTAATGGATTGTTACCACTGCCATCGAAGGTGGGAAGAGGTTATGATTTCACTGGTCTGTTTGTCCGTGTGTGAACAGGATCTCAAAAATTTGTGGGCGGATTTGGATGAAATTTGGTGGACAGGTTGGGTTGTGTGACAAGGAGGAATTGTTTCAATTTTGGTCAATTTTTCGAATCTGGATCTTGATACGAGTACAACTTCATATAATCCGGATCTGGAATAATATGCAGCTTGGGTCATTAAGTTAGCACCAATCTTGATATTTGGATAATAAAAGATCATTCAAACTAAGGCCAGGGGTGAGTTGGGCACCAATGCCTCTTGGCTGCCTACCATGAACGAGCTATTTAAAAAATTGACGTTTTATTCAGCAATTAGATTCCAACGATATTTTGGCTATCGCTGGTCAGATCAGACTGTGTCCAACGAGTAGTTGCTGAGAGAGACTTCAGATGAGATTTGTTACCTGTACACTGTACAGTCTGTGATCGTCAGCTGCGGCTGTATGGACATGTGACTCGATTCTTGACGCTGATCCTGCTCACCAGATTCTCTCAGCGAGGGAGCCGTGGAGTGGAGGAGGCCAACAGGCTGAACACGTGCCTCGTGGTTGCAGCAGGTTGATCGGCATCTCAAGGAGATGGGGATGGCCAGACGGAGGCCCCTGGAGTACCGGCGGAAAGTGGACACAGCGATACACTGCTCTGGTGCATACTCCCATACCTGAACCTGAACCTCATATGGGAAATCTAAAGATGTTATCTTCATCCTCATCACTTCTTTTCACAAGCTATATTTTTTTGTGACAGCCAGCCCAATATCCCCATGAAACAGGAACAGCACATTCCAATCCACGTTTGTGTACTTGCATATTGGAGAAATGTCCCACAATTTTCTCCTTCAGTGGGTTGTGTGCACTCCTTCAGGTATATCAACACAAAGTTGTAGTGGCATTTGCAATGGGATTTCTAATACGTGTGCCACACGTGATCCATTTATATAGCTAATCACTGTCAAGCTGTGCACATAACTTGAAAAACGATGCTACAAATCATTGGATTGTGCTTCTTTGATATAGACAACCCCTAGTAACTAGTATTTTTTCTATATTTGAAGTCTTCTGATTTGGCGAAGAACAGACTGAAACGATGAAGATTAACAACGTGGAAACAATTTTAATGTCCCATAAAGATTGAAACACAAAGAGTTCAATGAAGTCAACGGATACGATGTTGAATAAAAATTTAATCGGTTTGTCTTCGACTACATTATATTTTGTATATAGCCTTCATTACCTTGAACATCTCTATCAGATCTCCTTGTTATCACCTCCTTTCTGATGTATAAAGCCTTGCATCTTTTCAGCCACCCCTCATAACTTATCTGGATATTAATTATATAGCATCCTGCAAAATCCTAATATTTTATCACAAAGTACACAACTGCTTCATATTAATGTCACATACCTGTGGCACCATCGATCTTTCTCAATCATGAGGATACTACACTGCTGACACACACACCTGCACTAGCTGGTCCTTAAGACGGTAGATAGGAAGAGTCTGCCGCTGCTCCAGGATGGAGAGTTGAGTTTTCTTTCCGTATGATGCCTTATTTCCACCAAAGGCATGTTTCTTCCACTCCGGCATGTCCTGGGGCATCATGACAAGTCCTCGCATATTTGCAGCGATTTGCCGGCCATCCACTGTGGGGGAAGTGGGGGGGGGGGAGGGAAATGTTTTTCTTGGTCACCTGATTGAACCATTTCCTATTTTAAACTAATATTTTATTGCCCTCACCATCTGATATATTGAAAAGGTTTGGTAAACCCTGCTGGTTGAACTACCAAAATTGAGGCTGACTACACACCTCAACCCCTTGTTCCTCGCTTCTCCCATCTTTGGAACCCCCTTCCTGACTATACTATATCTCGCTCTTCCCTTCAGGGCTTCAAACAGGCAGTGCACCACCATACCATGCCATCCCCAACCGTACCTGTGATCTTATTTACCTCGATTAACCATAACTTAATACAATTAATTTACAGTTGCTGTGTTTCTCCTTTCTCACCCCTCTCCTTCTCCCTTATCTCCTCTTCCCCTCCCCCTTCCTTTCCTTTTGTCTGTTGATTAATTCCCTTGTTTATTATGTCCGAATGTTGCCAAACGGTATTTCATACACTCCCATCACCTTGATCTTCGATGAGCCTCAATCTTGTAAAAGACAATAAATAAATAGAAAGAACAATCAGAGATTGCAAACCTCATCTAAAAGTTGTTTTGTGTGGTGTTTGTGTGCTGGTTTGTTTGTGTGGTGTGTAGACGATGCATTGACAACATCAGTTTATGTTCAAACAAACCTGGGATTACGGGTTTACAGTAGACAAACAAACCTTTTCGGTTTTATTGTACAGATTCATGTTTGAATCGTATGCATGTTACAGACATACTCATGTTCCAATAGCATGTACTTTATAAACGTACTCGCATTCTAATTGTAAACACTTTATAGATGACTCACATTCCAAAAGCACGTATGATATAAATGTACTCACATTCTAATTGTACACACTTTAGAGATATCCATCCATCCATTGGGACCATAATCTGTACAGAGCGTCAGTGCTGCCGAAGCAGTCTCTAGGGCTATTGGGCATGATCCTGGACGCGTCGCCACTCTGACACGGGATACTCGAATGGCTCAATCATCCCAGCAAGCTGGTACTCATTTTGCCAACCTCGGAAGGATGACAGGCTGAGTCAACTCCACCTGGTATTAATTCAATGACCGAGTGTGATTTGAACTCAGGACCCTAGGATCCCAACCCTGCCACCCTAACCATTAAGCCAACACCAGGCTTTTATAAGTACTCAGTTGAAAAAAGACAACGTGCAATACTGGCCATCATCTCGTTGTGTTTGTGGCCTACGCTAGCACATTATGTGTGGACAGACAGACAAACAAACGAATAACTGGATCCAAATGCATTACCCTGTGACAAGTGTAATTATGACGATTGTCCTCACTCATTTTCATCACACTAGAGTGGCCCCTCCATTGTCATGGCAGATAGCAAAACGTTCAAATCACAGGTATTATGCTGAATGATACTTGACACCTGTCCAACTATTTTCTCAATGTTTGCAATGGCATATCCAAACTTCACAAGTCATCAACTTAGAGTGGCTGTTCGTGGTTTCAGCACCCACAGGCTCATCGCTGGACTTGGTATTCCAACGCTGGTGGTGTGGCAAAGAAGATTAGCCATGTGCTCGTTGATGTCACTGGAGGATGATCCAGAACTGCAGTGTCTACCAAGTGCTCAGTTCCTCAATACCGAACACAGCTTATTGGAGCAACTCTGAAGTTGCACCTTAAATCCGGAGAATGGTACCATCCCAGCTGGATGTTGGCAAGTTCAAGGATGAGAGGGGAGTGAGGTTTACGCACAGGCGAGTGGGGATTTGGGGGGTCTGGGTGCTTTGGGAAATCCTGAAGAGTTATGAAGTGCCTTCAAGACCACATCCTTGATGTTGCCGGTGGATGTCTTGGAACTCACCGTAGGGCGAAGAAGAATTTTGTCTCTCAAGGAAACTGGACACATTGACAGTCCAGGGCCAGGCTGAATGGCAGAACTGAGCTGTTCAGGGAGCTGAGGGTAAAACTGTACATGCGCTAAGGGTGGGACAAGGAGGCCTATGTGCGAGAATCTGTGAGGGTTAGAGCATCACCTGTGGCTCAAGTGTTCTCATCCTGCCTCCACGGGAATTCGCACATTGCGTTCCTCCAAGCCCATCCCTCGGTGTACTGCAGTTGGAGCGGAGGGTGGTGAGCTCTTGACAGAGGAGTCAGATGTGAAGGCCCGCTGTGCCGGTTACTATGAGCGGCTGTGCCAGGCTGATCCACCAGCTGTAAGTTAGATGTCACGGGTGTTACTATCCCGATTGCTGACCCTCCAATCAGCTGTGAACCACGTTCGTTTGTGGAAACACAGGCTGCAGTGAACCGGTTGAAATGGGGTAACGTTTCAGTGATCTGTGGCATCGATGCTGAAATTCTCAAGACTCGTGGAAATGAAGTACTCGTGTCATTGCATGCAGTACTGTGCTCTGTCTAACACAAGAATCATCCCAACTATGTGGAAGAGGGGCCTTGTTGTCCCTTCTGGAAAGGGAAGGGTGATTGCCAGGACTGTAACAGCTTTCGAGGGTAGACGCTGCTCTCAGTGCCAGGCAAGGTCTTTGCTTGGATAATTATTGATAGGGTTCGCTACCATCTGCTTGAGCACCAGTGCCCAGAGCAGTCAGGCTTCACACCAAAGAGGTCAACGATTGATCGTATCCTTGCTCTTCGGGTCTTCACCGAACGCAGACGAGAGTTTCGGCAGGGGTGGCTCGCAGCCTATGTTGATCTCGCAAAGCGTTTGATTCAGTGAATCAGGGATGCCCTCTGGGGATTGTCCATATTCGGGGTGCCAGCAAAACTGATCAATCTGATTCTGAACCATACTCTGGTGCTGCGAGAGCTGTGAGATGAGATGGTGATACCATCTCTGACTTATTTCCAGTTGTTACTGGAGTTCGTCAGGGATATATACTGGCCCCCATACTTTTCAGCGCTTGTATATACTGAATTCTGGGTTGGATGTCGGAGTGATCAAGCTTTGTGGCATCGCTTGGGAGTGTCAAGATCTGACCTTGATTTCGCAGATGATGCAGTCATCTTTGCAGAGACTCTAGATATCCTTTTGGGGACCCTCGAGGTGCTGACGGAGGAGTCGGAGCCTCTGGGATTACGGGTTTTCGGTCAAAAGAAAGATCCAGGCTTTCAATGACATCTTCGATGCAGCTATCTTGTCTGTACCTGTTTGTGGCGAGGATATTGAGGTCATGGAGAGATTCACTTACTTAGCAGTGATATTCATATCTCTGCTGGCTGAGAAGCCAGAGGGTCAAAAGATTTCTGGGTCGGGCTGGGGAGTCATGGATTCACTGGATCATGGGGTGTGGTGCTGTCGCTACCTGTGCGGTGACGGAAAAGTCAGTCTTTTCAGGTCCTGGGTGCTTCCAGTATTGCTCTACGGATGTGAGACTTGGACACTGACCAGGGATCTGAGATGGAGACATAACTCCTTCGGTTCCAGGTTTCTTTGGAGAATCCTTGGCTATCGCTGGTCGGACTGACACTGCCATCATTCAACCACGATTACCACCACACCAAAACTCACTACTCTATGCTCATCGCTATGCTGACGCTGCTATCATTCAACTATGGTCACCACCGGCGACCACCACTGCCTTTTGTGACCAAAAAGGACAGGGGAGCGTGGCATGCCATTGCCGGTGGAACGGAGTCCACAGTGGAGTGTGGAAAGAGCAGAAGAGTTAGGTGCCAGCCCGAGCGCAGTATTAATCCATCAGCAGTTAAACGGACAGACCTCCTTACGCTTCGATAAGCCTATCTCCTCACATGTTCTTTTAATTTTTTGACTCATCTACTGTGGACGCAATAAAAGAGCATTGGCGATTGCCCGGGTCCAATGATCCACATGTGTTGCAGTTTCCTCTCTGCAGATCAGCCCATCGCTTGCAGTGCATCCTCATTTCACACCTCCCCTGATGACACAACAGACACACCACCAGTTTTCCTCCTCCTTAGCAACTGGGTTTGCAACATTTACCACGCCGAGTAAAAAGAGGTCGCAAACACCTTGAACTTTCTCTCCTCTCTCTGAACTATCTAACATTCCTCAGGAACATTTCTGATGGCGCCTGTCGTGAGAGTGCAAGATAAGATCATGGAAGTTTAAGATTGGTATATCTCTGCTTTTGTATACAACTGTTTTCTTTTGCTGCACCTCACCATTCCTTCCTTTCCCTGCTGTACATATATTTCTGTATTAAAACTTTTGCTTGCATGTCCACATACTTTTCCTCGCCATTGCTGTAAATAAATTATTTGTTATTGTCATGTACCCAGTTTGTTGCATCTTTTCCTCCACTGATATATCATAGTCTGCATGTTGTGTTAGCTGGGAAGTTCTACCCCACCGATTGGCTCTACGCATTCACCGGTGCATACTTGACAGCTCCACTCAGCTGCACCTCATCAGGTCAGATAAGAAAGTACACATAGAGGGCATGGGCCTCCCTTGATACCGTCGTTCAAAGGTAAGGTAACCATGCGAAGTAGAGACACCCTGCCAGGATTGGCTGTACCAATCGGCATTCATGGTTGATTCGCAACCTGCTGAGCCACATAGCTATCCACTAGCCACAACTAGTGGCCTCAGGACTGGGTGTTCAGGAGCAATGGGAGCGCTTCCCCTCATGAATAAAAACATATCACGGACACACAGATGGACGGACAGACAACCTGAATACATAATGCCTCCGGCGACTTCATCAGGGGAGGCATAAAAAAAACTGTAAAATGTCTGCAATTGTATTTTTGTCTGCCTTTATGAATTGTTCAAAACAAGGTGTAAGGATATACAAAAACAGTGACCAATCATAAATGATCAAGAGATGATCAGACACAACAAAGCATACAGTCTGACAACCAAAATTAATGTTGAAGAGTCAAGTTTAACATCCCTAAGAAGTTTTCCAATTGCCTCTGCAGATACAAAGCATACCATCTGGTAGTGGGTCAATCCAATGCATATTGAGGTTCGTGGGAATAGAGTCCATTTCTGCTTCACGCTGGGCCTGTTTCATCTCCCGACGCTCCTTTGCTAGTGCACTCTGCATCATAGCCGCTTGTGAAAGCGAACCGTCTGGATTCTACAATGGATTAAATTTGATAGGTCAGTCAACAAACTTTAATTAATGAACCCCAAAAATACATCTTCATTCTCTTTATAAAATACAACAACAGAAACCATATATTCCGGTGTATTAACTGCACCCCTGTTTTTCACCCTTAAAAAAAAATTGTTGCGGCTGGCGGGGTCGGGTGAGAGGGCCACTATGGGGGGGGGGGGGCTATCTCGGCTCCCACCAGACTCCCCGGAATTGTAGGCCGTCGCACACGGATAATTCCATGACGCGGCGGGTCGCTAACAACTCAACTGCGTGACCTAGGGTCATCCCGTCTGTGGTTAACCCGGTTACCTAATTAATCACGTGATATAATTACTGGGGAACATGCCCTCGTATGCCTTCTCCGAACCAGATCACTTTACCGGATCGGATGCAGCCGAGCGACACTGCCAAGACGTACCGGCTAAAAGGAACGGATCGTTGGGATAAAAGTCCCGGCTCAGCTAGGATTCAGACCAGGCTGGATCAATGAAAAACAGACAAAAACAAGCTGGGAACATTTCTAATAATATTTATTTACAAGCAGGCGAGGAAAGGTATGTGGCACATTTAGTAGTTTTACGGGGTGTGTAATGCAGGGATAGAAACAACTGTGAGAGGTGCGGCAATGTACAAGCAACTTACAAAAGCAGACACAGAGCAGACTTAACCAAATAATAATAATAATCTTCTGCAATCTTAACTAATGTGGACAGGGCCAGGCCAGCGCGCGCACGCACGCACGCCGCACGCACACACACCGATGAAGAGGAGTTATTGAAGCGAGAAAGGAGAGGAGTTGAGGCTAACGGTCCCTCGGTACCTTGCACGATTGCCTGAACGCGCCACCAATACACTTGGGGGGATGCTCCGCTGTGCGATACCCCTGACAGCTGGCGGTCGTCCCTTGCTTCGTGGCACTACGTGCAGCTGGCGTCGGTCCAGAGAATGAGACGTGACCGTCGGCGTGCAGGAGGGACTTGAGTTGAGAGGGCGGAGTCGAAGGTGATGACCAGATCCAGCGCGTGCGGAGCAGAACAGAGAGAGAGAGAGAGAAGAGAGAGAGAGAGAGAGAGAGAGGAGAGAGAGAGAGAGAGAGAGAGAGAAACGGCCCCACGATCCCCTTTTATAGACCCTGCGGTGCAGGGCGGGGGGGCCACCCTGAAGCGATGCGTCTCACCCGAATCGGGCGCTCTGATTGGCCCCGGCCCCCCGTGGCCAAACGCGATGGCCGGAAGCAGCTCCACTCCACTTCCGGCAAGATGGCCCAAAGCTGTGAGATTGTCTCGCTCTGACCTCACAACATGATGTGCATTGCCCCACACCGAACTCCGCGACATGAATTGCCTTGCACGAACTCCTGGACCGTGCCCTGAGACGGCCGAGGGTCGGCCCGCATGCCCACCCGGGCATCCCCGGCTAGGCTGGTCAATGTGCCTGCTCCATGATGCGCCACGCGACCCGGCTGTACAGCATGCCCCTGCCTGATCGCGGCTTCGCTGGCCGGAGAGGCGAGGAGACGGCCACCGTCCGTGGAGAACAACCCGCGGCCGCCAGCGAGGACTGAAGGTAAGATTTATGGCAAACCCATGCACAGACGGTAAGATGTGTCATTCGTGCCCTGCTCTGTACGATAATAAAGTGTCGCGAGCAGCGCACGGGTCTGCCTTCGAGCACGTGGCCAGCGCTCACGTTCACCCACACACTTGTGTTCCGTACAGTGCACGCGGATCCGCCATCAAGCACTATATGTTGTGGATGCCACTATATGTCGCGGACCACTATATGTTGGATGCATTGCCTTGGAGGCATGCGGTTCGAGAACCGCAACAATATATACAATATATCATTTTAATTTCTGATCTGGATCTAAATACCTTTGTACATTAACTTTAAGAAGCACAAAATTTAAGTTGAAATCAAATGAAGCGAAAATTACCATAATGTTACGTGCCGGGCGTTGTCGGCCGCCAACCGACCGCTCTGAATGGAGCCACCAGTCGAGTCGGCCCAACCGATCGCCCGGAATATAGATCGCCGCCCGGATAACTCCGAGCGATGGGTCCTTGTACAAGAACCGAAATACACCAATCGGCAGATCACATGGGGTAGGGTCGATTGCCAATCTTCAATGTACCTAAATACCCACGTGATCCAACTACCGGCGTATTCCACCCTCGACGGATCTCGAACGGAACAAACCGCCGAGGCGAGCCTGTCCCATGCGCGATTCCGAGCGGCTTCATCGCCGAGAACCGTCGTCCAAATGTCCCACTTTTACGGCAAACCAACGGCTTTCTAACTACCAACACACGAAATGCTCAGTCAATGAAAGAATCGACGCGACGAGCTGAAAACATTTAACAATTGGGATATTTATTAATAATAATGGGGAAATAGGGAAGCACGTAAGAGCAGAACTATACCGACTTTATGAAATGCGATGCCAACATTTACAGCACACGAAGCACTTAACAATTTCCTACTTATTAGACGGGCCCACGGACACACGTACGCACACACACCACCCCCAAGAAATGGTGGCAGAGGCCTTTAATAACGAGCTCCAGCTCGGAGGACAGGTGAGCTGAAACCCAGAGCCTATCTCGAACCTCTCCACCTCGTGTGGTCTTCAAGTTGTTCGGACCCGGGCTCCAGCGAGAGCGAGCTGGATCTAATCGCCGTGAGCCACGATTCTTCCCGAGCTCCCGCGAATCCTCCCGCGCTTCTCAACACGTGCTGATGAGACGAGCGCCGATCCTTCCCGTCGATGGGCCGCTTCCCCAAGGAACCACCTCCAAGAAGAGGTCGATGAGTCGCACCAAGCCGGGAACCAAAATGGAGAACAAAGAGCTGCACGAACCAAGAAGAAGAAGAAGAAGCCACCATTCGCAGCTCGAGCCGAGCAACCGGCTCGACTTTCTTCCAAAACAAAGCAGCTCGAAGCAAAAAGCTCTCCCGAGCCAAGCAGAAGCCGAAGCTCACTGAACCACCAAAGCAAAAAGCCTCCAAAAAGCCTCCTCCCGAGCCAGGCCTCAGCCGAAGCTCACTGAGCCAGCCGAAGCAAAAAGCTTCCGAAGGCCTTAACCCTAACCCAAGCCAAACAGGACCCGAAGGTCTGCTGAACGACTACTCTCTGCCGAAGCAAAAAGCTTACTACTCAAGAAAAAAGAAAGGATCTCTCCTTATCCTCTTCCGCCCTTCCACCGCTCCCGGCGTGACTCATGACTCATGCCCTCGTGCTCCATCCCCGCTCAACCACGGGTGGGAGGAGTTGTTGACATCATGACTCACGGGACGGCAGGGTTCTTCTTCCTCTTCGCAGAAGAGGGGGAGGATGTCCCATTGTTCGTTCTCTAACTATTAAATCAATCCGCCAGCACATCTAATCGATTTCTGAACATTTAAACAATGGAAGTGAGCTATCTAGGGAACAAGCACTTATCGACATAGCTGACTAAAGGAACCTGTTGTTGTGTGCAATCAAATTCCAAATTCGTAACAATAACGTTTAAATTGTTTGTATTTTTTTCAAACCTTTTGGGGGTAAAATAAAAGTCCAATACTTGATCGTAGAGTATATCATAATCTGCATGTTGTGTTAGCTGGGAAGTTCTACCCACCGATTGGCTCTACGCATTCACCGTGCATACTTGGCAGCTCCACTCAGCTGCACCTCATCAGGTCAGATAAGAAAGTACACATAGAGGGCATGGGCTCCCTTGATACTGTCGTCCAAAGGTAAGGTAAACATGCGAAGTAGAGACACCCTGCCAGGATTGGCTGTACCAATGGCCGTAATGCCGTAATGGCCGTAATGGCGGTGTGCAATCGCGAGAGACTGAACCTGTAGGCCTACGAAGGGCTGGCGCGAAGCCGACCATAATTCTTCTTTTGGCGAGAGACCAGGGTGGTGTCCTCAATCAATTCAATCCTCACTCCTGTTTATCAATCAATCAGAATTGACAGGAACCTGATGACAGTAGGCATAGGGGCCAACCGACCGATCAACCGATGTGTGTAGACATATGCGTACTCCATGCACGCTTAGCCGAGACCACCCCGTTGGGAACATTCCTGTATCCAGGACCCAAGAGTAGCGATGGCGGCCCTGCGTGTCGGGGTTATCGTGTATGACTCAATGGGCAAAAACGTGCAACCAGGATCAATTGTACTTACATACTTTTACATAATTATGAAAGTTCTAAAAGTTCCCCGATATGTAGATGTGCTGGTATATGTACGACAATTGGAATATAATTGAAATTCAGCATTGAAAAATATTGTATTTAATACTGATTTTTTTTTCTATACCTGTGTACTAACCGCACTCCAGAGTTTTAACTTTTTTCCACCGATAAAAAAGCGCGGTTAATACACGGGAAAATACGGCATTAACAAGAAAGCATCTCCAAATGCAAAGCCCGTAAGCATCCGCTTTGTACTCAAACTAAACGTGACGAAAACAAATTATTTAAAAAAAAAAAATAGAAGCAAAACATTAATTACTGTTCCCCATATTCTGACAATGAAGATTTGTTAAAAATTTGATGACAAAAGCACAAATGTAAAAATCATTTTGACACACACACGCACGCATGCATGCGTACGCAATTGCAAAACTCTGTCTCCCGCTGCACAGGTGGACGGGCTAATTAGTTAGGTGAAAATTATACTAGAGATGTTAATAACAAGGTTTTATTTTTTAAAGGCAGCTTTTGGACTTGTCACTTCTTACCCACAGGTTTCTGTCTGGTGCTCTGCCCGAAGGCAGGTGAAGTTTCAGTCAAAGCAGCCCAATGGCAAGGATTACACTGGGAGATTTTCCCTTACCTTCCCAGCAGTGGTGAGTGCAGGAATTTTGAATTTGTTCAGAGTGTTGGCGAAAACTCGCTTCATCTTTTCTACAAACACCGTGGAACCTTTAAATCCACCAACTAGTGCTGGCAGATGGAGCACCCAGCTTAACGTCCATCCGAGGGATGGCACACTTTGTGATGCAATATCCTGCCTGGAAAGCACAAATCCGACAGTTTATAATTGGGATGAGAATGAAATCCAGACTAGATAGCTCTGAAGTAAGTACGCCACCTCGGTACAAACATGTCAGTCTGATCCTTCCGTATACCTACTGCAAATTATTAATCAATCAAACAACATCCCTTTCATCATCATTATGGGGAAAACTATTAGAACACCAGAAGATTATTTTAATAGCTAAATTGAATCAGTGTATTACAAAAATGGTATGCACCTTTACTATCTTTACAGGGCTGAGATCCATGCTTTGGCGGGTATGTCCTCGTAGGAAGGGTGGCTCCTCCTCCACCAACTCTATCTCCACATCCTCATCTGCAGGAAGCCAAGCAAATTGCTCATCATCGACTTTACAATCCAGACATCCCAGAGGTTGTTGATAAGATCTTTCTGCTCAAGTTGACAGGAAGAACAATGAGTAAAAGTATCAAACCTTCATCATCATCGATTTTTGGCATAACTCCTGTTTCTTCATCAAAATCTGGATATTCTTCTTTCGGAAGAACATTTGCCGCAATCATACTGAACAACAGAAAAGCAGTCCAGTTAGAAGTACAAACAGGTTTGAAATATATCATGAAGCACAATCAGGGCTCAACAAATCATATCACTTGATACTTTGAGAGAAAGCATTTCAGCAATGAGAAACACCTGCTCCCTCGGGAGCAGCTTTGGGGGAGTGGAATGGAGGTTGGGGATGGTGGGGTAGCAGGGCAAATAAATTTTGGCCCTGGATAATAATCCCCCAGTGTGCAGCAGGGGTCAGTAAACCTCTTGCAGCAAAGCACATGTACAGGCAAAAAAATCTCTACCCCCACCCCCCCCCCCCCCACTCATCGTCTATATATACACAATAGGCTAATGTGTCTGTCTGTCTGTCACAACCTGAAACACGGAAATGCTCCCTGGAAAGAAAAGCAATTATTAAGTAAAAGTTGCTTCAAATAAAAGGCTTCCATTTATTTCTTTATTTATTACAGTGGTACTTTAATTATATTCTGCTCGTTTAATCATTCATTTATTTGCTAAACAAGTTCTTAAACAAGAAACTGAGTGCATTGAACAAGTAACAAATAAGGAGTCAATACTTGAGATATAAAGCAACTTTCAGTTCCAAACAGATAATTTGTTACATTGCTTTCATCTTACCAACGAACATTACCAAATCAGGAGTAAAATGAGCAGGGTTTGCAACAATTTGCAATGCATTTTAACCATTTTTTGATACAACAGGTTTATTGTTTCACTTGAGTTTCTAATGACAAAGAAAAAAAAAAAAAAATTCTTTGCCTTCAATAAAATAAAAACCAAGAAAAACACTCAAATCCCATCTAAAACTTAATTGTATGATGGTAACTGAAATATACAATATACTGATAACAGAATACTACTACTACGACTACTACTAACACTATAACCACCATTTTACAACAATTTTTCCCTTTTTTAGGGGTTGGTGGAACGATGGCATTCCTGCATACCAATCTATCCCTTGCGTCAGTTTTGTTTTACCTCAATATCACCAAACTATTCTACTCATTTTGCACTCAAAATGATCGTTTTACAAATTAGTAATTTCCTTCCTTTCACATAACTCCAGAAGGTAAGTTTGGGATTCAGACCAGGACACTCTACCCTGGATATGCTGCTTCTGCTCTCCCAACAATGGATGGAAGTCCTCAATGACGGACATGAAATCAGAGCCATATCCCGAGACATATTGCGTGCTTTTGACATGGTCTGGCACCCTGCCCTGCTCACCAAACTCTCTTCCGATGGTATCCAAGGCCATCTCCACTCATGGCTGGCAGACTTCCTCTCCTGTCACAGTCAACGTGTGGCCCTAAATGGAGTTCTCTCATCTCCTCTTCCTGTCCAAGCTGGAGTTCCTCAAGGGAGCGTTCTGGGCCCTGTTCATTTTCTGGTTTTCATCAATGATCTCTCCGACTCTTTGGAAAATCCTCTTTATCTCTTTGCTGATCACTCCACCCTCTGTCATCCTCTGTACCACATCTATCATCCCTCAGATCAGCAGGCAGCAGCTTCTTCACTCTCTGTAGTTCTGGATAAAATCACAAGCTGGTCCAACACGTGGAACATGTCTTTCAATCCTGACAAATCTATGTCTGGTAACCCCCATTCCCCCACACCCTCCCATCTACTTTCTCAACAAACCTCTTGAAGAAGTCCTTTCGTTCAAGCTTCTGGGTCTCACAATCTGCCATGATCTTTCCTGGGAAAGCCACATTTCCAAGCTGGCCTTCAAAGGCAGTCACCGACTGGGCATCCTCTCTTGTGCAAAGTCCTTCCTTGGCACACCTGAGCTCCTGATCATGTACAAAAGCTTTCGTCCACAGCCTGATGGAGTACTGCTCTCCTCTCTGGGCTGGTGCTCCCGCCTCTCACCTTTTTCGGCTTCGCGCTGTGGAAACCAAGACATTTTGAATCATTGGTATCTCCCACGTTGAGGCTGAGTCTTTGGGTCTATCACTCTCTCATCACAGGCAGGTCGGTGGTCTTTCTGTCTTTTACCCTCTCCTCTTTGCCCTCGCCACCCCTGCTCTGTCTGCGATATGTCCCCCCCCACCCATATTTCCGCAGGGTACTCAAGGTCTACCAGCAACCCCTTTCTGGTTAAACTACCAAAATCAAGAATCACTAATCATCTTCACGCTTTTATTCCTCTTTTTTTCCCACCTTTGGAACAAACTCCCACACTCTCTTCAATCCCACTCTTCCCTCCAGATCTTCAAAACAGCTGTTTACCACCATCTCTTATCTTCCCCAACCAAAACCATGATCTTTTCTACCCCCGTTAATCCACCCCAAACCCACCTCCTTCAAATTCCCTGCTTTCCTTCCAGAAAGTCCCTGCCGTGTCCATCTTGTTTTTCCTGTGTACCCTGCCCCATCCCTCTCCTTTCCACAGATCTCATGTCTCTGTTCCCCACTGTATTTTTTCCTTCCCTCTCCCACCCTTTTTGTCTCCTTCTTCCCTTGTTGCACGTTCTGTGTGTTTGCTGTCATACGAGCCTTGACATTGTGTACAAAAAGAAAAAGAAAAAAAGTGTAAGCTGTGTGCTGGTGCTATGTGCTTGCATCTTGCTTTACATTTCAAATGATCCAAGAATTGAAAAATTGTCCAGTTGGAAAATTGCAAGTTCATATGAAACGAGTAACAATTATGATTAATTCTGCCTCTGTATGATGAGGGTATTAACAAAAAAAAGAGGGAGCAGGTAGTGGGTTAATTCTGGTTGTGTGTAGGTTCCCCTTCGTATCCAAAGAAGGTGTAGGTATCACATGAAACATACAAACTACCTGGTAAACTAGTTAGTTTATAGTGCACCAATATCTGCCCAGACAGCAACCACACACCGAGATAGGAAGCGGTTTAACCCGGTACCAAGGAACCTTCAAGAAGACCATACCACTTGGTACTCATGGTCAGGGCAGAAATTGTGTAAATTGCTAATGGTGCCGGCAATAATCCGCAAACTCTTTGCGTCGGACAGTGTGGGATATTTAACATCTAACAACTATTGCCAGCAGACGGGATGCCAGTTTAATGTCCATTTGAAGGACGGCACACACATTGATGAATCACCCTGCCTGCGAAACATCCGGAGGACAATTTATAACTGGGTAGCGATTCAAACCCAGGATAGACATCTCAGAGGTGAATATGCGTACCTCTAAGCTACCCTGCCAGTCCATTCTGGTTGTACCAAGTGTTACATTAAAATGCTAGATTTAACTTATCCTTGCTTATAATAAATGTATATTCCTTGTAAGGCTAAACTATTTCCATTTAAAAAATGTGGATAACTTAGCTTTTTCTTTCGATTACATTTTTATGTTCTTTTTTTTTTGAGAAAAAAAAATATATATGAAAAAACAAAAAACTCAGTGTTTTTCAAAAAAAAAAGAGTAGGTTAGTGATCACCGGCATCCTGACCAAGTTCAAAGTTCCTGTCCTAATGTAAAGGAGGCACTGCATCAGCATTACAGTTGCGCCCTCCAGAAATTTTGGTACCTGTGGCCCAAACTTGCAATTGATCAATGGATGCAAACTGAACAATCCGTTTACCTTTTCGTTTTTAAACCAATCCATTTCCACAGCAATTGTGAATGTCTGGCATGGTATCAAGCCTGTTATCAATCGCTGTTCATTTGAGAGGTCAGATATTGACAACTATCCCTCAACTACTATGAGTAAGAGAGTTTCTATCACCAAATCAATCGGGTTATTTTTCGTATTTTTTCATGGTGTCCTAACTTGAAAGTTGCTGCCATTGCTACTTGAGGAGTAAAACAATTTATGCATTCAGCTATGGTGTTAAATCAGGTTAGCTTGCGATGTTAGTCGGGTCTAATCATGCAATGCATGTGTACATGAACACTGGTTGTTCATGGAATGGAAAGACAGGAGACGTGATAACACATTTTCTCATGAAAGACTCTTAGCCCATTTCTTATGTAGGGTAATTAAACTCATGATTGTTGATCTTTGATAGTCAGTTCGGAATGCAATATTTCCAACAAACAATAATCCATTGTATACAGTGCCAAGGCTGAGTTTTGTGCTTAGGGTTTCCTTTTTTCAGTCAGTAAATTTGCATTGCCATTCCGTCACACACATAACCTTTGCATTGTTTAACCAGACGTTTCCTATTACTTTCCTGGTGGAGAAAAGTGCAGGAAACTCGTAGTTGGGATGTCGTGTGACTGGTACAATAGAGTCGATGGTGTGACATTCTCGTGGATTCACAAACTTGTCTATATATCAAAATTATCTTATCCATTATTCCAATTTCCACAAACCTAAGCAATCTTTTCAAATGCACTCGAGCCCTTCCCTCTCACCTGCTTAATTTCCCACTTCTCAGGGTCGGAAATGCGAGTGAGTCGTTTGCGTGCAAGGATGTCATCCTCCACCTCTGGTGCGCTGACCAAAGGCAAGTGGGAAGGTCGATCGGGGTTACGGGCAGCTGTGTCAGCAGGCACGTCAGGCAGCACGTTCCTCCTCCGTGTGGGGTTCAAGTCCTCACCAGTCTCTTGCTCGACATCCTGGTGAGAACATTAACATGAACATAAATAAAGGGAGCTAGACAGAAACAATGTCTTTGTACTCAGTACACAGATATTGAACTTTCAAGGTGTGTGTGATCGCATGAAAAAATGGTTTTGAAATCCCTGGCAGAATTTCTTGTTAACAACACCAACTACAAAATCCTGAAATTTTTCAGTGTTTGAGTTTTTTTTGGGGGGGGGGAGGGGGGATTTGAGAGAAAAACAGGGAAAAAAAGGAAAGAAACTGCCTGGCAGCTTGACGTCCATTAAAATGACTGGAAAGTCAGCGGATTTTGCAAGTAAGGGGCAGTGTGGATTCATGTAGTCGCATAAAGAAATCATACCAGAGTACGAACACATTTCAACACTCCCGAATTGAACAATTTCAAAACACCTTCAGCTAATAAAGGTGCTTAAATGAGGCTTTACACATGAATGATGTATCTCGTTGCCTGTCCATGTTTTCTAGCCACCAGATTATATGTGGACTGCATATGCATTGTATATAACCTTGGGGCCTCATACGTGATTTCTACTGGGCACGGCTTCAAATGTGATGTGCGATATTGCGCCCGACACCCATACGGCCCAACTGTGACCTTTATTCGATGCATAACACCATTCATCATGATTGCTAGAATTGCTTAATACTCGCCCAAGGGAAGTTTGGAGAAAACTGAACGTATACAAGCATACCAACACATGGGCGGTGTAGAGGCTAAGAGACGCTGGTCCACACATCTACCGGAGGTAAACATTATTATAACCACAAATTAATCAGTCAATGTTGTCCGATGACAACGGCATAATGATAAAGATAATAGCATCATAATAACACAGTCAAAGCTGTGTTATCCTGCACTTTAGAAAACCAGCACATTCTCCCAACCGGCACACGAGGGATCGCAATTAGGTTGTTTACACATGACCACACAACTGACTCACCGATTATAATTACCTCATCAAAACAGGAAGAAAAAGAAAAAACACGTGATAGAGTCGACACGACCTCAGCTGTGAAAACGAGGCTTTTCTCTCGACCCACTTCCGTCACAGCCTCATGGTTCAAGAGACACGTCCATCTGTCGTAAATCCACACCACTGCAGGTGCCACGAAAATCTATTGGCTTCTCAAAACATCAGGCACTCACTTGTTTGCTTTTGAAAGCCGTTCAGTGACGTTTCCAGAGTCAAGGTTCAACGTACCAAAAAAAAAACCGGGAAAGAATCCATGTCCTAATCGTCGCCATGACGCATCCAGCTCTCTCTGCCCAACGACCATTCAAATCTTGGTTATAACATGCAAGTGAAAACTCGGGGGGAAGAAGAAGATATTCGGCTTTCAAAACATTGTAGCCTCTGTTACCCTGTCGAGCAGTACCGGTGGGAATAGGAAGAGGATTGTTCTCACAATCAAAGAGAAGATTGACATACGTAGGAGACTGGAGAAGGAAGAAAATAGAAATGCGCTGATGCACGAGTACATCGCCGCATCCTCAACCATCTACGACAACCACCTGCAAGGCGCAGAAGGACAAGTTACTGGAATTTTATGCAAAATCATAGACAGACAAAGCTGCCGACAAGCGCCATACTCCACACAAGCCAAAGAATGAGCAGCAAGATAAAGTTCTGCACGAATGGTTTGCTCTCAAGCGTTCGCGGAGGGAGCGCCAATCTCAGGACCAATTTTGATTGAGAAGGAAAAGTATTTTTATGATCAGATAGCATTGACTGATAAATGTTTTGGAGACATTTAGATAACCAGCATATTGGATTAATCGTCAGGGACAAAGTCCCAAAGGTGCCGAATAACACAGCTTTTAATGCATTGACTAGTTGAGCGAAGTCGATTGTGTGCCATCACAAATGTCCACACTTCCCAACTAAAGCAAAGTTGAAAGATAGAAAAACGTTCGACCAGGAACGACCCAATATCAAATTTTGAGTGAAAAAAAAAACCTTTTCTGTTTTGACCCCTGTGACCTTAAGTCCCCACCCCCTGGAGCATGAAGTAGAGGTCAACCAATATGGGGTTTCCAAGGGCCAATACCGATACTGATACTTAGAGAGCAGGGGGGCCAATGACCGATGTAATTAGGCCACCGGGCCTCCGAGAGACGTCTCATGTGTGAGAACGGTGTGTGAATGGTCACGAGGCGGCTTGCGAGTGCGCGAAAGGCCCACGATGTGGGAACAATAATACGAAGTAGTTTGAGAAAGTCCCACAGTGCGAGAGTGGGCGTGCGAGGCAGTCCCGTACATGTGTGACGTCTGTGGAGGTTCCTCAGCACAAACAGTGGGCATGGCAAACATGGCTTGGTTTGCCATAGGGAATGAAATAAATTGAGATTTGAAAGCTAGGAATATACAGTCTTACCTTTTCCTCTTAGTATAGGCATATCCAGTGCTGCAGGCTCTCACTAACGTTCTGCAGTAGCCACCTGACCTGAAAGGTAGCTGTAGATGCCAAAATTGACAAGGGGGAGCTCTAACTACCTACCATCATGAGAAGGAAAGGTTTTTTTTAATATCGACGCCATCATCGGCTGATGCCGATAACCTCAAAATTCCAGATATAGGCCCGAGCCGATACATCGATTGACCACTTGCATGAACTGAAGGTAAAATCCAAAAACTTGTTGCATATTTCATGCGTTCCCTAATATTGATTACATATACTGTACAAAGTTTCATTGAAAAAAATGTTTAAAAATGTGCCCGTAATTGAATTTTTTGGTATTTGACCAACTGACCCCACCCAAAGGTGCGGGGCCAAAAACGATACTGCTCTTGCCCTTTCTTCCCATATGGTGATCACAACCCCCAAGTTTGGTGAATTTCTGCTTAACTGTTTATGAGACAGCGTGACGGACGGACGGACAGACAAACGGAGCTGACTACAATACACCACCTCTCACCCCCACTTTTTTTTTTCAAAAAAGTGTGGGGATAATAATAATAATTATAAGGATAATAACTTTGTGGAACCTGAAGCAACATCGGCTAAGTGAGTGTGAAAGTGTAAAATTAAGGTGAAAAGGACTGAATACAAATGGAAGTTAACTGTGTTGAATGCTGCGCACACACACATACACACGAACTTCCTCCCACATCCCCCTAATTTAACAAATCTGGTTTAATTGAAGCGGTTCCTTTCATAACTGTATTGAGGCTTTTAAAAAAAAAAAGAAAAAAAAAAGGGTTAAGCTATCTAAACTGTTGCCCATAAAATTGGAATCAAATTTTTTCAGACCCAATCTTAAAACTTATTTCTATTTGAGTGCCTCAGTAATCAGATTAGAGCAGGTTAAGATTACATAATGAGTCCCCACTATCTAAGTGAAATGAATTCATGCAAAATTTTGAATTACGTAACAAGGCCTTCTGTTGGGAGCTATAAAAGGCCAGACGTCTGATGTTTTGTCCTTTTCCCTGCTCCAAGTCTGTGTGCAACGAGCCCACGTTTTTCAGAGTTGGCTGTTACCTTTACAACAAAAACTGACACAGAGGTTCCCTAGGCTATGCCTCGTCCAACGGCATTGTCAATATGCTGAAGAGTGCTTGCACTCCGATGGGAAGGGTACAAACAAGCCGATGTCGCTTATTTCGTCGGGACATCGCAGAGTGCGGTCTGTAAAATCCTCAGACGTCATCGAGAGGTGGGTCATTTGAG
>CM068956.1:27815492-27847674 GCA_035128595.1 Eptatretus atami | reverse complement strand
TGATGTCATCTGCTTTTGAAATAAGAGTGTGGTGGTGTTTTGTCGTTTGAGTTGTGAACATGGAAATTTTAAAGGTGTTATGAGGTATGCATTAAATGTCAAAGCGTATGCAGGTGGAACATTTTCCTGATATTGCATGAATGAAGTTGCGACAATCCATCGCCGAGCTGGATGGATGATGCCCTCTTATTCTGAAACTTTCCAATGATTAGCTCTTGCTAAGGAAGGTTATGCAGACACTGATGTTATTTATTTATTTTCCTTTAAGGCAACGCAATGAGAGTTTGATTACAACCGGCTTTGCGGCTGGCAGGATGGCCTGGCTCTCGAGGTACGCACGCTCGCCTCAAAGCTGTTTAGCTTGGGTTTGAATCCCGACACAGCTATAACCTGTCATCCGGTGTCTCACAGGCAGGGTGATTCATCACTGTGTGTGCTGTCCCTCGGATGGACGTTAAACTGGGCGTCCCGTCTGCCCCCATTAGTTGTTGGCCATTAAACATCCCACAGTGCCCTTTGCGAAGAGTAGGCAAGTTATTCCTGGCACCCTGGAACAAATTACAAATTCCTGCCCAAATTACTTATTTTTCGTGAAAGACTTGGGCCAAGAAAACTTGCCCCGGCCAATCCCACTCGAACGTGGGAATAATTGTGGTCGTAAAATATTACTACTAATAATAATGAGACCACATCTGGCTTTTATCCAGATATGTGATGTTGAGAGGTTTGTTGGTATCTGTGTTTGCATCATATGTGCAGGTCCTATCGAATGAAGAAAAACGAAAAATTTACGATCGACATGGTGAGGAGGGTATCAAGGATGGTGGTCACCAGTCACATGGAGATGTTTTTTCACAGTGAGTGCTTGTCTTTAACCGTGCAGCCAACAACAACGATTGCTATTTGATTATTGTGAAGTTTCAGGAGCAGCTGTGTGATGATGTGCATGCCTTCAGTGTAGGGTCCACTCGGTGATGCTGGTTGGTTTAAAGTGGTTTCAGACTTTTGGAAGCTTTGTCGATAGTCCAACTTATTTTATGCCTCATCCTGGCAATATTTCGGGCACCTTTTTGAACGAGGAAGCAGATATTTAGACACGACAGTGAACAAGTGATTTGGCTATAAAAGGTGTTTTTGATTTATTGATGAACCAATTAATTAATTAATTTTTTGATTAATTCATTTTCAAAAAGTTACAGATTTGGATGAATCATCCCAACACCAACCAACAAAAAGTTACACATCCCAACACCAATCGATAAAAAACTGGTGGTTTAGGTATGCTATTGGCTAATTGATTAAGAAATTAATTATTTTACGATTATTGTTTATTTCTTTTAATTCTGCAATTGATCAATTATTGTACACCGCTCCCTCCCAATTCCGACTCGATGTGCTGCAAGCGCCTGGCGATGTCACACGCCGGAGGATTGATGTTTATTTATTTATTTGGCATGGGGGCGGTGTACTTTGTATGTACGACTACTTGTTTTACCTTTTGTTTGGAAACTAATAATTTAAGAACGCTGAAATGTGCTTTTCTTGGGATTTTATTTTCCATTGAACCTTTTTATCTCTAAACCAATATTTGGTTTATCTTATCATTCAAACACAGGGACCGTTCCTGCCGAGCTTTGCATCATGTGCTGCTTGCATGCCAGTATATTAAAAGTAACCACTGATTGGCCAAACGCATATGATGAGACCACGGCACAACCTGTGATGCTGTGCTTGACTTCCTGTTAAAAGCATGTGTGGTTCACTCGTATTTTCCTTTCTATTATTTTCGGTCAAGGCTCAGGGAACAGCTGGATAACAAAGTGCAGCTGATTTATTGGCAACAGATTGGAGAGGTATAAGTGGGCAAGGCACAAAGAGACAAACAACACCAATCTATAAAAGCAGAACTTTTAAGGATCTCATTGACTTGTTTAATAAACTTTTTTTTTTCTTCTTTCTTTTTTCTTTTTTTACCAATTTCAGTTTTTTTGGTGATTTTGGTTTCGAGTTCTTCGGTGGGCCTCGGCAGCAGGACCGAAATATTCCCCGGGGCAGTGACCTGGTCATAGAGTTGGAGGTGACATTAGAAGAAGTGTATTCAGGCAACTTTGTGGAGGTGAGCAGTTAAGGTCCGATCGCTGTCAGTCGTGGATGTACGCTTGATGAAGTTAAACAATTCAGTACTGCTATTGATGCCGGCAGGATGGCCTAGAGGTATGCACACTCTCTCCATTAAGTCGCCTCACCTGAGCTCAAATCCCGACTCAGCTATAAACTGTCATCCCAAGGTTTTGCAGGCAGGGTGATTCATCAGCGTGTGTGCCATCCCTCGGATGGATGTTAAACTGGATGTCCTGTGTGCCAGCATTTGCTCACAGACATTAAAGATCCCACGGTGTCCTCCGAGAAGAGTAGGCGAGTTATCGCCAACACCCTGGTCAAATTCAAAATACCTGCCCTAACTACTACTGGGAGAGAGATGGCAAACTGCCCAGTATAACGCTTGCCAATAAACTGCTCAGACAGTGTGGACGTTCTGCAACAGAGTACGGTACATCAGAATCAGAACTACTATTGATGTCCAATACAGGCATGCAAATTGGGAGGTGCTAGTTAGGCGAATGGAGATTGTATAAATAATTGAGAACTTGTCTTGAGGGAAGTATGCATGTTGAAGAGTTATTTGTCTACACTGTAATTGACCAATCATCCACTATCCAGGTTTTTCTTCAGTTCTTCATTTATTTGTGGCATTTACCTAGGTGGTGCGAAGTAAGCCCGTGGCCAAGGAGGCGCCAGGCAAAAGGCGATGCAACTGCAGGCAGGAGATGCGCACCATGCAACTTGGGCCTGGTCGGTTCCAGATGACGCAGGAAACGGTTTGCGATGAATGCCCCAATGTAAAGTAAGCCTTCCTACCTGCTCATTTATCAGTGGAATGATTGCTGATGTTGATGTCAATGATCCTATCAAAAGTCATGGGCCAACCACTTCCAGCTGTGAGAATCTGCCATGCTTTTGTTTGATTTGCAAAACCAAATAGTTAGACATGGTATGAACAGTCACAGAACAGTGTAATTTTTCTGAGCATTACGTCCCAGAGGAAGGAGTTAACAGAAAACCACCGAGATTCATTGGCTGTCGGGAAGTGAGCACTTCCTTTACGACTACTTTGTAATCCCAAATCGGCTATGGGGGATTTTAATCGTGCAGTGTAAGACCATCATTTTTGATAGAGCATTAAAAAAAAAAACATCTCTAGGGAAAATATAACTCTGTGAAGAATTTCAAGTACAGAACAGATGTAACTTTTTCATCACATCAATACTTTGTCACCTTTTCAACATGTCAAACGAACATATTTTGGGGCATAATATAAATTTCGGGCAATTACAAATGCATTTCATTGAGCCTCACATCAAATGGAACGTGAGGTACCATGCAAGAGCACCTGTATGCAAGTTATTACCCCGTGGAAGTGAAGCGAAAAGTGGGGTTAAGCAATTGGTCCATGTCTGTCTGTACAAACGTCAATTTATGATCGAGGAACAACTTTTTTAAATCAAATGTTATATTGATGCCTGTGGTGACGAAGTCGCCGGCGGCATAATGTTTTCGGGTTGTCCGTCCGTCAGTCCATCCATACTGACATCCGTGCAAATTTTCTCTGTTTTCTCTGCAGCCGCTTATCCGATTGATACAAATTTTTTTTACCATAGATGCAACTACTCACGCAGAATTTGGCAGCCATGTTGGAAAAACGGAAAAACTTTGGACCTCTATTTCTGAAACCACACCATGGAAAAAAATTGAAACTTGGCATCTGGCAAATACTCTGCATGGGGAATAAGTGTGATTTGACTAAGACGTCATCGATGAAGTGGTGTCCCTGTCAAAATTCGACACGTAGAATGCTGCATTCGAACAATATGAAAATTTGAGGTTCATCTCGGGATAGGTTGGTTGACAGAAAATGTTGTTATGACATCATCAGTCATGTGGTTTGGCAGCCATATATATATATATATATCTCTTTCTTCTTCTTCTTTCGGCTGCTCCCGTTAGGGGTCGCCACAGCGGATCATCCGTATGATCCGCATAGTGATTTGGCACAGGTTTTACGCCGGATGCCCTTCCTGACGAACCCTGGTCGCCTCTTACGACACAGGGATATGGTACACCTATTTTAACCGGGGCATACACCGGGCCCAGTACACTGGTACTCACTTTGCCGACCTCGGAAGGATGACAGGCTGAGTCAACCTCCTGGTGTGTATTAATTCAAGCGGCCAACGGGGCTTGAACTCAGGACCTTTTGGATCCCAAGCTGCTACCCTAACCACTACGCCAACACCAGGCTTGCCATATATATATATATATATATATGTATGTATGTATGTATATAGATTATTATTATTTATTTATTTTTAATTCCTATTTTTTTAAGGAAAAAATCTTCTCCAGAACCGCTTTAAAGATCGCGGTGAAACTGCACATAAATGATCGACTAGCCATTGTGAATAAAGTTTGATAACTATGACGTCATAGGTCATACGGTCTGGCAGCCATATTGGATTTACTCTAAAACCTGCAAAAATATTCTCCAGAATGGCTGGACAGATTGAGGGGAAACTTAACAGACCTATTCACCATGCCTTGGGGATACTAAGGTGACATAGAATAATTGATGTCATGTGGTTTGGCTGCCATATTGGATGAAGAAAAATATTATAGTTTTCTCTGGAACCGCTTATCCGATTGAAGCAAAATTTACCAAGCATCATCTAACACTATAGCTGTATACAGTGTGGAAATGATGGCATCAAAAGCCATTTTGGTTTGAAAAACGAACCTTTTCTGATTAAAAACGAAACTTTACACACGTGATCCTCGATTAAATCACTGGCAGAGCCCAAGTTTTCAAAGCCATAAGTCACATGTTTTGGCAGCCATGTTAGTTTGAAAACCACAACAGATCAATGTGAAACATATTGCGTTAGATCGAGCAACGGCAGTGGATCACAACTGAAAAGTTTCGCATCGATCGTGACAGCGGTTTCCGAAATATAATTTTTAAATATTTTCCTTGAAACCAAAATGGCTGCCACACTACGTGATTGATGTCATTTTTAAGTCAAGTGTGCGCAGCAAGGGCAATGGATAATGGCAAAGTCTAGTTTTGATTGCTGAAACGGTTTCAGAGAAATAATTGTTTAATTACTTCATTTAAACCAATGTAGCTGCCACACGTGACTGATGAGGTCATTCTTAAATAAAATATTTGCAGCAACAGTAGTGGATCATCACTGCAAAGTCTCGCATCGAAAGGCTAAGCGGTTTCAGAGAAAAAAATTTTTTTTTTTCATATGATCGACTCTGTATGGGGAATATTGGTCTCACAGCCATGTTGGACAAAAAGCCTTACCCGATCAACGCTAAACTCCAAAGATGTGATCGGCCACCCATTCTGAATTTGATTTGATAAAGAGGAGGTTGTGAGTCAGGTGTCCGGGTTGTATCGAAGCGGGTGGCATGCTGTTTTTCACCATATCAATTTCACGAAATTTTCACCATAGATGTGACTACTCATGTAGAATGTTTTTGTGATAACTATGTCGTCATATGTCACATGATGTGGCAGCCATGTTTGAAAAAAGTAAAAACTTTGGACCTCTATAATCTCCGAAACCGCTTCATGGAAAAAAATTGAAACTTGGCACATGTGAAGTATTCCCCATGGGAAACGTGTGATTTTTTTATGTCATACGTGGGTTCATTATGATGTCATAATTGCACATGTCAAATGCTTTATCCAATCAGTATGAAAAATTGAGGGTCATCCAGGGCTAAATTGTAACTGGAAAAAAAATTTGATGACATCATCGGTCACGTAATTCGGCAGCATCTCCCACGATGAGGCTGAGTCTTTGGGCCTCTCTCTTCCTCACCGCAGGCTGGTCAGTGGTCTTTGTCTTCTACCGTCTCCTCTCCAGCCTCGCCCCCCCCCTGCTCTCTCTGCGATATGCCCCCACCACATTTCCGCAGGGCACTCAAATTCCGCCAAAAACCCCCTTCTGGTAAAACTACCAAAATCACGAATCACTGCTCACCTTCACTCTTTCATTCCTCTTTTTTCCCCGCCTTTGGAATAAACTCCCTCACTCTATTCAATCCCATTCTTCCCTCCAGACCTTCAAAACAGCTGTTCACCGCCACCTCTTATCATTCCCCATCCAAATCCTCGATCTTTTCTACCCCCGATAATCCACCCAAGCCCACCTCTTTCAAATTCCCTGCTTTCCTTCCTGAAAGTCCCTGTGATGTCCATTTTGTATTCCCCATGTTCTCCGCCCCATCCCTCTCCCTTCCACAGATCTCCTAATGTCTCTGCTCCCCACTGTTTTGTCCTTCCCACTCCTACCCCTCTTGTCTCATGCCCCCCTTGCTGTGCGTTGTGTGTTCGCTCTCATACGAGCCTCGACAAGGTATACAAAAGAAATAAAATAAAAGCCATATTGATTTCAACATAAAACATTCAAAAATCTTCTCTGTAATGGCTGAACAGATCGAGGCGAAACCTTACAGGTATGATTGCCTATCCATGAGAAACAAAAAGTTCTCCACCAATGATGTCATATGTCACATGGTTTGGTAGCTATGATTGTTATTTTTTTTTTTGAAGAATAAACATTTTAAAATCTTCTTCTCCAGAATGGCTTGACAGATCGAGAGGAAGCTTCACTTACATGTTCCCCAAGCCTTGGGTATACCAGGGTGGTCACAAGTATTTAATAGGTCACATGGTTCCCCAAGCCTTGGGGAGACCAGGGTGGTCACGAATATTTAATAGGTCACATGGTCTGGCAGCCATATTCGTTTGAACAAAAATCGTGAAAATTATTCTCTTGAACCACCTCATCAATCGATGTGAAACGTCGCAGTTTTAATGTAGTAGTCATGTGGCAGGGGTGCAAATTAACGGCCGCCCGGTCGCCAATGGCGCCTAACCTTTGTGCTGGGCGGGTACACAATACTGCCTTACCTGCCCGGCTGGCGAATCACCGGTGATTCCTGTTATTTTGTACAATTTGTACTAGCTTCTCTACTAGTTTCTCAATAGAACTACTGTTTTTGTCCGCAGAAATCCGTAGAAATCACCGGTAATTCTGCGGCGGCCATTATGTCTGTTTTCATCTCGTTCCAAATCACGCGTGATTGCGCGGGATTTGACGGTTTGGCGCGGTTTGGACGCATTTTCTCATGCCCAGGTTGGTTAAATGAGTGAATTTGGGTGAATGAGTGAGTTTCATGGGTGAGGTTAGGTGAATGAGTGAGTTTGATGAGGCTTTTGGGTTAATGAGTGAGTTAGATGAATGAGTGAATTTGATGGGTGAGGTTGGGTGAATGAGTGAGTTTGATGGTGAGTGAGTTTATATGTGATGTTGGGTGACGAGTAGTACCCCCACCATTGTCCATCACCCACAACCTCCCCCCCCTCCACCCCATCATCCATCACCCTCAAAAATGCCCCCCAGCACTACTCACAACCCCCTGCCCCCCAGCACTACTCACAACCCCCTGCCCCCAGCACTACTCACAACCCCCTGCCCCCCAGCACTACTCACAACCCCCCTGCCCCCCAGCACTACTCACAATCCCCTGCCCCCCATCACCCACACAAAAATGGTCCCCCCCCATCACTCACAACCTCCTCCTCCCTGCATCATCCCCCCACCCCCAACTCACTCATCCACCCAACCTCCTCCATCAAACTCACTAATTCTGCAAACTTCCTCCATTAAACTCACTCATCCAACCAACCTCACTCATCCAACCAACCTCACTCATCAAACTCACTCATCCAACCAACCTCACTCATCCAACCAACTTCACTCATCCAACCAACCTCACTCATCCAACCAACTTCACTCATCCAACCACCTCACTCATCAAACTCTCATCCAACCAACCTCACTCATCAAACTCACTCATGTGAGTATATTAAAAGTGTTTGATATCAATTTTTGACTTTTGTCTTTATTTTATCGGGCCGGTAGAAATTCTGCTGGGCCGGTAACTTTTTCTTGTAATAACCGGCCCTGCTGGCCGGTGGATAAAAATGTTAATTTGCACCCCTGTGTGGAATATATGTTTTAAATTTCAACCTGATCGGACGCATGGTCTGGCAGCCAGAATTATTAAAAAAAATTTAACTCGGGTTCAGGGATTTAAATCAAACTTGGTACAAGCATGTATAATGATGTCATAATGTTGGCGGACGCATATCTGGCGACGTCGAAGATTTTTGTTCTAGTTTGAACATGAATCGGAAAACAAACCTGCTGTTTAACAGTACTTTGTCTTAGAATTCGTCCCGATCGCGCATGCACATACTGTCGAGGAGTGAGATGAGTTGTTTTTTTTTCACTCTGTCTACCTGTCTGGCAGTGAAACAAAGTTGAAAATCATTCCAAACAGGAAACTTACTGTTTTTAAGGATGTCATAAAGGACACAAACAACTGGTATGAATAATGAAGTAACATGTTCGACAAGGTGGTGTAATAGACACCGCATCAATGGCAGTAAATTCTGGAATAAATTTATTTTATTTAAGTTGAATTATATACTTGAACACTTTTTAACACATAGCCTTCTTGTCATTTCCAAAATCCTTCCATTTAGCAATACTTGGACATGTTACATAAGGTGGTGTGTAAGGGTGATGTACAAGACTGCTTCGTTTTTAATCAGAAAAGGTTCGTTTTTCGATCACAAGCGGAGTCGGCTGTGGTGCCATTCAGTAGTGCTTCAGTAGTGCTAAACTTCTTGAATTTTTTTTGAACGATCTTTAAAATGATTATTTTATTGAAAATTGAAGTACAGGAAGGCCCTGACATCTGCGGGGATTACGCTCCTGAAAAAATGGCGGGCATTATTTCAATGGCAAAAGGGGGATAGTTTTTATCAAAAGCTTGAGATATGTCCAGAGAGATGGCCCTGATCTCATGTCTGACATTGAGGGCCTCCACCATTGTTGGGAGAGTAGAAGCAGCGTGTCCAAGGTAGAGTGACCAGGTATGAATCCGAGTTGATGATCTGAGATGAGGCCGTTGTAGACAAGTAATGGTTTTATGTCAACTGCGATGATTGATTCCATGACCTTGTTGATGATTGGAAGTACAGAAAGCTAATTGGGCTGTAGTTAAGCGGACTCGTTTATGCAACTTTTTATGCAATGCTGTGATGTTGGCTGATTTCCAAGCAGATGGAAGATGACCTATGGTAAATGATAGGGTGAAAAGGGCGGATAGAAGAAGCGCAAGAGCAGCAGAGCAGGGTTTTAGGTCATGTGAGCTGATGCCATCCGGTCCAGTTGAAGAGTTGGAGTCGAGGGTTGCCAGAAACGTTTCCACCTTTTTCAGGTGCAAAAGACAGAGTCCAGAATTCAGGAGCAGTTGGGTATGACTGGGAAGGATGGGTACAGAGAGGGAGGGGTTTGGGACATGAGACTTTAAAGCAAACACAGAATTGACGCATTCAGCCTTCTCACAAGCGGAGTTGGCTGTGGTGCCATTTGAAGTGAGGAAAGGGATGGAGGGGAAGCATGCACCAGAGATGGATTTGACAAGACACCACCAGGTTTTAGAGGAGGGAGACAAGTTTGAAAGCTCATTCATGAGATTGGACAGAATGTTGTTTTCTGGCTCTTCTGAGAGTAGACACACACTTGTTGCGGGCTTTGTGGAATGATCTGAGGTTGCCTCCAGTCGGGTTTGCCTTCCAGGAAGAGAATGCAAGTTGTTTTAAAGCAACTGCCTCGCCACAGGATTCAGAGTACCAAGAGTGGGAGGATGAGTAAAATAATTGAAGCCAAAATGGGATGAATCTGTGCATGAGAGCAGGTTTCTGTGGAAGAATTCCCAGGCTGCATTAATATCAGTGGTGGTGGATATAGAAGACCAGTCCTGAAGTGTTAAAACAAGCTCAAATGAGCTAAGATCCTCGTCCTCTTAATGATGATGTCATAAAAACGAATATGACGTCATGTGATGTATCAGGTTTGCGATAAATTATGTGCTAATGCCCGGCTTGATTCCCGTAAACAAAATTCAAACAGCTTGCCTAGTTTCGGAGATAATGGTATAGGCAATTTCCATTAGCGGCGATATTATGACGTCAACTTTTTTTCTAGAAGAATTTCCAAAATCGGAGATAGTTACTGCCTGCGTGTGGGCTTTCTGCATATACATGGCAAGTTCACGAAGATCTGATGAAAACTCTGAGTTGTGAAACAAAAAATGTCAAAAAATGGAATGACGTCATAGTGATGTATCATATGTGCGGTAATTCATCTCTGCTAATGCCTTGTTCAATTCCCGCAAACAGAATTCAAAAAGCTTGCCTAATTTCGGAGATAATTTTTTGGCGATTTCCATTAGCGGAGATATTTTGACGTCATAACTTTTTTTCTAGGAGGAATTTTCAAAATCGGAGATGGTTACTGTCTGTGCAGGGTATTTTTACATATATATGCCAAGTTTCAGGAAGTTTCGATGAAAACTGTGGGCTGTGAAACAAAAAATCCACAAGAAGAAGAACAAGAACAACAACGTGAGTAAGACTTAGAGATCCTCGACGAGGATCTAAAAATTGCAAATGCGCGAATCACAGGACCGCGAATGTAGACATGGGTCGCATTTTATGACCCGCGAATGTCGAATCCACAAATGGCGGGGTTTCACTGTATATATGTGATCACTGCACAGGGTGACATGTTCTGTGAACTCTCTGGTTCTTCATTGTGGTGAATTTGCAGCATTCTTCAATGAATGGGTATTGTGGTACCTTGATATGTGAAAAAAGTCTTTTTGGCGCACAAGTCTGTATATGCATTGTTCAGAGTCTGTGGGACTTATTGGAACACCAATTTCGGACTCGACAACAACAAGAACAAAGTCGGAAAGAACTCGTGGTCAAACTTTGTGAGGAATGGTTTCCATTCCCATTCAAGCTCGTTAAAAAAATCTGGTAACAGAGATTTTGAACATTGGTCCAGGATGTAGTTGGGGCATCCGGAGTTCCTCCAAAATATTTAATGACTGCTCGCAAAGGATTGTTGATAAAAATTGTGTCTCAGGACTTTTGGTAGAATGCTTTATTATGTATAGATGTACAATACATGACAGCTTCCATTGATTGCAACTAAACTGCAATAATGTGTGCACATGGCAGATTGATTAACGAGGAAAAAACCTTGGAGGTTGAAATAGAACCAGGTGTTCAAGATGGTATGGAGTATCCCTTCATGGGTGAAGGTATGATTTCGGTAGGCTGCTTCTTAAAATTCCTTGATTTTTCTTATAAGAAAGGTGATTAAGCTTGTTTTCGCTCATTCTTAGTACCATTTTGTTCTGCAATGGACCATGTTAAACTTTGACCTAATTGTTTGAAATTTCAACACTTGAGCAAAACTTCCTCACCGCATTATTATTGATGGGGGCGTTGGAGTATCATCTCAAGGGAAAATAAAACCATGTGCTGACTGCTGACCCTTTGTCTAGTTGTACGGCTTGTGTAGTTTGCATTTGTTATCACATGAAATATTCGGCCTGGCAGAATAGCCGAGAGGCATGCACACTCGCTTTGAAGCCGTCTAGCCCTCGTTAGAATGTCATCCCAGCTGTAAACTGCCATCCTGGTGTTTCACAGGCAGGGTGATTCATCAATGTGTTTGCCGTCCCTCAGATGGCCGATAAGTGGGCGTCCCGTCTCCCAGCATAAATTTTTGGACGTTAAAGATCCCACGGTGTCCTTAGCAAAGAGTAGGTGAGCCATTGCCGACACCATGAACAAATTTCAAATTCCTGCCTTCACCTACAGGGGGCACTGTATAAGCGGTACAGCTGTGCCTCCAGCAAATGATCCGACTCACAGCCATGTGCTGCATACGAAAGATGAGAAGACGTGACATATTTAATGTTGCACTGTCAAATACAGAGTATACCGTGTCGTGCGTGTGTCCAGTCGGTTGTATAGTTCTCTCCTGCAGTCACATCTAATTGCTTCTGAACAAGAAATCCTGGAGTCTTATCGCTTTGTGTTTTTTCACTATGATTGTCATAATAACGTTTTTACGTGCTTTATTAGTTTTATTCGTGACAATCCACTGTTCTAAAAAAAAATTCCTGCTTTCTTTAGGGGAGCCTCACATTGATGGAGAGCCGGGGGACCTACGTTTTCGCATAAAAGTTCTCAAGTGAGTATATCATTGATTGTAACGTTTTGAAAATTCCACCAAAATAATGATCCTTTGCAGTAATTCTTTGGAATCTGATTCTTGGTAAAGTAGATGGAAGGCTTTGCCATGTTGTCCAGAGAGAGAGAGAGAGAGAGAGAGAGAGAGAGAGAGAGAGATAGATAGATAGATAGATTTGACAGGATTGGAAAACATATTCCAAGTGTTTCTCCATCTTGTGATTTTTGTCAAGGTCTGAAGAGAGGGAAGAGACTGCTGCCTGTCTATCTGAAGGATGAAGGTTGTCACGGAAGAAGGTAGAGTCGTCAGCAAATAGATAAAGAGGATTTTCTGGAGGGTCAGAGAGGATGTTGATGAAGACGAAAAATAGGACTCGGCCCAGAACACTGTCTTGGGGCACTCCAGCCTTAACATGGAGAGGAGATTAAAGGATTCCGTTGAGAGCCACAAGTTTGCTATAAGAGTCGAGGAAGTCAGTAAGCTACGTGAGAAGTTAGCCTTGGATGCCATAGGCAGAGATTTTGGAGAGCAAGGCAGGATGCCAGAATATATCGAAAGCTCGAGATTTGTCTCAGGAGATGGCTCTGATCTCATGTCTGACATTGGGCTGCCTCCTGATTGCTAACTTGACACTGAGCTGCTTCCTTGCTTGACATTCAGCATTGAAAAGGATAGATAACTGACAAAGAACCATATGTTACCAATACTAGCATAGTCTTTGATGGGCCTAATTGCTTCCTGCTTCGCAGTTCCTTTTAAGGGAACTCGTGTTATTATTATAACTTAATGTTATGCCTTGGTTCTGTTGTTATTAGTCCCCTACCAGTTTCACCGGAGAGGACTATAGGTTTGCTCTCCATCTGTCTGTCCGTCCGTCCCACCTGTGATTTATCAGACCTTTTTTTTCCCCCCTCATACCCTTTAACATATTCAACTGAAACTTGGTACATGACCAGCGGTTCACATAACTGGTACTCAGGTACTCATGCGTGGTAAATAAAATAACAATATATACTTCAAAGATACTCAGAAAGCTCAAACGCGTACGAGCACAACAGAGGCTTTTGATGGAAGGTTTTCTCATCAGGTGTAGACCAGATTCTTCCGTGATAATTATGATATGCTGTGATTTTATAATTTAAGTGTACAAAATGAAGTTTATATATTATAATAATATAATCCATTGCTATATTGTTAGTTTATAACTTTAAAGATTTTTAAAAAATTGATCTAAGGAGAACGTGCCAGCGAAGAGGAGGCTCAGGAGCGTCCAGAACGAAAAAAGAGCAGTTTGCGCGTGTCTCATATGGAGCGAACGTTCTGAGGGACCACTTACAGAGGAGTAAGATGCATACAAAGCTGAGAGGCACATTAAAAATCGGAGTGGCAATTGGGAAAGCATACTGACAGAAAGTGCTCGAAGCTGACAATTTTTGTTCGTGAGTACCAAACCTTTTCTGCTAGTACTCATTGAAGAAGCTATTTTTTAAAAAAAAATAAAATATAGTGTGAAGCCCTGATTGTGACTTTATTATGGCAAGTTCGAGTTTCAGGGTGTTTTATCAATTTGTCAGTGTTATGCCCTTTTTGGATTTAGAAAATATTACATCGGTGCAAACACAATCCACATCATCAAAAGCTTGTATTTATTATATCTGCACTGAGGATGCACCCGAGCATTTGCTTGCAGTGTGCCACAACCCCATTAGTAGTTGTAATATACACATCCTATTTTGTAATTGGGTGTTTACTGTTCTGTTTCACATGATTTGTTCAACCATCCTTTCAGCTCCATAATGAATTGAGCATGTGACGTGCCTGGGGACTTGGTTTCACTGTGCTTTCCTACAGGGAAGTCTTCCAAACACCCCATGACCGATCTCAACCCCCCCATGACCTATCAACATGACCTATGTCAGCAACGGTGGTAAACTTACGGAAAAAAATTTCTACAGCCTTAAAAATCTTTCTTTTATTTCAATTGAATTATATACTCTAACACCGGAGAACACAAATCGTCTTCTTGGCACTTTCAAAACCCTCTGTTTCGCAGTACTTGGACAAATTATTACGTCATTTTACATCATCACGACGAATCAAATTTGCCGCCCACAGCCGAGCAGTCTTGAGGAAAAAAAAAAGTCTTTTTTTTCTTTTCTTTCTTTTCTCAAGACTGCTTGGAATAAGGTGTTCTATGAACTCTCTAGTTATTGCTGGTCTTCATTGTCCTAAAGTGCAAATTCGTCATGATGACACATCTCGTCAGCACGGTTGCTATTCTTTGTACGATAATCCCCCATACTTGTTGAATACTCACCAGTGAGTTGATGACCTGGATGTTTCTGTATCGATGGATCAATTTTTGTCACTTTTATACCTGAAGAGGATTTTTGCCTTCCCAAAGCTCTCATTGTGAAGACAATTTTCTGGATAATTATTGTCTGGCCAATTAAGGGTTTTAATGTGTTTAATCATTAAAAAAAAAATTTTTGGGTGCAATTGCTTTGTTTTAAAAAAAAAAATGATTACGTCTGTTTATCCCCTAGGCACCCTGTGTTTGAGCGCCGAGGGGATGACCTTTATACAAATGTGACTATTTCCCTGTTGGATGCTCTTTTGGGCTTTGAGAGAGAAATTGCTCATCTTGATCAGCACAAGGTATGAGTATGCATTTTACATAAAACAAAACAAAACAATGGATATAGTGACTCATGTTTCATATTATTGTGCATTTTAGTATGATTATGATGTCATTAAACAAGTCCTCAAGTGTTGTCAACTTGCGCTCTCAAGTGCTGGTCTGCGCGTGCTATGGCTATATGATACGGAGCAGTTGTGGCGGGATATAATTAATATGTTTGTGTCGTGTGGCATTGATGTAAACGCTGTTCCCAACAGCATGGAATCTATTGCTATTTCACTCACTAAGTAATTAATCGTTCATTCAAATTTTTCGTAAAATGTTTGAAATCAATTGCAAGGTAAACTGCTTCGTAATCCTTTGGAGTATACACATTTTAGCGTGGGGGTGGAGGTTCAATATTCTGTTCCCCATTCCTCCAAAAAGTGGGGGGAACAAGTCACGTCACCTATCGATCGATCGATACCCAAGCTCTTACGTAGGTGTGAGGTAACAGAACTTTGGCTTTGACCTTTATATAGACTTTTTTTATCTCTCTCCAAGTTTCTTAGTCTTTGCATTAAGATAGTTCATGAGTCACGTCGTGTTTAGAGTCTGCATGTTTTCACAAAAATCCGATTTGTTTTCATGTCTGGAATTGGCTGCATTTGCTCTCGTACCAATCTCGTAACCATAACCCTCTCCTATCCACCTTCGTCTTTTATATCGTGAATCTTATCTTGCAACAAAGGATTTTTTTGTAAGCAGATGATCTGTTTCTCAGTTTACTTAAATTGCTGTTAGGATTGAATGTTAAAATTAAAGATATTTGCTTGTTCTAGATTGCGAGCATGTGGGATTGTAATTTTTTTTTTTTAATTTACTTTTGTTCTGACATGTGGGAAATGGCAGGTGCACATTGTAAGAGACAAAGTCACGTGGCCAGGTGCCAAAATGCGCAAGAAAGGCGAGGGACTGTCCAACTTTGAAAACAACAATGAGCGTGGGGCTCTTGTCATCACATTTGACGTTGAGTTTCCAAAAGGAGAACTGACAGCTGAACAGAAAACAGGTGAGTTGCGTTTGTATTTGGTAAGCATCAGTTTTACACATTTCTGAGTATGTTGGACAATGTAGTCATCTGAATAATATAGAATCCTTGGATGAAAATGAAAAGACAAAATGCACAGTTTTTATCCCCCGCCGCGTGGCGGAAGGGGGATATTGTTGTTATATGTTACCTTGACAGGGTCTAAGGCTCGTGGAGGAGCTGCAACACAAAGCACACGCATACACGAGACAACGCCGGACTTGACTTCAGATAAATAAGACTGCTGACTAGTGGGCCCGTTGGTCCGTTGGACCAAATATTCATTGGCCTTCTCGTCCTTGTAGCATAACCTGCCTGCTGTACTGCTTGAACATTAGCTTGCCTTTTCACCAAGCCCACATATGCTTGGGCCAGGTTGGGGGGTAGGGATTATACATTCGTTATTATTATTGCCAAATTGTACTATTATTATTGTTGTTGATATTTGAAGTATTAATTAATATATGCTTAATTACAATGTTATTGTTTTTGTTTATTTTGTAAATAGAATGCCATGCCGTGGAAGGACCTATTAAGCTGCTCTATACACCTTAACATGGTTTGTGTTTAAAACATGGGAATTTTATTGTTTTGGTCTTTGTCGTTAATTAGCCTAATCAAGTCCAGTAGATCTCCACAAAATATGACACACACACATCTCGTTTTTTTCATTTTCTGTTACACACACACACACACACACACACACAACACACACACACACACACACACACACACCACACACACACACACACACACACACACATACACATACATAACACCACAATTGTGCAGTATTGGCTATTCCTGAGATATAATGTAATTTAAAGGATTGCTGTAAATGATGTTAATTTCACAACATCTTGTATTCAACTTCATTTAAATTGTAAATCTCAAAACAGTTCCTTACCTGAAGTAAGAACCTTAACCTGTAAACAATTGAATGGTTTCCGGACCGCATGGATCAGCTGGACACCGTTCCTCGAGGTTTCGATCCTTTCAGCCCAGAACCTCTCCAAACGGCAGATTCTCCCCGAGCTCCGTGATCTATAAGCAATCCTCAGAGTTGGGGCGAAGTTGGGGTGGATGGAAAGGAAGAATTCGGCCGGAGTTGTTGGGTGCGAAGGTATTGAGTTGAATGGGAAGGTTGTCGTTGGATGGGAAGGTGGTTGTTGTGGGGGGCCGTTGGAAGGAGAAGTGCGAAAGGGAATTGAAGGAGTTGTTGCGAAGGTGTTCCGGCTTCTTGGCTCTGCTTACGTCTCACCTCGACGGCCAGCCTACTGGTCCCCACCGACACGACCATCGGAACAAACCTCTTGTCTGGTCCTGCTACTGCTCAACTCTCGCCATTTTGGACTCTGCTCTCCTCCACTCAAGCTCCTGCTGCAGACACGATTACCACATGTGCGGTTGTGGACCGAACTGCACAGCTTTTGTCGGGTGCCGCACCCGAGCATCCCTTCCCCCGAAACGCTCAGGTACCAAAAACTGTGACCTCAACTCCCTCCCTCCCTGGCGACAAAAGTCCTTTGCCTTTCATTGGGTTTATTTTGTCTGAGTGTGTGTCTGAGTGTGTTGGCGCCTGTCCCGTTAGATAAGCCTGTATAAGATCTTTTATTGTTGTGATTGTTGCTTTTATTAATCTCGTGTCAAGTCTGCACTGTGTCTGCTTTTGTAAGTTGCTTGTATAATTGTCGCACCCTACACCTCTCTCTTCTTTCCCTCAATTACATCCCCAATAAACTTTTTGTTGTGCCACATGCTTTCCTCGCTTATTGTAAATAAATAATGATTGTAGAAATGTTCCCAGCTCGCCTTTGTCTTTTCCTCCATTGGTCCAACATGGTTCGGATCTAAGTTTAGCCGGGTCTTATTCCCAACAATCCGTTCCTTCTAGCCGGTACGTCCTTGGCAGTGCCGCTCGGCTGCATCCGATCCGGAAAGGTGATCTGTAGTTGGTGGAGTGATCCGGTTCAGACAAGGAGTACCGAGGGCGTGGTTCCCCGGTGGTTAAACGCATGGTTATTAGGTAACCCGATTCTAGACAGGAGGACCCTAGGTCACGCGGTTGAGTTATTGGCATCCATGGTCGGTTAAGTGACCCGCCGCGTCACGGAATTAATTATCCGTGAGCGACGGCCTACAATTCAGGGGAGTCTGGTGAGAATTGACGTAGCTTCTTCCCCCACATAGTGGTCTTCTCACCCGACCCCGCCGGCCCGCAACAATATATCAGATGTTGTGAGGATGACAGCTCGATCCTTTTGTGAGAGGCCAGATTGCATTCTCTGTCAGTTGGCCTGTGAAAATAGCTAGAATTTGTGGTGTTGAGGTTGCTCCCCAAAAAATATTTAGAGATGTGATTTTTGATAAAAACATCGTCAGAGGAGCTCAGAGAGAAAGAGGAAGAAAGGAAAAGGTTACATTAAAGATTTTTTTGTCATCATTAGGTCGATGAGGGAAGACATCCTGTTGTAATGCAGAGATGCATTTTGGGATACCTGCAGACTGGGTCAGACGCAATTGTCACAAATTATAATTAACAAGTGACAATTAGGCTGTGTATTTTTTCATTACGATGTTAACGCTTGTATGCTTTTAAGATTCATTATGGAATGAATTGCTTATTATATATGACTCGAGTGTTTGTTGAGGTGAGATGTTTATTCTGAAAGGTGACAACCTCTAATATTGTAGGTAAACTTTAAGGTGTATGGAAAGATTGTGAGAGTTCAGGAAATTTCTGCTTACTTCTAGACATTGAACTGTCTTGTGTGAACGAGCAATTTCTTGTGGCTTATGGTTACAGATCTGATCTTGATGTACCATACTCTGTTGCAGAGCGTCTGTGCTGCCGAAGCACTTTCTTGGCAAGGGTTATGCTGGGTGGTTTGCCATTTCTTTCCTCGCAGTAGTTATGGCTGGAATTTGGTCAGGGTGTCAGCGATAGCTTGCCTACTCTTCATGAAGGATGCCGTGGGGTTAACGTCCACCAACTATTGGCGGCAGATGGGACACCCCGATAAACGTCCATGCAATGGATGGCACATGCATTGATGAATCACCCTGCCTGTGAAACAGTGGGATGACAGTGTTTTTATAGCTCTGCTGAGATTCAAACCCAGGCTAGACAGCTTGGAAGCGAGTGTTCGTACCTCTTGGCCATCCAGTCAGCCCCTGGTTACAGAACCATTTAGTAACTAGGACGGCACTTGGAGCGCATATCTCCACCAAGCTAAACAGTTTCCATTTTGTTGACCCCTGATAGGCCAAATCTGCGTCCATACCTCAACGAAAAAATGCCTGTTTGCTTTTATGAGTGGGAGGAGGGTGTGTATCACTGTAGAGGGGGGGGGGGGGGGGGGGGGGGGGGTGACTCAATATCGCCCTACACATAATGTGCTAGTAAATGCCAAAGCAGATTACATATATATATATCTCACACACTCACTCACCCCGTCAGTTGCTCTGTGCATGGCCATGCTGCACAGTGCCGTGCCGTGCCAGTGTTCTTCTCATATCGACTGTGCTTTATTTTTAAATAAACGCAACTTTGGACGACACCCACGTTCTGATTGGACATTAACCATTTAAATAAATTTGTTTTTGTAACACCATGGAGATGATGGTAGATGGCATAACCCGAAACCTGATGCAGAGTTAACACCCAGCCAGGTGGCATAGTGGCAGTTGAAATCACTGCAGATGAGGAACAGAGTTGGGTTAGATGGTTATGCACTGCTCCATGTTTGAAGAAATCGATGCGTATGTATAATCACGATGAGGTGGACGCTACACCATACAGACAAAGGGTAAGTAGTTGTGGAAAGAATGCGCACAGCCAAAGGTACTCCAGAGGGTTATGGGGATTTAGCAAAGATAGCAACGTCACCTCCGGGAGTAGGTATAAGCCTGTAAAAATGAAACTGAGAATTGCCATCGGAACACGTAGAAATGATAGACATCCTGTAAGAAGAACGCTTCTGTTAAACATGTGTCCTGAGCAGCAGCACAGCAGTTGCATAGCCTTTGTAATCTTTTTATTTTTATTTTTATGCAATGCAGGTATCTGTTGATTTGCAATTTGAAATCACTGTCCCAATACGGTTGTAATCCATTTTCTTGTAACCATATGCAATATTTTAACCCCTTTCTTTTTGTTTGTGGTGTTTTTTACCTTGTTTGTAATAGACACAGTACTGACCTTTTCCAATTTACAATTATGGCAACTTTCCTTTTTCTACGTGCTTAACTTGGTATAAATTCTCCTTTTAGAGCTGCAGCGAGTGCTGAAGCAAGAGCCGACTTGGAAAGTCTACAATGGCCTTCAGGGCTACTAGGTTGCACTGACCTAATGGACTGGTTGTTGACTCGGGATGGGTAGAACTACCCGCTTTCCTGGAGAGTACCTTGCAGGCAGCATCTACGGTTTTCCCGAAGGTTTTTTGGGGGACAGGCCCTATGGTGTCTCTTCAACACTTTAAGGGCATATGAAGTATGGTCTCGATAGGCCCAAACTTCCGACGCAAGAGAGCAGATCTGGACTAAAAGAGGAGTAAATATTGTATGGTTGTTTTTTATTGCCATTGGCAAGCAATGCTTGTCAAGCAATGCTTGTCAAGCAATGCTTGAGAATGAATTCTACCCTCAGGGTAATTTTTTGGAGACTTGGGACTTTCCTGTACCTTTGTGACATTTGTTGAAATAACTTTTCCCCCCCCCTCTTCAATCTCTACTTGAGCTGAGACAACGCGTTGTGAATATTGATGCCAATAAATGAACAGTCCAACTGGATTTTGCTTGTTCCTGCAAATTGTTTATTTAACTTTCAATATATACTTTGTTTGATCCTGCGACTGAACTACCTTGGAAGTTGTTGTTGTTGTTGTTTGTTTTTGCAATGACTCCAGTCAGACCTCATGTCCAGAATCCTGGTTTAAAACGGTGAATAGCAAATTGGTCTTGTACACAATTGAAATTGGGTTGTATCATTATTATTAATAAATGTTGTTTTTTTCCATGCAGTGTAATATTACTTAACTTGTTCACTCTGAGATCATTGTCTTCTTGTTTATGGTCCTTTGCAAGCAATTGTGTGAAAACAAATTTAATTTAAGATCTTTGCCTCTATCAAAAAGGTTGTACAGGGATACCGATAACGGAAGGGAGACTCCACCGCAGGTAGAAAAGAAGAGACAGAAGCGCGGCACAGGAAAAATTAGGGAGTTCATAGAACACCTTACCCCGTACAGTCTTGAGAAAAAAAACATGAGAAGGGTCTTATCAACTTTTGCTTTGCATTTTGCACTAAACAAACAGCGCAAGGCACCACCATATTTGTCTGAATGCTGAATCTAACAGTTACTCTGCCCTTAGAATGTGATACCGTGAAAATATTTTTCCATGGACCGCCAAACGGAATGTTTTTGAAAGTACCAAGAAGGCAATTTGTGTTCTACAGTGTTCAAGTAGGCTGACAGGATGGCCGAGAGGTATGCATGCTCGCCTCGAAGCTGTCTAGCCTCCGATTGAATCCCGACCCAGCTCTCTTTTCTGTCTCTCTCTCTTTTTTTTTTCTCTCAAGTTTACTGCCATTGATACGTCTATTTCTCCACCTTATTTAACACATTACATTAGTTATTCGTGGCTTTATGACGTCACTAAAAACAGTAAGTTTCCTGTTTGGAATGACTCAATTTTGCTTGAATGCGAGACAGGCAGACAAAATAATTAAAAAAAAAAATACTTTGCTTATCTGCACATGCGCGATTGGGATGAGATTCCATACATTTTGCCAATTTCAGAGCCAAAGTCCTGCTAAACTGCAGATTTGTGTTCTACAGGATTCAAACTATAAAATTCAATTTAAATTAAGTTGTTCCTCAATCATAAACTGTCGTCTAGACAGACAGACAGACAAAGTGAACCAATTGCTTTACGCCGGTTTTCGCTTTGCCTGTGTGGGGTTAAAAACCTGCTATTGATAACTTATCTTGGCTGCAGCATTGGGCGTTTGTATGGTAGCGAGTCAATATGCACACCTTTTCAATGTATCAATGCAGGATTTCTGGTTAAACACCATTTAGTGTGTGTGTCTTCTCCATAACTATAAAACCATAAAACCGATCAGTCTGAAACTTTGTATGCATACTAAGGAAATGCAATAGTGAAAATTTGATGTTTGGGTTAATTAAAACACCCCTTTTGAAGATTATTAACGGCATTATTTAATTATGTCCATCAGGCGATCCTCGGTCACCTCGCTGTCTGGGGTCTGGTTTCCTGGGTAACCTTGCTGGAGTCTGAAGCTGCCATGTTTTTTGAACCTGCTCAACCATACTTTGTCTTGGAACAGGCCCCAACGATTTCTTACCGATAAAGTTTTGTTTTTTTCACTTTCCTCGATCATATAATTATCGAATGCCTGTTCATCATAGCTACAAATCGTGAGGTATATTGCAATGATTAATTATGAATGCCTGGAGAAGCCAGCGTCCGTGGCTTTATTTAATTTGCTTATATGAATAACCGAGAGAATCTCTTAAACTAAGCATTATTACAAAATGTAAGTTTCAGATTTGAAAGTATCAGCAGTTCCGACTCCAAAAAAAAAGTGTTGATTTGTCCAATTCGGACATTGCACAGGCGTTTCCAGGTGCGTAGGTGGATCGACGGCAATTGGTAATCGCTTGTCAAGCCAGGTGTTCCTGATATATATATATATATATCGTGTCTTGGAGTGCTTGATTGAGTGCTTAAGGCACTTACTGAGCTGTACAGTGCAGTTCGTGTCCTGATCGAGAGATATACAGTCAGCAGTTACTCCAAGGTAGAGATACGTTTACAGCACACACGGACGTGGTAGATTTGGATCTGTATGGACTCTCCGTGGGTGTGTGGACATGCCATGCCTGTTTCGGGTGCTGTGGTGGCAAAGTTTCATCCCGTATCTTAAGAAGGTTCTATCAGTTTTCCTTTGTCCTCACACCTGTTTCTAAAGCATTTGCTTTACAAAGGTTAGTTATATGGTTTCTCTTTTTGAGTTTCAAAACAAAATATATTTGATAACGCCTGCTTTCCAAGCCGTACCGATCCAATTTTTTCCACCCGTCACCCGCAGCTGTTTTATAAAGAATATTGTTTGTGAACATCTGCCTGAAACGTCAAAATAAATGTAACGTCGTTTTTTGGTGAAAGCGAGTAAAGGTTTCTGGGTTGTATACAGTACTGACTCCAACCTGCCGATTCCTGAAAAATTGCTGATAGCGGCCAAGTGTGCGTATGTGCGTGTTGTTCACAAAGCATAACATATTCTCTCTGATTACTCCCTGATCCCCCCCCCCAACCCCTCTGTCTCTGTCATGGTTCTCTGTCGCGTTTTTTTGACATCAAGGGCATCGTTCATTTCGAGTTTCTACCACAGGGTCAAACAGTGAATCAATACGTGTACAAGGAGATCCTCCAGCACCTCATGAGATCAGTCCGGGACAAGAGGAGGGATCTGTGGGAGAACAACACCTGGGTGCTCCACCATGACAACACCCCTGCTCACAGTGTCCTGAACATCTGACAGTAGTTTCTGGTGGAGAGGAAAGTGCCAGCTCTGCTCTGAAGCAACCCCCATATTCGCCAGACTTTGCCCCGTGTGATTTTTTCCTATTCCCCAAGCTCAAGGGGACCCGATTTCCTGATGTGGAGGCCATCAAAAGGGCCGTGACGACGAAGATCCAGAGGATTCCATAAGAAGCCTTCCGGGGGTACATCGAAGCGTGGAAGAAGAGGATGGACAAGTGTGTGAGACTGGAGGGAACCTATTTTGAAGGGGACAAGCTGTGATTTCAATATATTTTTTGGAATAAAATTTCTGTGAAGTCAGTCTCGTTACTTTTTAGACGGACCTCATACACTTTGACATGGCATGCGTTTAATACATGGGAATTCTTCCGGGTTATTTGTAGTTAATTAGCCTCATCAACTCAGGAGATCATGACGATCATTTTGGTGTGTCACATTCCACATGAGAATGCTCCAGTAGAACTCCACAAAAACCATGACATACACAACTCATTCATTTTTAGTCGTCTTAAATGGTCTACAGGGTCTTGAGGATGTTTTGTGGCCTTAGGGATTTTGGATCTTTTTGATCCTCAGATACTTTTGGGTCTTTTGGATCCATGGGGTCTTTGGGTCCTCAGGGACTTTTGGGTCATGCTCGGTCCTCGTCTTTTGGGACCTACACGGTCTTGAGGGGCTTGGGGTGTTAAAGGGTCGTCAAAGGGGTCTCGGTAGACTAAGGGTCAAAGTAGACGAAAGGGTTTTCGTAGAAATACCATGACAGTGGCTTCACTGCTTAAACAAGCTCGAATGAGCTAAGATCCTCGTCCTCTTAATGATGACGTCATAAAATCGAATATGACGTCATTGTGATGTATGAGGTTTGCGATAAATATATCTCTGTAATGCCCTGTTCGATTCCCGCAAACAAAATTCAAAAAGTTTGCCTATGTTCGGAGATAATTTTTTAGGCGATTTCATTAGCAGAGATATTTTGACGTCATAACTTTTTTTTCTAGGAGGAATTTTCAAAATCGGAGATGGTTACTGTCTGCGCAGGGTATTTTTACATTATATGCCAAGTTTCAGGAAGTTTCGATGAAAACTGTGGCTGTGAAACAAAAAAGTCCACAAGAAGAAGATGAAGAAACAACAACATGAGTAAGACTTAGAGATCCTCCACGAGGATCTAAAAATGGCAGAAGTGAAAAATTGACGATACACCCTGAATCTTGAACTTGTTCTCTAACTTATCATAACACAGCCATGTGCCAAGTTTCAATTGAATATGTTGGAGGGTTTGGGGGGGGATCTGAAAACCCACAGGTGGGACTAGGGACGGAGAACAAACCTACAGCCTCCTTTGTTGAAACCGGTCGGGGACGATACATCAGAATATACAACAGAACAGATTCTGCAATGCAATAGATTGCTTTGTGTGAAGGTAAATGTGGAGCTTCAGTTTTTTTTATACAGAGTCGAGGCTCATGGAAGAGCTGTGAACTTTTCTGGAGCATTACTTGGTTCCTCCTCAGAACACGAGTAGTTCAGCAAGGCACACGAGATATTTTGATTTGAAATCAAATTTGGATTTGAACACGCGATGTAATGTTCCTCAAGATGTTGGTAATAATGGTGCAGGCTTTGCTAGGCCTCATGTCCTGTTGCGTCGAAGTTCCTTGTGTTCATGAGAACTCGTATTATCATAAACTACAGAGGATGTTCTGGCCATGTGGGATAAAATCGTAGAGGTCAAATTCTCGTGCGTACAGTAGTTTGTGCAGTTCAGGGTGTACAGTGGGCAATGAACTGTCGATGAGACTGGAAGATTACGTGTGGTGCGAATTTGTCGCACCAAACGCCATCTTGGAGGCCCACTGAGCGGGTCGTGAGAGGAAAACAAGAAAAAAAAAATTCAGTCGATTTTGTGTACGTAATAAATAGACGGTCGGTGGCACCGAACCACAGAAACACGTTCCGTTGCCATGGTAATTTTTAGCGGGTGGATCCTCAGTCGCCCAGGGAACTTTCATGAAGATACGATTACAGATCTCTTCGTACATTTATTTCCGTGAGCTTGATCATTTTTCGACCTCCTTCCCTCTTTCTGATCTTCGATTAACGTTGTTAATCTTTCTCACAGATCTGTCACAGGTGTTGACGTGATGTGACGTCATTCGCAACGGTCTTCGCGGAGTGCAAGGTTCATGTGGACACATTGCCGCGTGCTGTGTGAATGAGACGGTGCATCGACGAGGCTGGTGCGGATCAAGAAACACGATATTAACGAGAGGTGAGATCGAGAAGCGGAAACTTGGTCGACACGTCCACCTGGGTGTTCCACCATCCGACGCCATTACACATTTTCAGGCAGGAACACTGAGAGGCGGTTGGGGTCACGAGGGTCGACCCTGGACCCCGGACATAATCGACGCCCGTAATTATTCCTTCAATCTCTCGTTTTATCCCCTGATTGTTTGTGACGATCATGAGATGTGGTAGCCGATCAGCCCGGTCCGAAATTTTGGTCCCCGGTATCAAATTAGGGAGAATGCTCATAGTGTTTTTTATGAAGGTATAAACCCCTAGAGTTGGAAAACATGTGATAGCATTGTGGGGTGGCAGCTTTATGGGAGTTATCCCCTTTTCCAAAATGGCCGCCAAATGCTCAATACCCTATATATAGCAGATTTTAGACCACCTAGAGCAGTGATACTGGTGTCTACGACTAGGTTTGAGGGGTCAGATATATCATTTCTGTATTTACCTAAAATATTGGATACAGCTTAATATTAAAATTCAAGATGGCCGCCAAAATGGCTGCAGACACATATTTAAATGACCGCGTTTAGGTCCTAGAACAGTTACGACAGTGATTTTGGTGTACATTTCCAATATTTTAGGTAAATACAGAAATGATATATCCAACTGTAGTGAAATGTACATGATGACTCTAATACTCATCATTTACTGTCAATCGAATCCACATCGTCATCCTGTCGTACTCCACATCATCTGATGACCGATTCTGCAGTCTCACAGTTTGCACATATCAGTGCACTTAAGTCCATTTGCCAGACATACACAATTTGGCAGCGTACACTTCTTGAACATTTGCAGGCCAGTAGGGCCAAGATAGCCTCAGGTGCTGGCTGACCATCCATCCAATCCACTACCATTAATTTCTCGGCTCCATCCATGTCAATTTTCCACCCGCTGCCAATGGGACTTGGTACACCTGGGTCTTGCTCAAGACATCTTCTCCATATTCCAGCCTGGTAGTTTGCCTTTGTGCATGTTTGACTAAGCAGTCCCTGCAGGGTGGAAGCTGATGACTCTCTATCTCACCTTCTTAACACAGAACAAGTTGTACCTGAGATCATTGACCTTGGTGAATGCTGCTTTGGGGTTAGAGGAGACATGTGACACACTCTAGTTTGTTCATCAGTTCTGAGGAGAGGTCCCATTCCTGGCCCAATCTGTGAATGTGTTCTTGATTTCCCTGTCGTTGGTCACTAATTTTAGAGCACTTGCCTTCCCTTTACCTGCGAAAGCACTGGTAGTGTCACATCCAGTGTATGCATGTATACCAATAAGACTCTGCAGACATCTATGCCGACAGTGGCAGCGACTTTCCCGATGTCAACTAATCTAGTTCTGGTTCTAGTTCCACATTTCTGGAATAACGGAGCTCCTATCTTGTCATGGAATGCCAAACACATGATAAAGACATCTGTGTCCTCTGCACATATCACTACAGCCTGGTAGCCCCTCCTAGCAGCATGGACAGCATGGAAAAGTAGGCGCCATCTGCTTCCTCCTGCTGGCACTGGAGATCTGGTACCTCTTCACTGCCCTGTGATGTAATTCTGTTGCATTTGTCATCTACAGTTACATACAGAATCTTCTCATGTAGTTTCTCTCTGTACACTGGCTTCCTCCATTCACTGACAATGAAGCTAATCAGACTGGTTTTTAGTTATTCCTGTCAGGAAACTTCTCCATTGCCTCACAATCTGTGCGCTTGTGATACCTGCAGCTGGTGTCCAGTCTCTTCACTCGTGCCGATCTCTCACTGTTCTTGATAGAATTCTCTCGATACGTGTCGAACACAACATCTATTCTGGTACTTTTACTTCCTTCACGCAATGCCATAGACAGTATTGTAGTGGCAATGTCTCCAAACGTAGCTTGATCACCCTTTACTCTTTGAACTAAGTTCATTCCATCGACCACAGAAGCCGGATTTTGTGGGAGTTGGTCTGCTACTGTCACATTCTTCTGCAAAGTAGTGGCTAAGGAAGCTTGTTTGTTTTCCTGAGTAATCCGTCTGGGGTAGAGAGAGCCCAGGGTAGTGGTCCCAAGGGGTGAGAGAGGATGTCCTCCATCGTGAGATTGCGCCCTTGTGCCATCACTATGATGCGACCAAACAGAGACCGGTCAGCTTTCAAGATTATGTCCTTCCCACTTGTTTTCACTACCTTCTTCTTACACATATTTGTGAATGTCTTCAGCTTGTTAGTTTTCATCGGATCGTGAAATGGTTTCGCTGATGGGTCGTTCTCCAGTCTCTCGTTCTGGAAAGTGGCATAACTCTGCTCTCCAATATCACATGCCTTCATCAGGTCAGAGGCAATGTTTCTGGGTGCCGATTTTGCAGTAGAAATGCTTATGAGGTCTTGCTTCTCTGAGAATGGGTTGACCCAGGCTTGAATGAGGCTGACGACTGCCGACACTGTTTCCTCTTTTTTGGATTCTGGGCTGCTGTAGATCAGCATGGTTGAGTTCTGATTGGTTACCATGCACCATGTCTCTTAAGTGTCCAAGAAATGCACTGCGGTACTCTGCTGTTATGTAGTACCTTTTGATGGCTCCTGCTTTTAGGCTGAACCATGACGTGCCTCCAGGAGTCTGAGTGTCCTTGTTCACCGTAACCTCAATTGTCTGATCTACAGGTATCCGGCCAAAGGGATTATTGCTGGACCTCTGCACCGAGAAATGACCTTCCTGGAAGGCTCTATGTACATCAGGATTCTTCTCGGGAAGATTTGTCATCTGAGCAAAGTATGCAGACAGGTACCTGGCATAGTTGACCTTATCGTAGGCAAAACACCATGGGATCAAAGTTCTAATGGCATTGATGTGCAAATCACAGTTTCCCTCACGAGAAGCACGCAGAAGGCCAAGTATCACGTGCTCTACCATGTCTATGTATGACATCCAATATCCCGATAGCTCCCCATTGTTGTGGCGGAGGTGTTCCGTGAAGGCTCTCCACAGGATCATCAACTCTAATAATTGTGGACTGTCGAGGAGATCACTGAAGTTATGTTGGTTGAGATCATCAGCTATGTCGTTCACTTTGTCTACACACGATTTGATCACAGCGCTCTTCTCCTCGTTGCTGTCTACCCATAGTGTAAACTCTGCCCATGCCAGTCTCATCAAGCTTCATAGATGCACTTGTGGACCCTGATAGCACGATTGTACTGTTTGCCGTCAATTACCCCATTAATGGACCCCTCCATGACTATCCCGGCTTCTATGCATATGTCCTTCAAACCTGCATCACAGAACCGCTTTCCTATGATACTCAGTGCATTCATGATGGTGTGGAATGTTCCATCCTCAAAAGTACATGGGAAAAACGCTCTTTGTGCTTCCAGGCAATTTCAACGGCTTTTGCATAGAGTGCTTGATCCATGACTACGACAAGAGTGTCCAGAGATAGCTCATTTCTGATTAGATCTGACTGCTTGAGAATTTCATAAACTGTAGTCAACTCTGTAGCTGGTGCATTGATGGTGGGCAGGTACCCAACAAACATCTTCTGAGATTGATTCTTGGTCCCTGGTTTTGATATTAAACCAGTCCAACTTGGATTGTCTGACAGTCTGAGTTTGTTTGTCTTGCAAGGACCCATGCCAGGTTCTTGTTACAGGCGACTTGAGCAGACTCTTGTGCTTCCAGGATGTGGCTCTCGCTGGTTGGTAGAGGTTGTGGACCTACACGTGCACAGGCTACATAGACTTCCAGCTCTTCGTGTTCAATGTTGACTGATCTTTGTTTCAGTTTGTAATGATTGGATGTTCAGTCGTGGGTGGATGAGGTCCATAGACCTTAGGCTGGACCGCTATTCCGTTGACTCGATGTGATGTACCTTTTCAGTAAGTGTCTCCTCCAGTCTGTCTATATTATCCCATGCAAGATTTGTGAAGACATAGGGCTTGATGGAGACTGGTAGAACAGCTCTCTGGTTGAAGCCCATTGCTAACTTCTGGAGACCAGAGCGGTATCATTCTCTTCCAGCTGGTCATAAGACACCCATGTCCAAACTTATTCAGTGTCCGAATGACCTCAATGTTTCCAGTGAGTGCTTTTACCGCATAAGGAAGCAGGAAATGTTTTGGTGGTTTTATACTGCCCACGTGTCACGCGTATATCATGTCCTGGCTAAATGACTCGACTAGAATAGCAGTCCTTTGGGATTTATTCGTAGTACTAGTAGGATTTCCAGTGAGGAGCCCCACCAGAAATCGCTCTAGCTGATTTGGTATGGGGATATGAGTAGCTACATCAGACGGATGATATGGCCACGGGGTGGAAATCGTCCTGCTTGATGGCCGTTCGGATATGTGACGAAGTCTGATCTATGATCTTGTTGACATCTGTAGACTTGGCTTTCCAAAGCTTGAGCTCCCTATGTAGAGTTTGATTTTCCAGACAACATCCTTTAATGATACACAGCAGGGAACCATCAACACTTTCCATTGTTGTCGTCGGAAATATTTCCACTGCACCTCCAAGCTCGGACTTCAGTCTTCTGTGCATATTCTTCTTCGTTGAATCCTTCAGAAGATTAACTCCACCAGACAACATTAATGATTCCAGTTTTGTGGTCAAGGATGTGACTGGTATAAGCCTCTTGTTGGGAATAATATCTGCTCTGATGTATTCGAAAGTTCTTCGTAAGCTTCTCCTTCAACCTTGTGATACAGTATAAATTCATGTGTCTCTTTCTCTTCTTCATTCTCATTGTCTCTAGTATAATTCCTATAGCATGAAGTGTGATAGTGTGCTCGCGGCAACAATGTCTCTACTGTTGTAGTGCTACCATCCTTTCGTCTCCCTTTCTGACGGCACTCTCTCGTAGTGTTTGATCTACTCTCAGTTGTGAAGCTAGCGTAAGTTTTTCACGTGTATTGGAGTGCTTTTGATACTTGACCTTGCTACAGAATATGCAGATCCATCATAAACTCTTGATTCTGTTGTCGATCTTCTGGAAGACTGTTTTGGAGGACAGCCACTACTACCAGGTAGATCACTACTGCTTTCACCTGCTTTCCTTTTCAAAGTCTCCAAGTCTCTTTTCATGGTGAAGATGCTTCTACATTTTCGATGATAGAACATAATTGAACTTCTTTGTCCTCAAGCGTTTTGCAATGTCTAAAATGGGGACATGGTTCCTGACTTTGGCGGCTTCAAGTAAGGTTAGCCAGGAGTCATGACTTTGAGGACTGATTAATGTTCATCTTCGTCGGATACTGCCTGGTGTATGATGCACAGTTTCTTGGGGGTCCCTGGGCTTTCCATGCTGACGGACATCTAATGCTAGTCTACTGTATTCCAGGCCTCTTACGTAGAACTTCCACAGCTACCACGATACCTGAAAAAGAGAATATAAACATTATTTATTACATATATATATTAAATATACATACATTCAGCCTGGGGGTTTGTCGGTATCAAATCGGGGGGGGGGGGAGGGGATGCTCATAGTGACTATCTTGGCCGCCAAAATGCCCAGTACCCTATATATAGCAGGTTTAGACCACTTAGAGCAGTGATACTGATGTCTATGACTAGTTTGAGGGGTCGGATATATCATTTTGTATTTACCTAAAATATTGGAAATGTACACCAAAATCACTGTCGTAACTGTTCTAGGACCTTAAACGCGGTCATTTAAATATGTGTCTGCAGCCATTTTGGTGGCCATCTTGAATTTTAATATTAAGGCTGTATCCAATTATTTTAGGTAACACAGAAATGATATATCTGACCCCTCAAACCTAGTCGTAGACACCAGTATCACTGCTCTAGGTTGGTCTAAAATCTGCTAATATAGGGTATTGAGCATTTGGCGGCCATTTGGAAAAAGGGGGTAACTCCCATAAAGCTGCCACTGCCACAATGCTATCACATATTTTCTAACTCTGGGGTCTACACCATCCCAAAAATCACTATGAGCATTCCTCCCCATTGATACCGACCAACCCCCCAGGCTGATCGGCTATGGAGAGTGCAGCTTGATTGTGTGTCTCCCTCCAAGCCACTCAGGGAGATTCTCCGGCACGCCATTGCCATGGACGGTCACACCGTCCCTCGTAAAATATACTAGATTACTAGATGATAATGGGGTAATGACGTAATGACGTAAATGAGAACAAGAAGTTCCTCTCGCCCCATCCAGATGAAATGAGTTGGTAACGAATCCGCCATTAGGAATCAGGTATTTTTAAACACGGCACGTGTTCTGATCTTGCGAATGGTAGCTTGGCTGCTGGGGGTAGCTATCATTTCTTTGAAGCGCGACTGGTTGCTGATGCTGTGCGCCTGTCCCTCTACCAGTACAACACTGGTACTCATTTCGCCGGACCTCGG
>CM068956.1:27800318-27814492 GCA_035128595.1 Eptatretus atami | reverse complement strand
TGCCTAGAGAAAAATTCCGGGCCACCTAAGATAAGTGGCCTTGATCTGTTCCACCTCCCTATGTCATTGTGGAAGGGGAAAACTCTGCAGCCCACCATATTGGCCGTATTCACACAGAGCTCTTGTCACACCAACCTAGCGTTAGAGATAACCAGCAATAGATTGTGAATTGAGATAGTATATTATATATAAGGAGAGTTTTTACATAATAAAACTCAGTGCTGGTTTGTCACTCTCCACTGTGCGGTTGCAGCTGCCACATAACCTACGCTGGCGTGTGGTCCATTCAATAAAACTGCATTTTTGCGTGAATCCTCTCGACTGACTCTCTTCATCGCCGCCGGCCGGCAGAAACAGAGTCTTCACAAATGCAGCCACTGAATTAACACTAAGGTCGGGGTCGACTCAGCCCGGTCATCCTTCCCGAGTCGACGCGAAATGTAGTAACCAGTGTTGTGTACTAGTTAGAGCGCACAGCCAAGGGCCGCACTTTAACCATGTGGGGGCGCCTGTGCGGCACAATGATTGTAGCAGCGGGGCCCCCCAAATTTGAGATTAATCAACAACTTAAATTATAACTGCTTTTCATCAACAACAACTTATATCTTATAGATTTAGCAGATCCTGATCAGGAATGATTTGCGCACTATATGTTCACAAATTACAATTGAATCTGACATATGACAAGATGACGCGCCTGCATGCTTATTGATATGCGCTGGTGACTTATCTATGAGCTGATGACTCTATCTCTGAGCTCATTCTAAAATCAACATCACAAAAAATGCTGTTGCTGCAGAGCAAGAATAGAGATGCGACTAATATTAGAAAATAACAAACGACGCCACTGTCATTAATCATACTACGGAACTTCGCACTAAAACATCTTCTAACCTCTAAAAACCCTCTGGGCAGAGAAATCCGAAATGCACGTCTATTAATAGCTGACTTCACGCCCGATCCGCAAATTATACGGCAGTGTCATCCACATCACATGAATATACACACGGCGGTGCCTTAATTAATGCGACAAGCTTTCATGCAGACTTCGCAAGGGCCAGGAACTCAGATATTGCATACTGTCAAACCTGCATGAATTGGCACATACGCGATCGGTTTTTGAAATGATGGTCAGATTGACCAGTCTCTGCTGCCCCATCGCTGGAGCGAGCATGCCGTTCTTGATAAGCTGAGCTTTCAAAAACGAGCCACTCCCCGCGCAGCAGTTCGACACCCATTTTCAATGAGAGCCGTTAAAAAATCCGAAGCAAGCAACTCCACGTTATTGCGGAAAGTATCGGTGCAGTTTTTCGCGTCGGATGAGCAAAACTGTACATCTCGAGTTCAGTACGGCCCGAGTCTGCCGCTCAGACCTCCTTCATCATAGGCTTGCGAACTGAATCATTTCTTCTGTGACGGTCAGGGATTAGCATCTCCCGATACAGCTTGCACGCAGCTTCGCAGCATGACTCTCGAATGCTGCTCCACTTTCGAGTTATGCAACAAGAGCACCTAGGAATCCAAATCTGTCGCCTCATCTCGCTGTAAGCCGTTTGCTTACGCTTTTACACTGCGACAGCCAGTACGTCGGATCACTGCAACGTATCACTGATGCCGCTTAAAGCGCACTCTCTTGGCGTAACTAGCTTCTACTTCTAGCGATGTGTGCTCCGTAGTCCAAGGGAGCGCAGGCGGACATTACGGCTTCGTCCTACGCCCGCATCGCCGACTATGCTGAATTCCTCCGCTACCTGAGTGCCTCCTCTCCATCAACAACGAATGTATCAAACTGATCACGTAATGACTGGCACGAAGCTCGCCAGCCTGACTTGAGGAGCTGCCCACGGCCTGCTTGTTGAGCATCTGCGCTAGCTTGCCGACTTAGAAAGGGCTTTTACTCGCTACGCATCAATCTACAACGCGACAGTAACCAGAAACCAGCATAGAACCCCTATCTCGAGCGTGCACATCATTTGGTGAAGATGTCTCGCGCGCCCGTGCTCTTCTTGCTATTCACTATTCAGTTGATCATCCGTTTGCCGATTTCATCGCAGCCGACATACCGCCTGATTTCGCTGTGCTAACCGTTCTACAATGAGCTCGGCGTTGCCGTCAGACAGAATGAGCCGACCACGCCCCGAGTGTCGCTCAGCGCGCTTTGTATTGCAGACCTTGGCTTTCAGGGCGTCTAAATAACTCTGCCGTAGCGCTGACGGAAGCCTGTAAAAAATACATACACTTGTTCCACGAACTTCAAGAATGCTGCCTGCCAGGTCTACAGCATTCCACGGCTACTGACCGACATAAGTTCAGTGAGTTGCGTCACGCATGCGCACAAATATTGCGCAGACGGCGCTTCTTCCGTTTCTGATCATTTCCCTGCATCCCATCTGTATCGCGCCACTCATATTAGATGCCGTATATCGTAAGTTAGTCCTCGCGCATGTTAGCGATGTCCAATCCAGCTGGCTTTCAAAAAATCCAGTAATGCTGTCGCTTGCTGCGATCGTCCAGTTGTGTCCTGTGCTTTGCTCAGAAAGCGTCATGAAACGACTGCACTGGAGCCTCGTTCTCGATGTATCGTAGCAATAACTGTGATTTGGCTCGCATGCGGCTTATCGTCAGGATGTAAGAATCGACTGAACACACAGAAGTATTTTGCCTACTTATCAATGCACTGACGATGTTATCCAGAACAGATTTTCGATGCATGCGCAGACTAGCATTCAATGTCGTAGCAATGATTAAGTAGTTAGCGTGACCTGGCCACTACCTGATTGGCATATTTCTGAATGCCTGCTGCGCCAAAAATGCCGACATATTATTCCGCAAGTAATTCATATAAACCAAGCCGTTCAGTTACCATTGGTCCGTGACCAACAATTTTCATCCGATCCACGGAACGCTAGACCGACGCCCTCAGCGAGAAAGAAACGCATATCACGCTTCACACTTTGCTTTCAGAACCTCCCTCCAATTAGGCACGCATCTCACTCACCTGTTTGACGCAGTTGTGCTCCACATACCTGCCGGAGTTGCTCCTATGTCTAGACAAGCGGATGCATGTATCGCCACAATGTACATGCGAACGCTCATGCACCTCGACTAGAACGACTGCCATGCTTCAGCTCGTTGAATCACTTCCCTGCCCAGGCGCAGTAGCGCCCTCCAAAGAAGCCTTGCAAGCGATTGCCCCACAGTTACAGCTTTTTCCGCGTTGCATCGTGGAGCAAGCCAAACGCCCAGCGACCTTTCACGGGACTCTCCGTTTTGTAAGTGCCTACGGCTAAAAAAGCATTCTTGAGCCAGCCGCAGCGTTTCCTACCCTCAATGAACTGCTATGGCATGAATCAATAGGCAACCAGTCGAATTCTGCAGGGGCTCCAAATCTCGTGAGCCAGGTAGTCGATCATCTCTGAAGACGCGTCCGCTCAGGAGGCCAACATCCAATGCAATTGGCCAAAGCTCAGCTTCGACGCATCAGTCAGTATATCTCGCCGCCTTCTTCATCTGCATGCATGTTCTTCATCGGTGGAACCTTCCGGAGCAATGTTGAGCCCAAAGATCTTGACGCGGGTGTTGCCCTTCGCCAAATCCGCCATTGTTCTGTCCTGTTTAGGTGTCCAGCCCTCTGTTCATACGAATCCGCCTTTTGTGCAGGAGCTAGAAAAAAAAAAAAACTTTCTTTGGAGATTTTTTTCTTTGTGTCTTTCGACGCACGGCCTTGTGCTCTTTCATCTTTTTCCTCTGCGAACGCTTTTCCGCCTATTTCGATCACCACTGCTCATATTTCCGTGGAACCCCCTGGATTTGCCTAGCCCTGTCCGTCACGGAAGCTGCTCATTGTGTTTCTGCAGCTAGCGTAGCGCCTACGAGTAACGACCGATATTGTCAGACTGTAGCCACGGTACGTACCAGAATCACGAACAAGTAGTTTCACACACCTGGAACATTAGAACAGTCACACCATGCTGACTGCCTTCGCTGTAGCCGCCCGCCCCAGTAAGCCAGGGCTTAACTGACAGCGTTCCCTGCAGCCGCAGAAAACTTTCAGTGTGTACAATACATACCCCTGCCGGCCCGTGTAGCCTCCTGCTGCGCCTGGTCTCTAGTTTTACCACATCGCACTTTCACCTTTCACCTCTCCTCTGGCTGGACCTCTGTTATTCCGTTCTGTGCTTGCTGCGGCTTCTGGCGGCAGCTTGCCCGCCTAGTTATGTGTCACGCTCAACCATCGACATCGATGCATCGACATCCAAAAAAAGGATCGAATGCGCGCCCGCCCCAATAACCGCCAGCCGCTTGCCCCTTCGGAATTTTTGACCACGTTCGATCCCTTCTGTGCGACCGTGGAAGAAACGGCTTGAAAAAGCCAAAGCTGAAAGGCACCCTTTCACAATGACGCGACAATTTGAAAAGATATCCTTACAAAGAGTTTACAATCCTCATTCACCGACAATAAAACTTTAGAGGCACATTTTCAAGCCGATTTCAAAATGCCTTTTCATCGAAATTGCTGGCGCGGCGCCCCTAAAATGTGGGGGCCCCTGCGCGCGGCCTGCGCCCACCTGGCCACCCCTAAATCGGGTAGTGATGGCCACAGCCATCAGCAACACAGGCGCGCTTCCCAAGAATATGATAGCCTACCCCCAGCAGCCAAGCCTACCATTCGCAAGATCAGCAAACACGCTGCCGCTGTAAAATAAAACCTGATCCTCTAAATGCCCGCGCCATATCGTTATCCGAACCATTTCATCTGGATGGGTCGCACGCAGAGAACACTTCTGTTCTCATTTAACGTCATTACGTCATTACCCCGCATTATCATCTAGTAATCTAGTTATATTTTTACGAGGGACAGGTGTGACGTCCCCTGGCAATGGCGTGCCGGCCAGAAAGAATCTCCCTGAGCTGCCGCTTGGAGGCGAGCACACACAATCAAGCTGCACTCTCCATAAGCCGATCAGCCTGACGCTGGGGTAAGGTCCGCCTATCAAATTGGCGCGCGAGAATGCTCATAGTGATTATTGGGAATGCTGTGTAGGAGGGAAAACCGAAACCCCCCCACCAAACCACGAGCAGTTAGAAAAAATATGGTGATCGATAAGCATTACGTCAGGCCAGCTGGCCAGCCTTTATGCGAGTTAATACCCCCCTTTTCCAAAAATGCGCCCGCCAAATGCTTTCAATACCCTATATATAGCAGATTTTAGACAACCTCAGAGCAGTTGCTGTATACTTAGTGCTCTACGACTAGGTTTGCAACGCGGGCTCAGATATAATCATTTCGTATATTACCTAAAATCATTGATCACAGCCTTAATATTAAAATTCAAGATGGCCCGCCAAAATAGCTAGAGACACATATTTAAAATGACCGCCCGCTTTAAGTCCCTAGAACAGTATACCGACAGTGCATTATTGCGTGTAACATTTTCAAATTTAGCGTAACATACAGAAATTGATATATCGACCCCTCAAACCTTAGTCATAGACATCAGTATCACTGCTCTAAGCTTAGGTCTAAAACCTGGCTAATATAAGGGCTACATGCCATTTTGCGCGGCCAAGATAGCTCACTTGAGCATCCCTCCCCCCCCCCCCCCCTCCCCCCGATGCGTAGCTGTGGAAGCTTCTACGTAAGAGCGCCTGGGAATTACAGTTAGACTAGCATTAGATTGTCCGTCATCATGCAAACGCCCCAGCGCCGACCCGCAAGAAACTTGTGCCATCATACACCAGACAGCCAGTATCCCGACGTAAGACTGAACATCTAATCAGTCCTCAAAGTCCATGACTCCTGGGCTAACCTTACTTGCAAGCCCCAAAGTCAGGAACCATGTCCACCATTTTACGACATTGCCTTTCCAAAACGCTTGAGGGACAAAGCAAGCTTCCAATTATGTTCTATCATCGCAAAATGTAGCAAGCATCTTCACCATGAAAAGAGACTGCGAGACTTTGAAAGGCAAAGCAGTGAAAGCAGTAAGTAGATCTACCTGGTAGATATGGCTGTCCTCCAAAACACGTCTTCCAGAGATCGCACAACAGAATCAAGAGTTTATGATCCGATCTGCATTATTCTGCTAGCAAGTTCAAGCTACCAAAAAGCACTCCAATACACCTGAAAAACTTACGCTAGCTTCAAACTGAGAGTAGAATCAAACACTACGAAGAAGAGTGCCGTCAGAAAGCGAGACGAAAAGGATGGTACCCACTAACCAGTAGAGACATTGTTGCCGCCGAGGCACACTATCACACTTCATCGTATAGGAATTATACTAGAGACAATGAGGCAATGAAGAAGAGAAAGAGACACATGAATTTTAACTGTATCACAAGTTTGAAGGAGAAGCTTACGAAGAACTTTTCGTAATTACATCAGAGCAGATATTATTCCCAACAAGAGGCTTATACAGTCACCATCCTGACCACAAAACTGAATCATTGAATGTTGTCTAGCGTTGCGAGTTTTAATTCTCTGAAGGATTTTCACGATAGCAAGCAATATGCAAAGACTTGAAGTCCAGCTTGGAGGTGCAGTGGAAATTATTTCCCAACTGACAATGGAAAGTTGTGCATGGTTCCCTGCCTGTGATCATTAAAGAGATGCTTGTCTTGCGCAAAAATCAAACTCTACATTAGGAGCTCAAGCTTTGCGAATGCCAAGTCTCAGATGCTCAACAAGATCATAGATTCAGACTTGCGTCACATACCGAACGGCCATCAAGCAGAGGACATGATTTCCACCCCGTGCGCCATATCATCCGTCTGATGTTTTTTTTTTTTATTCTAGCTACTTCATATCGCCATACCAAATCAGCTTAGAGCGATTTCTGCGTCGGGCTCCTCACTGCGAAATCCTACTAGTACTACGAATAATTCAACCAAAGGACTTGCTATTCTAGTCGAGTCATTTAGCCAGGACATGTGCCATATACGCTTGTGACACTTGCTGGCCAGTATAAACCACCAAAACATTTCCTGCTTCCTTAATGCCCGGTAAAAGCACTCACTTGGAAACATTGAGGTCAATTCGACGACACTGAATCAAGTTTTGGACATGGGGTGTCTTTATGACCAGCTGGAACGAGGCAATGATACCGCTCTGTGTGCTCCATGAAGTTAGCAATGGCTTCAACCAGAGAGCTGTTACTACCAGTCTCCATCAAGTCCCTATGCTCTTCACAAATCTTGCATGGGATCAATATAGACAGACTTGGAGGCAGACACTTACTGGAAAAGTTACATCAACATCGAGTTTCAAACGATAGCGCGTCCAGCCTCAATGGTCTATCGACCTCATCCCCCACGAGCTGAACAATCCAATCATTGACCAAAAACTGAAAACAAAGATCAGTCAACAGTGAACACGTCAAGAGCTGGAAGCTATGTAGCCTGTGTGCACGTGTAGGTCCACAACCTCTACCAACAGCCCGAGAGCCACATCCTGGAAGCACAAGAGTCTGACTCAAGTCGCCTGTAACAAGAACTGGCATGGGTCCATGCAAGACAAACAAAACTCAGACTGTCAGTGACAATCCCAAGTTGCACTGGGTTTAATATCAAAAACCAGGGACCAGAAATCAATCTCAGAGATTGTTTGTTGGGTACCTGCCCACCATCAATGCACCAGCTACAGAGTTGACTACAGTTTATGAAATTCTCAAGCAGTCAGATCTAATTCAGACAAATGAGCTATCTCTGGACACTCTTGTCGTAGTCATGGATCAAGGCCCACTCTATGCCAAAAGCCGTTGAAATTGCCTGGAAAAAAAAAAAAAAAAACAGAAAAAAAAAAAAAAAAAAAAAAAGCACAAAGAGCGTTTTTCCCATGTACTTTTGAGGATGGCGAACATTCCACACCATCATGAATGCCACTGCCAGTTATCATAAGGAAGCGGTTCTATGATGCCAGGTTTGGAAGGACATATCAATAGAAGCCGGCGGATAGTCCTGGAGCGGTCCATTAAATGGGGCGTAATTGACGGCAAAACAGTTACAATCGTGCTTTATTCAGATCCACAAGTGCATTCTATAACTTGATGTCATGACTGCGCATGGGCAGAGTTTACACTATGGCGTAGACAGCCAACGAGGAGAAGAAGCGCTCTGTGATCAAATCCGTGGTTGCAGGCACAAGTGAACGCACATAGCTGATGCATTCTCAACCAACATAACTTCAGTGATCTCCTCGACAGTCCACAATTATTAGAGATTGATAGTCCTGTGGAGAGCCTTTCACGGAACACCTCCGCCACAACAATAGGGAGCTATCGCCGGATATTGGATGTCATACATAGACATGAGAGCACAGCTGATACTTTGGCCTTCTGCCGTGCTCTTCTCTGTGATGGGAAACTGCGTTTTGCACATCGATGCCATTAGAACTTTGGATACCCATGGCTGTTTTGCCTACGATAAGGTCAACTATTCGCCAGTGTACCTAGTCTGCATACCTTCTCAGATGGAACAAATCTCCCCGCAAGATAGAATTCCTGAATGTACATAGAGCCTTCCGGGAAGCGTATTTCTCGGTGAGATGCGTCCAGCAATAATCCCCCCTTTGCCGACGATACCTGTAGCATCAGACAATTGAGGTTACGGTGAACAAGGACACTTCAGACTCCTGGAGGCACGTCATGGCTTCAGCCTAAAAGCAACGAGCCCATCCAAAAGGTACTACATAACAGCAGCAGCTACCGCAGGCAATTTTCTTGCCGACACTTAAGGAGACATGTGCATGGTAACAATCAGAACTCAACCATGCGATGATCTACAGGCAGCCCAGAATCCAAAAAAGATGAGGGAAACAGTGTCGGCCAGTCCTGTCAGGCCCTCATTCAAGCCTGCGGGTCAACCCATTCTCAGAGAAGCAATGACCTCATAAAGCCATTTATACTGGCACAAATCGGCACCCAGAGACATTGCCTCATGACCTGATGAAAGCATGCTGGATATTGCGAGACAGAGTTAGCCACTTTCCAGAACGAGAGACTGCGCAGAACGACCCATCAGCCGAAACCATTTTCACGATCCGATGAAAACTAACAAGCTGAAGACATTCACAAATATGGTGTAAGAAGAAGCAGTTTGCTGAAAACAAGCTGGGAAGGCACATAATCTTACGAAAGCTGACCGGTTCTCTTTTGGCTACGCATCATAGTGATGGCACTAAGGGCGCAATTCTCACGATGGAGGACATCCTTTCTCACCCCTTGGGACCACTACCCTGGCTCTCTCTAACCCCAGACGGATTACTCAGGAAAACAAACAAGCTTCCTGTAGCCACTACTTTGCAGGAAGAATGTGACTAGTAGCAGCACCAACTCCCACAAAAATCCGGCTTCTCGTGGTCGATGGAATAGAACTAGCAAGAGTAAAGGTGTGTCAAGTTACGTTTGGAGACATTGCCACTACAATTACTGTCTATGCATTGCCATGAAGGAAGTAAAAGTACCAGAATAGCATAGTTGTGTCGACACGTATATCGACTGTGAGAATTCTATCAAGAACAGCTGAGAGCATCGCACGAGGTGAAGAGCACTGGACACCAGCTGCAAGCTGTATCACAAGGCGCACAATGTGAGGCAATGGAGCAAGTTTCCTGACAGGAATACTAAAACAAACCATGCTCTGGCATTTAGCTTCATTGTCAGCTGAAGGCAGAAGCCAGATGTACGAGAGAGAAACTACATGAGAAGATTCTGTATGTAACTGTAGATGCACAAATGACAACAGAATTACATCACGCGCAGTGGAGGTACACAGATCTACCAGTGCCAGCAGGAGGAAGCAGATAGGGCCCGCCTACTTTTCCTATGCTCTCCATGCTGCCTTAGAGAGGCGCTTACCAGGCTGTTAGTTGTATGTGCAGAGGCACACAGATGTCTTTATCATGTGATTCTGCAATTCCATGACAAAGATAGGAGCTCCGTTATCCAGAAAGGTATGCGAAACTAGAACCAGAACTAGCATTAGATTGACATCGGGGAAAGTCGCTAGCCACTGTCGGAAAGATGTCTGCCAGAGCTCTTATTGGCGTATCACATGCATACACTGGATTGACACTACCCAGCTCTGCTCCCTCGCAGGTAAAGAAGGCCAAGCTGCTCTAAAATTAGTACACAAAACAGGGAAATCAAGAACACATTCACAGAGTTGGGCCAGGAATGGACCTCTCCTCAGAACTGATGAACAAACTAAAGTGTGTCACATGTCTCTCTATGGCCCCAAAGCAGCATTCACCAAGGGTCATGATCTCAGGTACAACTTGTTCTGTGTTAAGAAAAGGAGAGATAGAGAGTCATCAGCTTCCACCCTGCAGAGGACTGCTTAGTTCAAACATGCACAAGGGCAAACTACCAGGCTGCGAATATGAGAAGATGTCTGAGCAAGACCCAGGTGTACCAACTCCATTGGCCAGCGGGTGAAAATTGACATGGTGATGGAGCCGAGAAAAATTAATGTAGTGGATTGGCGCATGGATGGTCAGCCAGCACCTGAGGCTATCTTGGCCCTACTGGCCTGAAAAATGTCAAGGAAGTGTACGCTGCCAAATTGTGTTATGTCTGGCAAATGGACTTAAGTGCACTGATATTGTTGCAAAACTGTAGCAGACTGCAAGAATCGGTCATCAGATGATGTGGAGAGTACGGACGAGGATGACGATGTGGATGCCGCATGCAAACAGTTAATTAATTGACAGTAAATGATGCAGTATTAGAGTCATCATGTACATTTCACTACAGTTGGCATATATCATTTCTGTATTTACTAAAATATTGGAAATGCTACACCAAAATCACTGTCGTAACTGTTCTAGGACCTACAAAAACGCGCGTCATTTAAATATGGCTGCTTGCAGCCATTTGGCGGCCATCTTGAATTTTAATATTAAGACGCTGTTATCCAATATTTTAGGTAAATACAGAAATGATATATCTGACCCCTCAAACCTAGTCGTAGACACCAGTATCACTGCTCCGAGGTGGTCAAAATCTGCTATATATAGGGTATTGTGCATTGGCGCCATTTGGGAAAAGGGGATAACTCCCATTAAAGCTGCCACCGACCCCACATTGCTAATCACCATGTTTTCCAACTCTAGCGGGTATTATACCTTCACATAAAAAACACTATGAGCATTCTCCCCTAATTTGATACGGGACCAAAATTTCGGACGGCGGCTGATCGGCTACCACATCACATGATCGTCACAAACAATCAGGGATAAACGAGAGCATTGAAGGAATAATTACGGGCCCGTCGATTATGTCCGGCCGGTCCCAGGGGTCGCGACCCCTCTGTGACCCCGAACCGCCTCTCAGTGTTCCTGCCTGAAAATGTGTAATGGCGTCGCGATGGGTGAACACCCAGGTGGACGTGCTCGACCAAGTTTCCGCTTCTCATCTCACCTCTCGTTAATAATTCGTGTTTCTTGATCCGCACCAGCCTCGTCGATGCACCGCTCTCATTCCACACAGCACGCGGCAATGTGTCCACATGAACCTTGCACTCCGCGAAGACCGTTGCGAATGACGTCACATCACGTCAACACGTCAACACCTTGTGACAGATCTGTGAGAAAGATAACAACGCTTAATCGAAGATCAGAAAGAGGGGAAGGACGTCGAAAAATGATCAAGCTCACGGAAAATAAATGTACGAAAGATCTGTAATCGTATCTTCATGAAAGTTCCCTGCGGGCGACTGAGATCCACCCGCTAAAAAAACCATGGCAACGGAACGTGTTTTCTGTGCAGTTCGCTGCACCGACCGCCTCTATTATTACGCTACACAAAATCGACTGAATTTTTTTCTTGTTTTCCTCTCACGACCCGCCTCAAGTGGGCCTCCCAAGATGGCGTTTGAGTGCGACAAATTCGCACCACACGTAATCTTCCCAGTCTCATCGACCAGTTCCATTGCCCCACTGTACACCCTGACACTGGCACAAACTACTGTACGCACGAGAACTGACCTCTACGATTTTATCCCACAATGGCCAGAACATCCTTCTGTAGTTTATGATAATACGAGTCCTCATGAACACAAGGAACTTCGACGCAGCAGGACATTGAGGCCCTAGCAAGCCTGCACCATTATTACCAACATCTTGAGGAACATTACATCGCGTGTTCAAATGCCAAACGATATAAGTCCATGGGCCAGATTGACCCCCCGTGCACCCCCCCCCCCCAGGACAGTATGAGACCTGTTTTTATTTTACTCCTTAGACCTTCCCATACATGAAAAGTGGATGCCACCATCACGAAATTGGGATGGACTACCTGTATGACGTCACTTTCAAAATGGCCGCCAGCGAAATCACCGAAATTTCAATTTTGCGCATATCTCAGCTGCTATCATAGCTAAGACAAAATCTTGGTGTCTACACCCATGTTTTGAGGTCAAGGAATACAATGGTGCACACAAAAAATTCCTTAGGTTATTGGATCATTAAAATTCAATAAAGTGGACACGGAATCCAGCGGAAATCATTTTCGCGCGAAATTTTCAAGTGAACTTGCTATACATGTTTCTGTTCATTGTTCTGTTGTATTTATATCCAGTGTTGGGCCCAATAGATCGTTTTAGTAATGTATGCCTGCCCTTTTGGTGATCAATGTAGTTTAGGTGTGAATAATAAATCTGACACATTACTCATTCAAGATGGCAATGCTGTGTTCCACACCATGACAATATCCCAGGCAACTTTCAACTGATTTGCCATCAGATATTTGACAATATGCCCAAAACAACCAACTTCATCTTTACTACAGAATATATCAGGAGGCTCCATCAAGAACAGACGACAGCAACGTGGGTCGGGTGAAAAGCTATATTATTGGAGGTCCACTAATGAAGAAACCAGCAGATTGGAAGAGTTTCCTCATGAATGGGAGAACAAGTCTCAGCTGGTGGATGTGATCAAGGATGTGTGTGTCTTCAAATTCTTTTGCTCCTAAGCTTGTGCAGAGGAATGTTGTGTTAGTGGTGCAAGGCCACTGCTATGCGTTGAATAGTGATGACGGGCTAACAGTCACAAAGAGAGTTACCTGAGCTTTATTCAGACCAAAAGAAGAACAGACACCAGGATTGTTTCTGTACTGTGCCTACGCCCAGGCACAAAGGTTTAGGCACAATACGTATCCGAAGCCCTGACAGTGATGTGTTCTTCATAATGCTACATTACGCATCAAGTTTTGAAATCAATTCTTTTTGACACTGGTTCAGGTAACAAGAGGAGACTCTTAAACATCTCTGATCTAGCCAGTCAATATGGTCAGAGAATGTGACTGCACTGATGTCCCTCCATGCACTTACACACTGTGACACCACCAGTGCATACAAAGGGATTGGGAAAGTTCGACCCATCAAACATCTCCAGAAATCAGAAGCCTTCATAGATGCATTGTCCAAACTCGGAGACACGTGGGAAGTTCCCACTACATTATTTGGAGAACTTGAACACTTCACCTGTGCCATTTATGGACGAGGGCGCTTCAAGTCTGTGGACACAGCTCGTGGAGCAATGTTGAGGAGAAAATCTGGAGGCACAGATGTAATATCAACTTAAAGCGGAATATAGATATGAGTCAACTGCCACCTTGCCAGAAAGCGCTACAAGAACATGTAAAACGTGCTAACTACCAGGTTGGTATCTGGAAAGTTGCAGATATGCCTCAACCAAGAGTGCCACGAGCAACAGATGGTCATGATGGCCTCTTAGTGATGGTAACATTCAACCAATGTGGTTCCGAGGACCATTGATTCCCCTGAGGTAGCGCTGGAAGATGACAAACTGCCCAGTGATGATGATGATGACGATGATGATGCCAACTCATCCGATGACTCTGACCAAGATGGGGCATCTGACGCGAACATGTCTGGTAGTGAGAGTGAAGAGGATTGAATACTGAAGAACAGTCATGATGTTGTGATGTGCTAGTACATACATTAAAATAATCTATCCTTTGTGTGTGATGGCTGTTAATTTGTTTTACAATTAATTTATGTACCTCTAAAATTTGATTTATTTCATGGATTCTATAATGTGTAGTTTTTATTTTCAGGAGCTTGCATTCTATCTTCCCTGACAATCATTGTCAATGTTCCAGTCAAGATAATTATTGTTATTATTTTACCTTTTTGTTTTGTTTTCAACAATG
>CM068956.1:27752729-27768913 GCA_035128595.1 Eptatretus atami | reverse complement strand
TCGTTTGTATTTGCGCACCGAGTCTCATACACCCCGACATTCTGTCCGTCGCCCCCCGACTTCCCTTATCTCTTTCTACAATAGAACTTGATTCTGCTCTCATTTGTTGCGCAGTTTTCTAGGGTGTTCCTAATGTCCGAGTCGCCTGAGACCCTCGCTCGGAACATGTACGGAATCCGGGTCCTCTCTCCCTCACTGGTGAGGTGATCAAGCACCCAATTACGCACGCACGAGGGGTGTCTGCCATTCAGAAAGATGTTGCCACTTGTGATATGTGCATTAATATTCAAGACCATTCATGGAAGTGTGCTTCAATTACTCACTCTGGGGAAGCTTGAACTTCTTTGCTGGCCCACAAGAGAGAGTTAATAGTCAACACTTTGGGACCTTTCATTTGGTAATTGAACCAATGAGACTTCTTTTGCTACTCAGATTTCTTTACGGTTTTCTGTTTGCCAATAACTGAACGAGCAAAATGGCATTGATTAGTTGTCACAAAGCAAAGTGCGTTTCATCTAAATTTAATGAGATATCTAAAATGAATGGCTGATTGGGATAAGCTGGTTTCCGCCAGCTAGAACATACAAATGCTGGGAATCACGGAGCGTTCAATGTAGGCATGGGCCTGGCCGTGAAATGAACTACTAAAGGCCAATAAGTTGGACATGACCACAGACCATCAACACCAGATGTGTAAATAATTGGCATCAGTTTCATACACAAGAGATCACAAATGACGCTCAAATTAATTCAGATAGGCAACCAATTCTACAAAATGTCAGAAAATATCAAATGAAGTATTACTAAATTTCGTAATTATGAAACCTACAACTCTTGTACAAATATATATAATTCAGTTTGGAGAATAAAATGCTTCCAATAAACCTAGAAAAAAACACTTACTTTACGGAGACTGCGACCCAAGCACCTTCGACCGGGCGCATGTTGAAGGAACGAATCAATTTCAGTTTCACTTGATGTCACGGTTTGAATACTGCAGAAACAACACATGGCAATATTATGCGGAAACAAAGCTGACACGCCACATCCCACACAATGTTTGTTGATCATGTTTGGAGAATGAATCACAAATCAAATCATCATAAACACAAGTGTGCGAGGCACTGATATATTTATTTCCTTCGTACAAAGCTATATTGGCATAATTGTTCATTTTTTTTAAAGAAAATGCGTGATTATGTCGTTAAATAAATTGTTCAATCGCAGAGAAATGATGCTCCGAAACGTTTTTTATCGTGTGGAAACTGCATAGAAAAGTGGGGGTCACACACGTTTTATGATGTATAGTTCAAAAGTTATGAATTTGTCACCAGGTAACGGAACTAAATCCAAGATCGCCGCATAAAAAACCCCATGGAACAATTTTCCGAAATGGGAACATCTTAAATTTTTTTCTGACACCTTTGGTGCATTAAAAAAATAGGTGGCATTAAATATTCCAGGGGGTGGCATGGGAAGGCCCATCTGGCTACTAGACTAAACTGAGAGGATGTCCAACCGACACAGTATGGGCAACCAGATATGGATGGGGCCCGTTGGCTTTACAAAGATCTCTGAAGGGATGAGTCACACTGTCACTATCGACAATGACATTCACACATCCACTACAATGACAGAAACTCCAAATCCTGGTCTTTAACTGATATCCTTCTCCGACTGCATGATCATCATGTTTTGTGTAGATTCATTTACCTTTATGTCTCCGTGCATGACGTTCTTGCTGTGGATGTAGCTGAGTCAGAAGACCGCCTGAAAGAAAGGACTGACTTAATGGGTGGTACACAATAGGAGTTCCAAAAATCTATATATTTAAAATTCGTGTTTTAAACACACGATAAACATCACAAATAACGATCCCATCAACATCGCTCAGAATCACCTGGACGAATAATGGATCGAACCTGTCTCGAGTCATGATGCACTTGAATTATTGAGATAATGAAGCAGATCACTTCAGACAATCAAACAGATACCATGAGTGACTGAAACTTTCATGAAATATACACATTCGCCAACAATCACGTGTGACTCGGGATTTGTGGAGGATCACCGATGAGAGAGAAGAGTTGTTGAGTGAAAAAGAGGGAAGAGTGGTTTTTGGGGGAATGGGTTGGATGGTCACACTCTCCCATGCTAAAATCGACAAACAAGACATGAATTTATTTTTCAACATTGTAGCTTCTCAAAGGCCATACAAGCTGTTAAAGTACACCACTTTCATGGCTCCTGATGCTTGTCTCCCTGGCTTCCGTGATGAGTAAACCACTTTCTATAAATGGGGAACTTCATCTATTTTCTTAATGTGTAAAATATTACCTCGTCAGATTCAAAAAATTTCTTCTCTGAAGTGGCTGAACAGATTGAGGCAAAACTTTACACGTATTACGTCTCTCCATGAGAACAAAACGTTCACCACATGACACATCGGTCCATGGTTTGGCAGCGATATTGGATTTACCTGAAACCTATAAAAAATGCTCTTCTCAAGAACAGCTGGACAATCGAGGGGAAACTTTACACATTAATGTTCCCCAAGCAATGTGTATGACGAGTTTTGTTAAAGGAATAGATCAGTCAATGGTTTGGCAGCCATATTAGATTGAAGGAAAATACTAAATAATGTTTTCTCTGGAACCGCTTAATCATCGTGTGAAACTTCACATTTAGATCTGGTAGTGATAGAGAATAAATAGTGATCTCTCGCAAGAGAGCGACATGTCACCGAGAAACCACAACGCCAATTGCAACCCTCACTCGGGCCGGATCCTCACGCCCAAATGGTTTACCGTACCAGTGAATATTACGTTGCAGATGGGGAATCGTCCCTGCAACAATGCGGCAGTTAATTTGGATGCCGAACAATGTTGCATGCTGCCTTACGTGGGCCTACCCATTACCATTGGGAACTCAGACCAATATTGCTTCTGAATGCTACTTCGGACCAACGCAATGGCAGGATAAATCGGGACATTCCAAACTTCAATAATTTATTCCACAGCAAGCCAGCGAATGTAAAGAGCAGAAATGATGAGAGGAATGATTAAAGGAATGCAGAGGACAATGCAAAGGAGAGCAAATGGTTGGGGGATTGTAACCTCAGAAATGGTGAGCGGAAATCATACATGAAATTACAAGAGGTTGAACAACATATAAAACATATGAAAAGCACATTATACACACATAATACATTTTTCCCTTGCCCTCTACCGATCATACCCGCCCGGAGTACTTATAAACAATCACTTAACACAGAACTCACATACTTGGATCAAGGAGGAAGACACAGAGAGATTGGGTTGAGGGTGAAAGAGAAATCCAGAGGTGTTAAAAAAAGTTGAGGCACTTTGTCCGAGCCGACACTCCCAGCTGAAATCGTTCCTTTTGGAGCTATCTTGCCAAACTCGCGCCTCGTGTCTTCCCTTGAATCGAGCCCGCGTTAGTCTGGCGGTCCCCGAAGTCGGAACCTGTTCCGGCCAGCCGCGATGTTCTGCGGCCTCAGGACAGCTCGTTCCATGTAAATATTGGCAGGCTTTGAGGTTTGGGAAAGCACGCTGGAAAATATGGCACTGGGGCGATGCGAGTAAATCAGGTGGAAATGAGGAGACGTGAGATAGGAGAGAAAGGGGTGAGGAGGTTTGAAAATCTGGCTCTGGTGGACAAAAACGAAAAGTGGAAAATGTATTTGGGAACAGGCTGCTCAAAAAATCTGATCTGTCTCAAGGCGTTTGTCGAAGTGAGAGATTTTGCCAACCGATCAGGGTTTATACCCCCGTGCCTACCCTCAGTGCTGTTTCCATTGGCCATCGCAATGCTACATTCATGTCTCAACGAAAGGGGCGGGTGCAATGAGGGGTCGACACAATCTCGACCTGAGCGACTTCTGGTTCTACTTACGCCGGCACGCCATTTATTCTGCTAATCCCGCTGTGTCAAGCAAATGAGTGACGGGTTTGTGAGCAGGTGAGCAATTGAACGTGACTGGTGAGTAATGGAATGAATGGGAAGACAGAAATGGTATTACAGTGAGGCAGAACAAGTATTTGATACACTCTAGGCCGATTTTGGCAGGTTTTCCCACTTACAAAGCACGTAGAGGTCTGTATTTTTTATCATAAGGTACACTTCAACTGTGAAAGAGGATCTAAAACAAAAATCCTGAAAATCTCACATTGTATGATTTTTAAATAATTAATTTACATTCTTATTGCATGAAATAGTATTATGATTCACCTAACCAACCAGTAAGAATTCCGGCTCTCGGCAGACCTGTTTAGTTTTTGTCTTTAAGAAGCCCTCCCATTCCTCCACTCATTACCTGTATTTAACTGAACCTGTTTGAACTCGTTATCTGCAAAAAGACCGCTGTCGCACCTCAATCATCGACTCAACCTCTCACAATGGGCAAGAGAGAGAGGCTGTCTAAGGACATCAGGGACAAAATTGTAGACCTTGCACAAGCTGGGATGGGCTCAAGGAACATAGCGCAAGCAGCTTGGTGAGAGGCAACAACTGTTGGTGCAATTATATAGAAAATGGAAGAAGTTCAAGATAACAGTCAATCTCCCTCGGATCTGGGGCTCCATGCAAGATCTCACCTCGTGGAGCCTAATGATCATAGAAAGGTGAGGGAATCAGCCCAGAACTACACGCCAGGAACCTGGTTACAATGACCTGAAGAGAGCTGGGCCACAGTAATCAAAGAAACATAAGTAACACGCTACCCATCATGGACTTAAAATCCTGCAGCGGCACGCAAGGTCTCTGCTCAAGCCAGTGCCTGTCCCAGGCGCCCGTCTGAAGTTGCCAATGACACTGGATGGCCAGAGGAGGAAGGGAGAAGGTCATGTGGTCTGATGAGAGCGCAGAAATAGAGCTTTTTTGGTTTTAAACTCCACTCGCGCGTGTTTGGAGGAAGAAGAAGGATGAGTACAACCCCAATGAATACCATCCAACCGTGACGGCATGGAAGGTGGAAACATCATTCTTTGGGGATGCTTTTTCTGCAAAGGGGGACAGGACGACTGCACCAGAATTGAGGGGAGGATGATGGGGCCATGTATCGCGGAGATCTTGGCAACAAACCTCCTTACGCTCAACAAGAGCATTGAAGATGGCGTGGCTGGGTCTTCCCATCATGACAACGACCCGAACACACAGCCAGGGCAACTAAGGAGTGGCTCCGTAAGAAGCATCTCAAGGTCCTGGAGTGGCCTAGCCAGTCTCACAGAAACCTGAACCCATGGAAAATCTTTGGAGGGAGCTGAAAGTCTGTGTTGCCCAGACAGCCCCGAAACCTGAAGGATCTGGAGAAGATATGTATGGAGGAGTGGGCCAAAATCCCTGCTGCAGGTCTGTGCAAACCTGGTTAAGAACTATAGGAACGTCCTGATCTCTGTAATTGCAAACAAAGGTTCTGTACCTATATATTAAGTTCTGTTTTTTCTGAGTATCAAATACTTATTTTCAATGGCATAAAATATCGAAAATTAAATTATATTAAAATCATACAATGTGATTTCTGGATTTTTGTTTTAAGATTCCGTCTTTCACAGTTTAAGTGTACCTATGATAAAATTACAGACCTCTAGGTGCTTTGTAAGTGGGAAAACCTGCAAAATCGGCAGTGTATCAAATACTGTTGCTTCCCACTGTAAATGGAAGAATAGAAAGATAGAGATATAAGATGGTGGTGGGGGTGATAGGAAGGGGAAAAGGAAAGAACACTTAATGCTCGCCGACACACGAAAACCATATTGATCACATTGAACGATTTTAGCATACTCTAAACAGAATAATAAATAAATTACTAATAATCTATGTGTGTGTGCTTCCTTCTCCCTCGGGTGACAGAGTCCAACCCGCGGCCACAACCGTCACACGAACCCCACCTCTCGCATCAGCCATCTTCCAAGGCTGTTCCAACCTGCCTCCATTCCTCTTTTTCTCCCTCTTTCTTCCCCGCTTATTTTACACAACTACCCCTACTCTCACCTGTTTTTTGCTTTAATCATTCCTCCTATGCTGGAAATAAAAAAGAAAAAACAATCGTTGGCGTAACTACGAACTAGCCATTCACCTAAATCATCAATTATACTTCCATTCGATTCTGTACAATTTGTAGAGAAAAAGTTGAGTTCGACAGTGGGCACTCTTCCACTCATTTAAGTCCCGAGTTATTTTTTAGAGGCTCCCCACTGTCTGACTATCAACACCTGCCCATAATGTTGATGCACTCTTCCTGTCTGAAAGGTTCAAAACTTACACTGGGACACAGGGTCATCAACGTGGGGTCTGACCATGTGGCCACATTTAAAGCACGGACCTTACCTCCAATGGATATGAGGCTGCATCTTGGGACTTCTTATCGTGGCTCACTTTTCAGAAAAAGAACGTATGCTTCTCTTACCTCGTGAATGCACAATTGGGAGGACACGGCCACTTCTAAAAAAATGTTTTTGCGGCGAGCATCTACTGCCTGAATGTGGGTCCACCGTTCCACTTCCATGAAAAAGAAACGAGTCTTCTCTTTTGCGGATGAATACGCAACACATTGGTGGACCGGCCACGTGGCTCGCAGAATGTGGCGAGTTTTCTTGTCCACGTGCCCACTTCCATGATACAAAAAAGCATGGTCGTCTTGTCAGCAATGGTGGTCTGCGACACTCCTTGTTTACATGGCCATTCAGACGGCTAACTTACTTCGGTTAATGAGTGTCCACAATATTACAAAAAGCATTGTGATGTCATTAACTTTACCTACTTTTTCTTTTCAATCCAGCACTTGCTCTCGCTGCTCCACACATTATCACCGCCAATCATCACCTCGCAAATATTCCAGCGAAGTGCAGTGGCACCATCTCATATTCAGAGCGATGAGTTTTTTGTTTGTCTGTTGTTCCGAAAAACTTTCGAAACTCCGGGCCAATCACCTGTATCAACATTGTTTCATCGCAAAAGGTCAACGCAAATTGAAACGTTCACTTCCAAATCAAATTGATGTAAAACATCCTTTGGGGAATCGAGTTTCATACATCGATACAAAATTATAAAATAAAACTATGTTACTCTAATGGGTTCAGGCACACTCAAGGAGGAATGATGATTCTCAGTCGCACAACGTCGATGTACGTGAAAGTGTCATCATGAAGGCATCAACATAAAGCAGGTGGTCCGTATCGACAGGACAATGAAGTTCCTTCCGTCTGAACTTCACTTGTACATTTTCATAAATATTTTGCCATTTGTTTTGCTATACACTAATACCACGAAACGAACAATTTCACTTTGCAACATATCAAAGTTTATGACCTGGTTTCACATTACCTGGTCAAGACTGTGCTTTCAACTGGACTTCTGTTTCGTCTCTACGGTTATCCCGTTTTATCATTCACGCCACTTCCCAGCCATTTCAAAATCGGAAGAAATCCTTACGCACGACGCCTTGTCCGATGATCTCTTGAGAGGTGTGATGTAATTGAAACGATGTGCCACTCTCTTGTTCTCTCCTCTCTCGATACGTTTTCTTTTGTCTTCGTCATTTGTCGTTTGAAGAAAATCATTGAGGGAGAAGATGTCCATGTGAACACTTGGTGTTACGATAAAAACTTGTAATATTAATTACCTGATTGTTTCTTGATTTTGAAGAACCTCCCTGATGGAGACCCACTGTCAATGCCAGAGGCTGCCCCAAAGCCCTTCAGCATACACAAGTTCCACCCTGTGCCTCTGATAGCTGCATGGGGTGTCACTGTTGTAGCAGACTAGTACATTGAGAGGATGCTCAGTCTTGAGTTGTTCTGTGGCAGCTGACTACTTCCTCATATGTTGCATGTTTTTCCTCTTTGGCCTTCCCCTTCTGATTCCAAACCAACGGCCAAATCACTCTGCCTTGAGTTGGCAATTATTGGGAGAAAGTGATAAAGAGATATCCCACGTACAGCACAGCCTTCTTCCTGTCTGACCTCAAGTGTCCTACTTGGAGTGGTTGTAGAGAACTCGAGTGTAGCTGGACTGTTGCCTCACTGCTCTGGCCTTGCCCGTCTTTTCTTTTCGTTTCGGAATCATGATCGTTTTAGGAATTTTTATCTGGAAATGAAAAACACTGTTTAAGAACAGAGCAGAGTACCCGCCCTACGGGCGTCATTATGACACATGAAGTGAAAAGCACAAAAAATGCACAAATGCAAAAATTTGTGTTGTCTCCCAATTGTTTTTTATTTATTCTGGGATGATCATTTCATAAGACTTCAGGGTGTACTACTTGTTATAAGCGTTTTCCCTGACGCCCTCGGATTTGCATGAATTTTGATATAGCACTATTTCCCACTTCTATCATGGCGACAAAAGAGCTGGCAATGGTGAAAAGGTCACTTTTCAAAAATTAGTGCAACTTTTTCAATGTTTTGTTCCCTGGCCTTATTTCGCAGGTCATACTAAAACCAGATGGACAGGAAATTGTTTTCTTTGGCATCGATCGGAAATAGGTCCATCCTATTGGTATCCGAGGGATGAAGAGTCTATCCAGTATGGGTCCCGGGTTAGATAGTCGTGCATCTAATGTTAAGGAAGTAGGTCTGTACGATAAATTCGGCTTCCATTACAATGTCCGTTTTTGGGTCAAAGTTCTGGGTAACATAATTGGACTGACTTCCTCCTGAGCTGAACTTCCAATTTTCAATCCGTAATTTGAGGCGGCATTCCAGATCAGAGATGAGTTCAGAAACACACATGGATATTGAATGCGCGTTCTCAGCATCAATGATTTGTTTTGTACTCAATTTTTTTCCTCACCTGGACAATTCACGAGTATGATTGTTATTACTTTTCTGTGACGGCATCATTGTTGGGCACAGTATAGTCCTGCTACCACAGCCATGTCGGATATCGATAGCGATGAGCGAGGTAGTCGAAAAATGAAATCGATGAGAGATTTATATTTTTGTTTTGAAGTACTTTTCCCTCGATTTGCACTTTGATTGCCACATGTTCTTGGGTTGATTGTTTTTTGTTTGAGACCTAACAGTCATCCAGCTTGTCGTGCCGTTCTGTTTCGGCTTGCTGTCTGGAGTGGTACGTTGAAAGCATATTTTCTTGGGCGGCATTGTTCAAATTCTGAAAAAGATTGCACATTGTTAAATACTTCCTTAGCTCGTGTCCTTCACCATTCTTAGGCCAAAGACAATTTTGTATTTCATTTGAAGTTGACAACGGGCGATTTTACAATTATTTTCTATGAAAATTTCACTTTTTCTCTGACCTCTCCTCGAAGAGAACGGAAGTAAAAAGTTTCAACAACTTCTGGCATAATATATAATATATAAAGCGAGAGCTTGTGATTGGTTCAATAATAAAAAATTAAATGGGCTCTTTTATTTTTTTTTCGTCAATAATAAAACACGTATAAATGGGATATACAGAAGAAGACGGCAGAATGAGGTTCATATACGCCAATAATATGGCGGCAGGTGGTGTAAGATAGCTGTACATGCACACCGTGTTTGAACCCGTTCGCCGTTTCGGAGTCTTATAGTGGACATAATGGATGATATAGGATGTGTGTGAGATGATGATGATGATGGTAATGATGGTGAAGATGATACAAATGTTCTTGTTCATTTTTTGTGTCAAATGCACTCTAAGGTCGTTCAGGCATGTGCAGAAGAGGGTTTTACATTTCAGACGCTGGTTTTCTCGGAGCGGCATTAACCTCTCAGTGGTGACGGTCTGTCGACGCACAGACCTAATGACGTTGGCGAATGACCGATATGTCATGACGGTGACGTCACACGTCGCCGTGCAAGACGAATGAAAAAAAAAAATAAAAATTAGAAAAATCGCCAAAAAATTTGCCGAAAAAACCTGTCGCGTCTGGCGCGATTCTACATAGCTATAGTGATGTACGTTAGACGCACAGAGCAACCGCATGCCGAAAGTGGCGACAATCCGTTCAGTCTGTTTCGGATTATAGCGGACATAACAGTGAATTATACGTAATGATTACTGCGATCATATTACCTCGATATATCGTCATATATGAGCTACATAAATATTACCTTACAACACAGTTGAATAAAACTAAATAATTGTTAGCATTTATCGAATGTAACATTGTAAATATTACAAAAGCATTTATGTGTATTTCAATGTAACAGCAGAGTTTATACAAACCAAATTTTTGACAGGTATTAATGATATTTATTCACAAAGTCACAAAGACAGTTAGTTTTTGAAATTAGGACACAATAAGGCTGAAATAACATTTCAGAGGGAGGTCGTCTTTGTATTTTTAATAAAAGCGAAGAATCTAATTCCACATTACGAAATACTTGAGTTTGGATGACAGATTTTTTTCACAGAATGTTTTAAAATATCATTCTCATAATTGGAACTGAGTGTCAAGGAAACAAAATTTACATTGTTGGACTGTGTTGGTGCAATGTGTGTGTGATGTGCTCGGTGCAATACCTACTCGTCTCAAGCACGGCGGACGTACCTGGAGGCGCTGCGGCGTGTCCACTCCCTTTTTCTGGCATGGTCGCACCGGCATATGTCATGAGCGGTCGCGGGCTTGTTTGCACCACTGAGGAACAGATCGGGGGTCAACTTGCACCTCGTTCCATGGAGGACCAGCGGGCGAGAACAGGAACAGGGTCGACAGAGCTCCACTCTTCCTCCAGGAAATGCACTCACCTGCAACGCGTCGGCTAGATCTGTTGCTCCTTGCACACTGCGGTCATATGGGGGCCGAGGTGTGGCAGGAGTGACAATATTGGGGGTTGGGACACCCGTGGCGGCAGCGAGATCGCCGACGTTATGTTGTCACACGCATATCCAATGTAAACGGTGGTGTGAGCCATGGGCTACAGTTTGGATTGCAAATAAGTATGGCCACGTCGTTGGTGTGTGTTTGTGTGTTATGTGTGTGGTTAATATCTACCCATTGAGACTCAGGGTGGAGATCCTTTGTAGGCAAGGGTGTGTCCCTACGAGTTCGTGCTCATGGTCGTTTGGCGTGTCATGTGGGTCGAGGCTTGCACGTAAAACCGGCGGGGTTTTCCAGTTCCGTCGTTCCATGGACGAGTGGGTCAGTACAGGGTCGACATTGCCTCTTTCCACAGGATCATCCACGCTGTGCATTGCTTGTGATCGTGGCTTCCTGCAAACTGCAGTTAGAAGGGACGGTGTGGGGTAGGGGAGAGGGTGGGCATGGGAGGGGTGGAGGGATGCCTTTTCATCGGCAGGTTGGGTTCGACGAGGGCAACGGATGGTTATTATTGACCCCTAAGTCATCAATAGTGCCATCAAGATGCTTTGGTTGGATCAAAGTGTCATCAGGCTGCTCTATATCCTATATCTAACACCTGCCACATGTATCATCCCGCGTGAAGGGCGTGGAAGGGGTGGAGGGGATGCCCTCTCATGATGTGGTGCTTCATAAGTTACGTCTTTAAAAAAATATATATATATTAATAACTCAGGGTGGGGGGGGGATAGTGAGGAGAGAGAGAGAGAGAGAGAGAGAGAGAGAGAGAGAGAGAGAGGAGAGAGAGAGAGAGAGAGAAGGAGAGAGAGAGAGAGAGGGAAAGGCTATGGGGTATAGCAAGTTAGACGCACAACACACACAAGCCATTAAAGGCCATTTTCCCTGCTAAAGGGGGGGTTAGGCCTTGCGGGCCCAGACAATCTCTCCACTTTTATTCTCTCTGTCATTCTCTTCACAACCCCAACTCCGCTGCCTTCACACATATCTCCAAACTTCCCGTCGCCCTCCTTTCTTTCTACTCTTCATTTGCTCTATAGCTTCCTCAACTTCCTTCTCGGTTATCTTCTCTGCTGGTCCTAAAAGTGGGTTACTTCTCGATGATTGCATCCCATTCATGTTCTACATTCAACAGCGCTTTCCATATCTCTCTTCCATCTTCCTTTAATTCATTTGAGTCACAAGATTTGTCGACTTCATCCTTCAAGCACTCACCCCGTCACATCAACCTCTCTCATCGTTCTGCTTTGCAATCCTGAATACCGCTCTCTACCCTTCCAGAATCCAAGCATTCCTCCGAACATTTTTTCCGAGAGGCCATCCTGCACGCTTTGCTCCTCTTTCTTAGCAGCCTTCTGCTACACCTTATAACTTTCATGCGCTGCTCTTCTACCCCGTAGCCCCTTCGCTTTGGCCCATTCCTTGAACTTCTTACCTCTCTCTTCAATCGTCTTTCCAAACTTCATCACCCCACAACCATGTTCCGGATGCCTCGGTGGTCCTTTGTTCATCCACATCACCCACCAGCACGCTCCCCAATAGACTATCTTTCACATTGACATCCAACAACTTTCATAGTCAAACCATCATCCTCAACATACTCAGCCCTCTCTCTTAATGCTTCCTTCACTGTCACCTCTTTCAACCTCCACACTTCATGCCTCGGTGGTACTTCACCCGAGCTGAATTCTCCTCGCACTTTCAGCCCTTATATCGCGACAACCATGGTGGTGCTGTGAAAAGTCTCCTCCCCTGGGATCACATTTTGTGTCAGAGGTTTCCAATAATCTCACCTACGCACCATCAGGTAGTTCATGGTTGTCGTCGACCCAACTTGACGTGTTGTATAAGCTTATTATCCGCTGTTCTGGAATTGAGTATTACAAATCAACAAATCAGCTCCATCAGCAACTCCAAGATCCTTTCACCTTCTCCATTTCTCACACCATTATCCATAAACCCCATGGACCTCCCAAAACCGTCTGTACTCATCCCATGTCCTTAAGTCTCCTCCTACACAACAACTTCCTCATCTTTCACATTCTCCATCAACTTCTCCATCGCACACCAGAACATGTTCTTTCTTCATCGCTTTCGACCGACCTGCGGGCATATCCGAGATGACGTTCCCCAAGAGCTTTCCGATCACAGATCTCCATCATCAACCTTTCACTCACTCTAGTCACTACTCACTAACCTGTCTAAAAACTCCTCAGAACATGACACCAACACCATGCACGCGTTCCGGGCACCTTTCACATAAACTTTTTCCTTCTGCCCTGCCTACCCTCACCATTCTCACCTTACCTTTCATCGTGTCTCCTGCACACAACATATGTCACTCTTCTTCTGACAATGTTTCAACACTTCTCCAGATCTCCCTGTCATTGTCCCTACATTCCATGTCCAAACCTCAGACCGATCTCCACGTGGGGCATCAGACGATGGTCATCATAAATGGAAAATTCCTCCCTTGTGTTAGATCGGGTTCCCACCTTGAGTTTTAACGAGAGGGGGTGAGGACCCCTTCGGCGTACCCTGCCAAAAAGTTGTACTCATCATGGTTTCCTTTTGAGGCGATGTTTATATGTATTATTATGGCGGCGAATGCCCTTCCTGAGCCAACCCTTTTAGTCGCACGGGGCACTACACCGGGTAAAATAAATAAAAACAGACAACAAATAAAAATCATTTTGCTCAAATAACTGGCAGCACAATATTCTGCAATGCTCAAAGGCTTACAACAGGTGTTGGCACTTTTGCTCAGGTGCAAATAGATTTGAGCCGGTCGTCATGTCCGGCTGCGCAGCGAGACCCGAAGGAGACCACAGCCTCCTCTGGCAATACCGCTTCCTCATGCCTGTTGATATCCCGAGTGAAATGACAACTGGGTGGGGGCAGGGAGATAAAGGTAGTTAAAGAGAAAGTGTTAGAAGATGGGCCAGCAGTGGCAGGCTGAGGAGAACAGTAGCATAAGCAATGGCATCATGGAGCAATTTCATTAAGGGGGGGATTGGAGTAGGGTATCTTTGTGAAAGGGAGGGTCAGCAGCATAGATGTGTGAATGACCAAGTGCGAGGTCAAGTCGGGCCGTCGGCGGTCTTCTCCAGTGAATGCCCATAGCATTCCAGGAACATCAGCAAAGTCGCTCTGGAGATTTGAATGGCCGCTCGTCTAACATTGTTCACTCCTCAGCTTTCTAAAATAAGGGAGTTAATGGGGAAACCATTTCCTCGAGCTCCGACGGGAACCTTGTACATCTAATTGTGTGATCTCCAGCTGTTATATAAAAGTCTTCACAAGAGCTTATATTCTGCAGTATTTTCTTCACAATAGCTCCTGAATGCAGTTCCAAGGATTGAGAGGTCTTTCAAATATTATTGAAACATCTAAGATCTTAGCTGGTTTCCTTGTTTAGTGCAAACTAGATCTGGTCTGTGGCTTTCCTCTCGCTCTCCAGTGATTAATTTTCCCTTTCCAGTTCCAGCCACTCTTTTGGTCAGTCCAGCGAACATCTCACAGAACCTATGATGCCTCTGAATACAGTTGCGTTTAAACTACTGGACAAACTGAGAGAACATGGAAAAGGGTTTCTAACTCACTCAGCCCTGCCTACAGGTTCTGTCGGCCCTCAGGCCTTACCCTGGTCAATGCGGCCCTGACTGGGTCGGGTGTTGGAACGCAATTGGAGTGCTGCGCGAGTGCCGAATCGGTCCAGCTCAAATGTGCAGCAGGTGGAGAGACCGGATCGTAGCGGAATGTAGCCGCACCGAGACCGTAAACTTGCTGGGAATACCAGCATTTTCTCATCGTGTTGCGCCAACCGGTCGTCGAAACATTCCCGGAGGCGTCCACTTCAGGCCTAATCTGGTGAAGCGGGATTGGAGGGAGGCGCCAGTGGAAGACCGTATTGAAATGGCAGGGTCACTCTATCGAGAGAATGGACCAAGGCCAATCTTTGGCTGCTCTACTCCGTGGGACAGCGAGGGCTAAACGTATCAACCCATTCCTTCCGTCCCGTGTTTTTGTTACAGAAAACCGTCCGAGTCTGTGTTGGCAGGTGGATCGCTCGTTTAATAACCGCCATCCTGATTGTTCGGCGTAATTTCGTGAAGCTGATTTTTGGGTGTCACTGTTGTCTAATTGGTGGAGGAGCTTGGGACGACATGGTTTTGATTAAAGCAGCGCGGTTCGTGTCGACAGGAGCATCTCTGATATTGTCAGCAATTGTTTGGGGTCGAGGCCAAGTCTTTCAGGCAGAAAATTGATGCTGGGCTAATCATGGTGCCGAGGTAACTGACGTGTTGTTCGGGGCCAGCGTGGCAATCTCTTCCCTTGGGGGAGGCGCGGTGGAGTCCAATTGTCACAGTTGTACATCGAGCTGCGTCACGACCGTGTTGTATGTAGAACCCGTTGGGTTTGGGCTAAATTGAGGTCGAGTCCGGTGTTATCCGCAAAACTGTTTGACGATGTCCAATTTAACTTGCATACCCTGCCAGCACACTGACTTGTGTCAGGTATCAGCGAAGGCCAACAAGCCAACAGTCCCAGACAAGTCATCATTCTCCGCCATTGTCTTCTGCTGTTCGCTGGTTTTGTCGTCATCCTCCTCCCTTATCTCGTTGCCTATCTCTCACCTGGTGCATATCGTTTGTATTTGTGCGCACCGAGTCTCATACACCGCCGACATTGTCCGTCACCCCCCGACTTCTCTTATCTTTTCTAAATAGACTTGAATTCTGCTCTCATTTGTTGCGCAGTTTCTCGGGCGTTCCTAATGTCCGAGTTGCCTGAGCCCTCGCTCGGAACATGTCGGAATCCGGTCCTCTCGAGCTCACTGGTGAGAGTGATGAGCTCCCAATTAAACAGAAGAGGAGAATGGTGGGTCTCCCCTGATTACCCCCTTTTGCAGCCAAATTTTCCTTTCCCTCGTTTCTCAAACGCTGTCGAGGCCCCGATGAAAGTCTGGCGATCAACTTATTGTAGCCGGTCGGGATAGATTTGGAGAGCAGGGCTTTGCAATGTGATTGTGGGAGACGGTGTCGAACGCTTTGGCAAGTCGATCATTACCACGGCTGGCATTTATATTTTGCTTAGCCTCTCTCATGATGTTGGCCAGTGTGGCAATGTTCTCACTGCAGCTCGGTGCCTTGATAAAACCTCGCTGGTGGCGCTCTCGTTTGAACAGACCCCACTAAGCCTATTTACAAGAATACGGCTGAACGTCCTCGCTATTGTCGAACCGATGTAAGGGGCCTCCAATTAGTCTAATACATTAGTTGGTCGGCGATCTGTGGTGTTCGGATTTAATGTCGATCGGCGCTCTTTCACTTGTGGGGGTATGACGCCGTCGCTAATCCAGCTGTTGAATCAGTCTTTTCAGCAATTTTGTCAGTTCTTTTTC
>CM068956.1:27736553-27752137 GCA_035128595.1 Eptatretus atami | reverse complement strand
CCACCTCCACGTCCGACATCTTTCCTTCCACTTCAGTTGTATCTATGCTGCAGAGAAAGCCCATCTTCTCTGAACTTCAAATAGATCCTGCTAATCTGCACGAAAACACCATGTTCAAACAACACAATAATTCCACTTTCTACTATAATGTGGTGATGGACAAACAATTGCAACAAGAACATGTGCTTCACTCCATTGGATCTATTACAGTACACTGGGATAATATGCCAAATGGTGCAGTGCTGATGGTGCAGACAAGGAACTACGGTGCAGGAACTCATTTGGCCCAACATGCCTGGGCTACACCAAAATCAGAGACCATCACGTATCCACGTACAAGCTGTCAATATCTCTGCACCCCAATGCATATCGATACCTTTCAAATTCCAATTTAAACCTATCTACTCTTTCTGCTGTCACTACCTTTCCAGGGAAACCATTTCATGCATTAACTGGAGAGTTCACAGAACATGATACCCCACACATTTTTCAAGTGTGTGCTTCAATTTTCATAAAATAATGATTTTAAAGATCGTTTAAAAAGTCGGAATTTAGGCGCGACTGAAGCAGTCTTATACATCGCCTTATAACTATAATAAGATGTTGTTAAGTCACAGTTTAGGAGATGGAGGCTTTATTGATACCCTCTCACATGCCACAACCTCTCATGCTATGTATCAATATCTACTGTATCATGGTTCTTGGACAGTATTGTGAAGGCATTATGTTCTCAAGTGGTTCAAGTAATAAAATTCCTATTATAAGGTTTCAGACATTTCAAAACGTATATAAATTAATTTACAGGTTTTACCACGTTTAGCCAGTGGTCTATAACGTCACCTTGTCGAACACGTTACATTAGTTATTTGTGCCTGTTGTTTGTGTCCTTTATAACGTCCTTAAAATCAGTGTGTTTACTGTTTGGAATGATTGTCAATTGTGTTTGAGTGTCAGGCAGGCAGACAGAGTAAAAATATTATCTTACTCCTCTCTGCGGACGTGTATTTGGGACGAATTCAGAGCCAAAGTACAATAAAATGGCAGACTTGTCGTCCTATTCATGTTCAGATTCATGTTCAAAATATAACATTCAATTTAAATAAGTTGTTCCTGGATCATAAACTGATAAGACAGACATGACTTACGAACCCTTCCCCTCCCTCTGGAATCCATACCCACCCCTTACCCTCCCTCCGGAGGGGATATAAACATGAATATATTTTTATGCATATATAAACAAAATTTTAATATACATATAATATCGATACACAGACGAGCAAATACCCTGTCACTTCACTGACAGGAAACCGAGAGGGGGAAAAAAAGAAGGGGGAGAGAGAGAAGAGGAAGGGGAGGGGGAGTGAGGAGAGGAGAGAGGAGTTAGGGGAGCAAGGAGGAGGATGGGTGGGGGGGGCTTGAGGTTCAGGAAGGGGGGAGTAGGGGAGACAAATGCCTCACCAAACGTCACATACACTCCCAGGTGGGGGGGGAGTGGGGAGAGGGAGAGAGGAGTGGCAGGGTTCGCACGCCTCCTGGAAAGTTCCTTAAAACTCTGGAATGTCTTGGAATATGCTTAAAATCAATTGAACTCCTGAAAACTCCTTAAAAAATTATATTTTGGATTTCGACGATCACCTTGTCATCGTCTCGAAGAATAAAAGAACCCAGAATAAAATAAGTATTATGCGTCTTTTTAGTCTATGACACTATAATGTGCTGTTCGTAAAAAAAAAATTTTGTTTTTTAAAAATTCTTCAATTTTAATGTATTTCCAACAAACACGAACCGTTTTTTTGTAATTACGTAAAGATTGGTATTCCGCCAGTAAACCGACGGCTCTTCCCATGCTCGTAGTACTTATACAGCGCCTCGGCATTTTTTGGCGTCGGCTCGCATCGCCATCGAGGAATGCCGTGCCCTTGCGCATAAACTGTGTGAGCACACGCTCCGCCTCTTGTGCAAGTTTAATCTGGCGGGAAGTTGACTCGTTGTGTTGTTCTATTTCCTAAATCATGGCGCGTCGGATCTCATCGTTCTGATGGTGAGTTACCTGATGGTGAAAAAGTAAAAGATAAAACGTAATGGCATTATAGGACTAAAAAATCGAGTTAATCCGAAGTTAGCTGGTCCGATAACGATAAAAAAGTTAACTTCGATATTATCTGTTATCGGATTATCGCTTTTGTGCCAACACTGTTGTTTACACACTTCAGCGATCGTGAACTATGCCCCCGGGAAGTGCATATTCAAACGACCGCTGGCTCAAACATCCGGAATACGTATCTTTGGTTGGAGTGGCGGCAGCAGATAAATACAGTGCAAAGTATTGTTTTGCGAATTCGCGCCGCCGGCGTGCGAACGGCCACGTGACTCTCGCGGCACGTGTCGCCCACCGGACGGACAATTCTGTCGTGACCCTCTCGGACTAACGCCGGGAGCCAGTCACGGGTGGGCCTTACGGCCTCACCACGATTCGTGCCAATCGGCCACCGCGTGGGATAGGGTTGTTCGCCAACTCGACCTACCTAAGTACCACGCGGATGGTAAACCGGGCGATCGCACCTCGCGCAGGTCGACTTCGGACACGAACCGCTTAAGCGTCCGTTCGTGCTATCCGGGATAACCGAGCGGTGTTATCGTCGGCTCGACGGTTCCAATTAATTATCGGGCGTATATACGCCCACTCGAACCTTTACGTGAAGCAAGATGGAGACCCAACAAAGGAAAGGACGCAGCGAAACGGGGAACAATTCAAACAAAAGCACATTTATTTCACACACACGGATAGCACACATATACGCCATACAGTAAGAATGCAAGAAAGAATTACTACCGAATACAAGCAAAGGTTTATTTCAATGCACTTAACAGTTTCTACTTTACAAGACACGGCGCCACAAACGCATTCACACAAAAGCAAAGGAAAGACCACCTCAAAGGCAAGGGAGTCAGACTGGGCCCGTGGGCCTAATGCGCGTGGAACCTGGATGAGCGGCAGGTCACGAGACCGAAGGTCCTACCGCGCCCTCGTGGGGCGATGGCGGGCAAGCCGCAATGTCAGTGTAGCTGCGCCTGGCTTCGTGCCCTGGCGTGGTCGGCGAGCTCTCTCCGGCGCTCCCGTCGCTTTCCCGTCGGCTTTCGAGCTCCGTCTCCCGACTCGACTGCCCTGCGACACTGCAGACTTGACTTCGTCTCCCGACACTCCGCCGCTGCCACTCCACTGCTCCACTTGGTTCTCTGCCGACGTACTGCGCAACTTGACTTCCTGCCGACGTACTGCACAGCTTCCACTTGACTTCCTCCTTTACTTCCTCTTTTACTTCCTCCTTTGAACTGCACCGCTTCCACTTGATTGCTCCTCTTTACTTCCCGCCCGAGCTCGCGCCTATATAGCCCGGGGAGGGGCGTATATGTAAATTTCTGGATCACAGCGGGTTCGGAGGCGGGGCTATACTACCTGATGCTCGGTCATTGGGTGGTAAAGGGGGCGTGAAGCTTCCTGATCCGCTTTTCTGGGCGAAAGGAACGCATTCAAGCGGGTTCGGAGGCGGGGCTACATTACCCAATGCTCGGTCATTGGATGGATGAAGGGGGCGTGAAGCATTCCTGATCCGCTTTCGGGGCGAAAGGAACGCATCACAGCGCATGGCAGCGACGTGTGGTAGAAAGGCGGAGGTGGTGGGAGTTGGTTGTTGGCGGGCGTCGTTTGAGAAGGGGTGAAGCGATGTTTGTGGGGTGGAGTTGTGGAGGTAAAGGGCGAAGGGTGGTGGTGTTTGAGTTGTTGGGGGATTATTGGTCCAAATAACGATAGAGAAAAGAAAAGGGCTAACTCAAAGGATCAAGCCCTGTGAACACGGAATTCCCTAACAAAGGGTTTGGGGCTAACTATACATGTACTTAAAGATACCTCACTACGGGACCTGAATGGTGGTTGCGAATTTCACAGCCGTAACAGTATAATATCTGCTGCAGATTTTCGAACATTTCGACATGGGAGCGCTGCATTCGAGCCCGGAAAAGGATCGAAACACAAGCAGTTACTGGAGCAAAGAAGGCAGCTGGTGATGCACATTCGGATTTCTTCTCTGGATCATCGAGGAAATGAAGGGCAGGGGGAGCACAGATGCTCCAACTACAATGCACTGAAGCCTCAACTGCGCCACTTACTATAGTCAGCCGAACGATTGGCCTTCACATCGGAAGTATTTGTGGATCTTAGTGGTGAACTCACAACTCTTAATTCATTGTACTTGTTTCGCGCAGATGTTCAGATTCAGAAATTGCGAAACATTTTCTGTGGTGAGCGAAATGTTGCATACATGTGCAATTACGGTGTTGCACCTTAATTCAGCATCAACTAACGAAAAAAATTTCTGAATGAAGATGGTTATGTTCTTTCTCTCGACGAAAGTCTTATAAAATGAAAATAACAATGGATATACATGCCGAATCTGGGAAAAGGATCAGGTACTGTAATTTAATTATGCGTTAATTATATCTAACTATATAAATGGAGTCTTCTGTCTGTTTGTCTGTCTGTTTGGTTTGTAACCAATAAGCTCCTAGACCAGTGAACCGCTCTTGATGAACTTTCCACACAATAAGGCCTAACATCAGCTCCAGGATGCGCTATGTGGCTTTCGCATAAATGAAATATATATATAGTATAAAAAACATTTTTTTAATTACAAAAAAAAAGTCTTCGAATAGTGCCGGGCCGCGTATTAAATGTAACAAAGGCTTCATGGTAAAAAACGTAAGGGGTTTTTGAAATACAAATGTCGTAGTTCGGTTGATTTTTTAAACAACACTTCGGCTCCTTTATTTGAATTCTTGAACTGCACGTGCCGCCAGAACAGCTAACTGGATGAGATCTGCTATGAAGAGCCAGGCAAGCGGGCAGCGCAGAGAATCGTAGCTAATGCCATAGAGCAGGAGCAGAGTAGCCAGGAGAGAGAGACGTCGCCTAAGCTGCAAATAGAGCGTACACACCGACCGGCGAGAGAAGCACAAACTCACGCTTCCAGCTTTCTAGGTCCGGGTTTTGGCAGGACCATCAAGGACAGTTTGCATGCTGCTAGAAGACATTGAGTGGCTCAAGCCGGCCTCAACTATGATCTCTGAGGATTACGGCAAGCATATAAGCCTTCCTTCATAATCTAGGATAAAAGAAGCCTTATAATTTTCTCTCATAAACTAAGCCTCATTCCTAACTAGCGTGAGGAAATAGGGCAAATTTCCGGTATGAGCCGGTCTTCACTAGTTATACATGTAATGGCAAGTTTCAAATATGAGCACTGATCAAATAATGACTTTGACTTTATTAAAAATTGTGCCAAAAACTCCTGGAAAATTGAATTATTGCCTGGAAACACTCCTGGCATTTTTCTTTTAATGTAAGTGTATTGTTTAACGGTGTCCGGGGTGCGGCGCAGACGCCGACTCGCAGTCTGAGGAGCTCAGCAGTCGAGTCGGCGCCGATGCGACCTGCGCGATATATAGATCGCGCCGGATAAGTCGGTCGACGGGTTTGTACAAGAACCGAATACGCCATGGGCGATACAGTGGGGTAGGGGTCGATTGCAATCTTACATTACCTAAATAATCACTGACTGATCCAACACGATGGGTTTCGCACCCTCGGACCGGAACAAACCGCGACGGGCGAGCGCTGTCACATGCGCGATTCGAAGCGCTTAATGCGGAGGAACCGTCGTCAATGTGCCCCTTTAACGGCAAACCAACGGCTTTCTAATCGCAACACACAAAATTGGGCTCAGTCAGAGGGGGAGAAAGACATAGCGACGCGACGAAGCTGAACATTAACATTGGGGTATTTATTATAATACAATCGGGGAACTCAAGGGAAGCAAGCTAAGAGGAGAATGATACGCCGACTATACGAAATCCGGCGATGCAAACTTTCATTCCACAACACAAAGCACTCTAACAATTTCCTACTAAATAGACCGGGCGCACGGACACACGTAACGCGCCAGCACACTACCACACACACAATAACAGCACACACACACACACACACACACACAACACACACAGCAACACACACACACAACACACATAGCTAAATGGTGGCTGAGGCTTATAATAACGAGCTCACAGCTTCGGAGGACGGTGAAGCTGAAACCAGAGCCTATCTCGAACGCTCTCCCTCTGTGGGTCTTCATAGTTGGTTCGGTGCTCCAGCGTAGAGGAGCTGGATCATCAGACGCCGTGAGCCGCGATCGTTCCAGGAGCTCCGCAGCGAATCGCTCGCCGCGGCTTTCGAACCGTGCTGGTGAGACGAGGCGCGATCCTTACTCCGCGTCGATGCGCGTCGACATTCCGGAGGAAACCACCTGCGCAAGAGAGCGTCGAGAGTCGCTACCAAGCCGGGAACCAAACGGAGAACAAAGAGCTCCAGAACACAAGAAGAAGAAGAAGGCACCATTCGAGCTCGAGCCGAGCAACCGGCTTCAACTTTCTTCCAAACAAAGGCAGTGCTCTCCGAAAAGCGCTAACGCAGCCAAAAGCAGACCCAAGCTCTGCGACAACTCCTCTCAGAGCAAAAAGCTCCGAAAGCTCTCAACACTATACAAGCCAGAGCAGGACCCCTGACGGCGAGTGACCTGAAGACGAGCAACCGATAAGGGAAAAGATCAGATCTTTATGCCTTCCGCGTCGGCTCCTCCCCACGCCCGGCGTGACTCATGCCCATCGTGATCCATCCCGCGCCTCAACACGGGCGTGGGAGGGAGTTTGTCTGACATTGAATCGGGAGCGGCAGGGTTCTTTCGCTCGTCATAGAGCCCACTGATCGGAGATCGCAGCTTCAAGGAGCATAGCGTCTTACTGCCATTCCTGAAGGAGGCTTCCAGGGCTGCTTCGCACCGGGTCAGCGATAAGCAGTCCCGACTCGGCCACTATCGCCTCCTCTACTCATGTGTGGTGTGCTCGTCCTTTCCCCCGTGTTTGATCGTGTAGTCTCTCTCTACTTTTTCATCTGCCCAGCGTCTTGTTATTCTTTGTTATTTCCCGTGTCTTAACGGTCTTGCCGTCAGTTCCGTCACCCATTTTAATTTTCCCTCTCTGTACCGTCACTCTTAATGCGTTACGAGTCTCGTCAACATTGTCTCCGAATTATTTGTCCTCCACGCGGGGCCGACACAAGTCAACTCCCTCTGCTCGTCGCTCAGCACGTGCGCGCATTATGCCCGCTGCAGGCATCGCCCCCGAGCTGCATTTCACCCCGAGTGTTTGCATATTTGCATCATTTTTGTTTTCCATCCTGCACACATTGTATTTTATTTCGCTCTTCATGCCATCCATTTTTGCCAAGCAGAATCTATAGCTGGCCCGTGTAGGTGGGTTGGGCAATCGTTCGCATCAGGCGTGATCCGCCGGGGATGGGGAGGGAATTTGGGAGGAGAGGGGGAGGTGTAAAAACCGCGGCTGCCACCGTGCGCCCATTTGGGTTCTGGTTGGTGTGGGGGAAATTCACCTGCATCTCAATGGAAATGTCTGCACGGGGATTTCATCTGGGCCATGGAATTCCTAACAATTTCTCAATTTATTTTAAACCCTCTGCTGTTCGCCTTGAACCGCATCTTGCTTCTCGGAATAAAGTTTAAGCTCGTATTTGGGGAATGGGGGTGCTCTACACCCCTGATCCGATCCCTTACTTTAGTTTGGAGGGGAATGAATCTGTTTCATCTTGACAAAGTGTTACGAATTTTGCCGCCGCATAGGTGCGAACAGCCGTTCAGCAATGGCCCGTTCGCCCACGACCGGACAATTCGTCGCGACTTTCCGGAACACGCCGAACAACCAGTCCGGGTGTGTCAGCGCCAAGGCTAGTCAAACTCCTTACCGGCGACAAGGTCAATCGCGAATTATCGATATACTAATATTCCGCGGCGGGCAACTACGAGAGGACGTCTCAACGAAGGCCTGCTTGGACCAACGCTAAGCGGTTCGGTTCGTTAATGGGATAAACGGCGGATGTATTATCGCCAGGCTCGTTGGACCAATTTTTTGATCGGCTATTAAAAGCCGCTATAATCCGAAGGCAGATAGCAGTTCATGGGAAAGAGGAACAACGACGGTTCACATTCCACAGGACATTTAATTTACTAAAACGACACATATACAATCAAGCATGTCATGTATGGAATCAAAACACGACATGCACGTGGCAGAAAGCAATGGAATTGGCGGAAGGGAAAGACACGGAACAGAGCAAGAGACTACAACCGTTTATTATATTATCTACAAGCACTTACACAGTTCTACTTATTGGACTCGCGGCGCCACACACATTCATTCAAAGAAACAAGGAAAGACCTCAAAGACAAGGGGGTCAGACTGGACCCGTAAGCCTTATAACGTGGAGCCGTGTAGACTGCAGAGGCTCCGCGAAGACCGTTGCAGTTCCTCCACCCTCGTGGTGACTTCTTGGGCGACCTCGATGGTTTCTCCGGACCTACGACTGCGGGGACTCTGGACTCCAGGCTCACGGGTACCACAATCTGATGACTGACTGACTGACTCTATCATGACTGATCCACGACTCACTTTGACCTAGGCAGAGAGGACACTACCTCAGACATCCAGACTCCAGCACAGCCCACCAATGACTCTCGTTCCGTGTGCCCTTTATCTCGACGGCCCATCGCCTCCTTCGGCGCGCGGGGAGGAAACAATTTCCAGGAGAGATCGGCCGGCTCTTTGTTTTAAGATGCCTCCCGCGTCTTTTCCGCAACGTGCTTTTTTGTTGGGGGGGGGGGGTGAGGCGTGTCCGTCTTCCCGACGATGTAGCTTCGAACCTGCTGAGGTGGAAACGTGGTGGTGGTGTGGTTGGCCGTTTTGGTGGCGTGGATGCGTTTTGTGGTGGTAGTGAAGGGTGGTGTGGGTTGGCGGTTGGTGGTTAAGGTGTGTTGTGAGGCGGCTGTTCGTTGTCTGTGGGGATCGTTGGGCGGTTGACAGAGGTGGTTCTGGTGATCGTGGTTGTTGTGGTTGGTGCGCTCTGGTGGTAGTATTGGCGGTTTGGTCCAAAATAAGGATAGTAAAGAAAAACGGTAACTCAACATCACAAGCCTATCACGGATTATCCCAATTAAACAACGGTGGGGAATCTAACTGAACCGGACTTATCAGCTAATTGAACTAAGACCTATATGGTGTCTACAATTCACAGCCATACAGTATATTCATAATTTAAATGGTATGCATGGGTGGTGTATTTTCGAGACTGTAAGTAAGGATAAATACAAATGGATCGCCTATTTAGGAGGTAAAACTGGACAAGGCAGCTGGGTGTTTGACTGGTGTCCAAGCAGGGTCAAAGTTTGCTCTTTCAGACTCAGCATTACGGAATATAGTTCGGCACATAAAAGCATGGATGAAGGGAAGTTCTTGCACTGTGATTCAGCCTGCGAGGGAAATTTTGAGATTGCTTTTATAAACAGCAAAAGCCTTTCCACCATAAGGTCACACATTTGCACTTTACCGGCCCTGCACGAGAGAAAAAAGCTTCTGCCATACAACTCAAAATATTGCAGGCATTCAAGTGTGTGCTTTGCCTTACTGAGTGCACACACAAATATACGGCTCAGGTTCTTGTTTTGGTGCAAGGGATTTAGTGGGAAGTTAGTCATAGGAAGAGCTGTGATTTTCCTACTGTTGGCCCTCCTTTGTGTCAGCTCTCACTCTGGCTTGAGTTTGCAGCCATGAAATTTTTCCATTCCAGGCCATAACATTTGGACTTTAAAGGCATGGGATGCTATCAACGATACGGAGCACGAGAAGTAAAGATTGTGGTTTGTTGGAATGAGAAGCTAATGTGGCCCTTTTAGAATCCCTCTGCTTTCTGAGCACATGCTTGCAATTCTTGGGGATTATCGCGTTACTTCCATCTACCATTTTAATTTGTCCAATGTGTTATGGTTTAAAAGCTAAACGGCACACTGATGTCCCACTCCCATTGGTCCTGCAAGTATGGATTGTATAGAGCTTCTCATGACAGATATAATGATAAAGTTTTATTTAAATTCATCAACAATTTGCTGCATATTCCTTTTGTGGGAATTGAATTACATTTTATTCGCTCTTCGCTTATGCATGACTCAAAGACAACAGTGGAACGACGTGAGCATCTTCACGGTGTGTAATACAGTTTGATTGTGTCTATTTCCACGGATGCAGGATTCCTGCGTGCTGCCAACAGCAGATCTACACATTGCTGTTTCGATTGATCAACAGTATCCCAATTTGAGTCTTCATCAATTGAAGCATAGAATTCATTCATTTAGTGGTGCTGCTCGTTGCATCATTGCTGGGAGTGCAACTGTGGCCGTTGATTGCCAGGATTTGGAATTTGGTTCAGGATGCTGGCAATGGTTCACGACTTTACACAAATAACCTACAGGATTTTCGTCCCAACTGCTGCTGGTGGGCTGGCAGACAGAACACACTTTAGACGTCCTTCCAAAGGATGTACCATTTGATGAAATCACTTGCTTTGCAAAACACCAGGATGAGAGTTTATAGCTGAGCTGAGATTCGACCCAGGGAAAAACAGCTTTGAGCCAGGTAATGTACAAACTTTTATAAAGGGCCCCCAAGTGAATTTTCTTTTGAAAAAGCCCTTCGTCTAACCCTACAGCATCCGAGGTGTAGCATCCGTAAGGACTGGGTTGGTTCCTTGCTGGTTTTTAGAATGAGACAAGCATTGACAACACACATAAACCATCAACAGTGGAAAAAATCGTCAGAGGAATGACACAGCTTTTAATATGCTGCAGACAAGAGATAATGGGCCAGGGGTGGCGTGTGTATGAGACTGAAGAGTCGTATTAAGGTAACAGGTGTTTGTCATTGGCTCATCCGTTCAGGCCCGATTCCAGCTCCTACACGTCGTTTTTTCAGGGAGAGGTGCCGGTGGTTTGGCGCAGTGGTTAGGGCGCGGCTTGGATCAAAGGTCCTGAGTTCAAGCCCCGTTGGCCATGAATTAATACACCAGGGGGTTGACTCAGCCTGTCATCCTTCAGAGGTCGGCGAAATGAGTAACCAGTGTACTGGGCGGTGTATATCCGGTTAAAATAGTGTACATATCCTGTGTTTGTAAAGAGGCACCAGGGTTGCTCAGGAAGGGCATCCGCGTAAAACATGTGCAATCAACTATGCGGATCATAGGATGTCCGCTGTGGCGACCCTAACGGGAGCAGCGAAAAGGGAAGAAGAGAAGAAGGTAGGAGGGGAACTGGTGGTGTCGAAGGGGTGGGGGTGAGAGGTGTGGTGTCGTGCAATATTGGGGTGCGGTGTCGTGCAAGAGGAAAAAACGGGATTGCGAGTTGTCTGATGATCTTGTGAGTCCAAGGAGACGGGATAGAGGGGTAAAAGAGAGACAAAAAGAAAGAAGCATGAGGCGAAGGATCCTTAACCGAGCCCGTGTTTCGGTCTGTTTGCTGTGTGTGGGATGCACACCTGAGGTTACGCAACTGGAGACGAGGCGTGTATTCCGGCTTGGCACTTTGCCGGGACTCGTGGAACGTGTGCTCCGCACTGGTCGTCTGCTACACGGGGGTGGTGAAGGGGGGGGGGGTCACAGCACGGCGAGGAGCTTGTCGTCACCCGGACAGGCTCCAGAATAAAAGAAGCACGTCCTGTGATGCAACAACAGGAGCGAAGGAAGGCACAAAGAGAAGCAACGAAAGTAAGAGGAGAAGTGAATGGATCTTTTATTGAGCCCGGGCAAAGGGTGGGTATGACCGAAGCGTGTGCTGTGACCAAATCCCGCTTCTCGATTGGGCAGCGGCCTTAGCCAGCCCTTAGCCAGGCTCGGACAGGAACTGTAAGTCACCCATCCGGTTCGACACGGTTCGGAGCTCCTGACTCAACATAGTGCATGCTCCTCGAAGCCGGCACCATGGTCTGAATGTGCTCCTGAGTGGCAGTCTGAAATGCAATAGCAACAGACTTTCCGCACCAGGGCCCTCGTGAGATAAAGTGCACACCGGGCCTGTAAAACTCCGGATAGCCTCCTGGCTCTCTCGCTCCTGTTGCGTGGTCTAGCATGACGCGGGTCGTATCAATTCTGCGGCCCCGGACATCTGGAGATGCGGTGACTATTCACGTCTGTTCCTCGACCTCATCGGCGCTGTCGAGGAACAGTCCGAGTCGTGAGAATCTCTGTATTGTGGCGAATCAATATCGATGCAGTGGTACTCGGGGGTGCGGGATATTTTTCCGTTGCAGGAGGGTTTCGTGGTTGAAGTGGTGAGGTTTGTGATCGAGGTGAGATGCAGTTGGAAATTGGCGGCAGAATTTGAATGAAATAAGCGCGATGCGCGTAGGTGTGTATGGAGGGAGTGTGGTGGTTCAAGCATGGATGAATGGAGTGTGTGGCTTCATCTTGTTTTGTATTCTGGTAAAAGGAAAGGGTTGGAGTTAGAAATCAGAATAGGGATAGAGATAGTTAATTTACTAACTAGGAGACACGCAAAATGTCCTTAACCCACGAGCACTGAGGGGAGGTCGAAACTGCACGAAGACGACCAAACTGCTGGGGATCCATTGTATGTTGGGTGTATTCCCATAGACTCCAAGGCTTAGAGGCATGCGGTTTGCAGAAGCAACACTATATATGATTAAAAACATAATTCCTGTCTTCCAGCCAAATGTGAAAGAGTCCGAATTCCAGGAGTTTTCGCAGAAGGGATCGGTGGAAAAAATGAATGGTAACCTGCTATTACGAGGGTCTAATTGGGTCATACAAGGATGGATGTAGGTCTGAAAATGGTACAATTATTTTTTCAGAACGGTTTCATGTAAACCAAAGATTACTAAATTTGTTGTGACTCATATCGCTCTTCCTTACTATAGAGCTAGAAACACATTGTGGTGTTGAATGCAACCTGTTGCGTCTTACACAATGGTGTCATTATTGTCATTGGTGAAGCGAATTTGCATGCAATTAGATGTCACAAGCATGCAAAGATCTTATTTTTCCTGTTTTATATATTGCTGTGCATTTTTGGTTGATCTTACATCTCATTAATTGTGGCCATTTACAGCAAATGTATCTGAGTTATATAAAAATGTACATTTTATGGAGTGTAGGGTCTGGAAAATATTGATAAGCCAAGTTTGATTAGCGGGATAAATATTAATTATGCCGAGCGACAGCACATCGTGCTGTCATGGCCTCCGTAATCGCCAAGACAGATCGTGTGGTCGTTGAAAGCACAATTCTTCCATTTGTAAGGAAACATGAATTCTCACCTGGCCTCGGCTTAATGCGGTTCAGATATTTCCAACTTTACTCTGTCTACTCTAATTTCACATCACTTCCTCCACAGTGCACGTTTTCACGATGGCTTGCTGGACATCAGTCTTTGCAGGGCCGGATTTTCAATAGCAACATAGGCCATTTGGCTACGGGCCACCATAATGGGGCCACCGGACTTGTTTCGGGGTTTCTGATCGGCCAAGGGTAGGCCAGTAAGGTTAATAGTAATGAAATAAAAATAAAATAGGTAAGAAAAAATAAAAAATAACAATTTAAAAAAAATTTTTTTAAATGCCCGTTCACCATCTATTTATCTATCTATTTATCTAATCTATCTATCTATCTTAGATTATATAATTAACGTGTTTATTTAGTGGACTTCATTGTTATATTACGTGTGTTTTTGTGTCTTATTATGTGATATTGGTATTCTTAATACTAGACGACTATTTTATTATACTTTTATGCTTAACTGACTCTTTATCGCTTACCTATTATTATCTGACTCTACAATCTGACAAATAGTATCATTGACCATTTGCCATAGAAAAAAGCAGGAAAATGTCATTTTTGGAACTCAACATAGTTGTGCTTGCAAATTTATTATGATTCAGTTTCAATGTATTTTTCCATATTCTATGGTTGTAATTGTACATGGATTGGAACTGATTTACTTTGATGTACTTTGATGTACTTGATATGGAACTAATTTGATTAAAATTATTGATGTGTACATTGTTTGTACATTCTTTTTTTTTACATTACAATATTACGATATACAGCTATTATATTTTTTTTTGGGGGGGGGCACTGATAAGTTTGGGCCTGGGGCCAGCAAGTAAATCCGGCCGTGAGTACTTGCGAAGGTAGATGCCACACAGGAGGCTCAGATTCAGTGGTGTTTGATGCAGACCATGGACAGACTCAGTCAAGATGGAGAACTCATCATGCGCGGCGCGAGCACCTCCAATGCATATATGCAGTACGACATGTCCTGATGTCTCTTGGTAAATGGCAAAGAGCTTTTTATGGTAACTGGCAACACACGGTTATTAGGGACTCCATAAGCTTCGACTCGTCATCAAATTCGCATCCGACATTACCAAAATCGCTCTCCGCTGTACTAAACAGTTGCTGTGGTGACACATCGGTGATGAGGGTCGCTGAGCCGAGAGCCTTCAACATCTTATCTGTTTGTGGTGCACGTGTGATTTTTCCTCATAAGTCGTTATCTGGTGCTCGGGCATTGCTGAATTTTCTCTGTTGCGTTCATGTTGTCGTTGCATCGTCTGCTCTTTTTGCGATCCATTGCGATGCAGTAAGTCTGGAATGAGATGAACCTTCGAATGATCTGTGGGTAGTGCGTGTAAGCGTCGGTGCTTAAACTCTGAAAATCAGAGCGTCTTCACACCATCACAGAGGATGACCTGAGGTCGGCTTGACTGAGGGCAGAGCCCGTGGAGCATGGCAGCCGATTCCGGCGCCAGCTCTCGCCAGCTAAAGAGTAAAAGGTCGAGACAAGTGGGTGTTTCTCGCTTCGAACTTTCTGTTTCACCCATTCGAGGACATCGAAGGTCGTAATACTTTGCTTCTTGCTGCATCATGGGATGTCAAAGGTGTTCGTTCTTTCCGGGTTAAACAGTCTTTCGTTATTGAAATTTCACAAAAAATGGGTCAGTGAAGCCATTTGCCCATTCAAAGCTGTGCACAATCGTACCCATATTAACATCAGTTTACAAGTTTAATTCACTGCTGGTGGGGATGTCCAGGGTGGATTGGGGATAAGAGTGGAGAAACACGAATACATCAAGGTGTCGTATTTTATCATAGGATTCGTGTTTGTCGTCATTGAGCATTTCTTCCCAAGAAGTGGTTTTGCACAAGTTGAGAAACGGGATATGTCCCATCAACAAAGATAACTAAACACAGGTGGGGCTCCTGCCCACTGGCTTTGCTTGACGTTGTACATAACAAATTGTCATGTAAATAACGAGTAGCACTTCAGGGTGAATGAGAACCAGCACTGGCATTCTCCAACGAAGTGGTTTTGGGTCTACGTGAGCAACTGGATGCCATCACGATCGATTTAAACCACACCACACGAGTCTGCATGCCATTAATGCATTGAAAGACTCTGGTTTCTTGAAGGGTACTCATTAATCGTATAAAAATAAGCAAATCCGATTTTCTACATCCCCCCCCCATCCGGAATTCGGGACCGTAAACCAGCTGACTCACTACTTTCAAGAAAGGAGGACATGTTACTCTTTAATATTCTTAACAAATTTGAATTATA
>CM068956.1:27680645-27695337 GCA_035128595.1 Eptatretus atami | reverse complement strand
TGTGGAATGTCACCCAGCTGGGCCTCCCAGCCCTTAGGGCAAAACAACATGCGAGTGGCGATCATCTTGCTGACAGGCAGTCACGCAAGGGTCAAAGTAAAGTTGTATATAAGGCAGAGCTAAAACTGAGCTTGCCAGAGTTGGTCTGATGCGGACTACTTTGTGTTCCTAGCCACTCTCCATATGCATGTTTGATGTGAATTAAACTCTTCTCCACCAAAGATCAGTGTGGACAGAACTTGATCTCAATCAGTGCGGACTTCACTCGATCTCAACACACGTATCAAACTCATACCTTGAGGTCCCGCCATCTGCAGAAACTGGAGAGGTTTTCTACAATGAGGCGATAATGTGCGTTCATTGGAGGACCAGAGCCCGATCGCCTGCCTGCACCAGATCCTGCACAAACACCCAGTCCACCATCAACAACCCCCCACCTTGAATATCCAGAAACAAAAAAAAAAACATCATAACCAAACAAGCAAAAATCGAGCTCAACCATTTTCAAAATATCAACAAGAAAAAGAGCGATCAGTGATGGCAGACCCTCACCAGGACTTGTTCTGTGTATTGTTTGTGTCGTTTTGGTGTGCTGTTTGTGTGCTGGTGTGTTACGCATTAATCGAGACGTCACCAGAACTGCCACTTTATAACTGCTGGCAGTGATGACCGATTGCCAAGACGTCCGGCTTGATCGGACACCTGACCCTGACCAATGACGTTCAAATCGAACGGAAGACCAAGGAGGTTGTCCCGCATTGGAGTCTTCAGAAGGAACCCGAACGAGCAAAGAGACGTCATCAGGAGGACACCTGGACAGGATTCACATTTAAGCTGCTACTCCCTCACCCTCAAACCCATCCAGGCACAGCCAGTGAACCTTATTAAAAAAGATTAATTAATTTTTATTTTTTTACCCAGATCAAAATTAAATAAAAATGGCCCATTTGGCCAGGACTTGACGAAATTCAACAGATCGCGTACCATCGAGAATATTGAGCGATAATAGGTATTTTTTGGGTTAAACAAAAAGCAGGCCCGGTGCGGCTTATATTGCTGACTTCACGTGCTATTGCGTGCGTATTACGCGATGCCTACTCATAGGTTTTTTGTAGAATTGCAATATGAGAGAATAGATCTGAACCCCTAGATCTGAACCCCGAGGTTCAGATCTGCGATGAGAGGATTGTGTAATATTAGAGGCCGAGGAGATTCGTTTTAAATTCCGTTAAACTGTTCACTGTGAATGGTAATTTTTCTGAATATTGGTGGAATTATGATTCACTAGTAGGTGCCCGGAAAAAATAATATAATCATAAATAATATTCAAAACAGCGAGCAACAACAAACACCACACAGGCCGTTTCTTCGCTCTCGCGTGCCCGTATGTGCGTGCAGGAAGTCGCATATTATTCGCAGTTACGATTATTCGCAATTTAGTTTAATACCCAATTTCAATTAGCGCCAACGTATTGTTACGGCTGTGGAAATTGCAACCACCATTCAGTCCGTAGGTGAGATATCTTTAAGACATGTATAGTTAGCCCCAAACCCATTGTTAGAGGGAATTAATGTGATTCTTCGGGCTGCATCCTTTGAGTTAGGCGTTTTTCTGTTTACCTTTATTTGACCAACCACGCTCAACCGTCAACAACAACAACAACGCCAGCAGCCACAACCTACCTTCACCACTCGCTCCGACAAACCTCACATCACCGCCATTCCAAACGGCATCATGGCATCGGCCACCGCGAAACCCTCCACCACCTTCACGCTCTCTCCTACGCATTCCCGCACCACCTGTGGGCAACCGAGCGTCGGGCTATCTTGGGCCCGTTCAGCGATACAGCGAGCCGCGAAGTGAAATAGCGGGTTTCCGAGAGAATTCGGATCAGCGAATGCTACACGCCCACATCTGATCATCCAATTAGAAGCGCGGGACGGCTTTGGCCCCGCCTCCAGACACATCTGAGAGAAATCAGGATATGCTAATTTGAGGACAGGGAGATTCACGCCCCTTTTCCTCCGTCCAATCGGCGAGCGTAGCTCTCGCCCCTGAGTCGTTTTGATCCGAAAATTTGCATATGGTGGGTTCCTGGAGCGATAAAAGGGCAAGCGAGATCTGCTGGGGCAGATGAGTTTTGCAGGCGAACGGCTGCGGAGGAGATCGGCTGCGAGGAGAATCGGCTGCGGAGGCGAACGGCTACGGAGGCCGAACGGCTGCGAGGGAGATCGGCTGAGGAGAACCGGAGCTCGGGTCGCGGGCGAGGAAGACGGCGTCGGCGACGAGTCGCGTGAAATCTGTCGCGGGCTCAAGCAAGCCAGCCATACTCCCTCCCCAGAGCGTCAACAATTCCCCTTTCCCCGCGCTGAGAGAGTGCGAAAAGGGGGCCCCGTTCCACACTTTACCTCCAAGCAGTGCCAACGAAACTGGCGCCGCCGTGCAGCGACATTTTGCGGCTCTGCCACGAGGGCGCGGATAGGACCCTTCGGTCTCGTGGACCCTGCCGCTCATCCAGGTTCCACGCGCATTAGCCCACGGGCCCAGTCTGACTCCCTTGCCTTTGAGGGGTCTTTCCTTTGCTTTTGTGTGAATGCGTGTTGTGGCGCCGTGTCTTGTAAAGTAGAAACTGTTTAGTGCATGTAAATAAACCTTTGCTTGTATTTCGTAGTAATTCTTTCTTTGCATTCTACTGTATGGCTGTATATGTGTGCTATCCGTGTGGTCCGTGAATTAAATGTGCTTACTTGTTGAACTGTGCCCGTTTCGCTTCGCTCTTTTCTTTAATGAACTCCATCTTGCTTCACGTAAAAGGGTTCGTAGGGGCTGATACGCCCGATAATTAATCAGGAACGTCGAGGCCGACGATACACCCCGCTCGGTTATCCGATAGCAACGAACGTGACCGCTAAGCCGGTTCGTGTCCGAAGTCGCTGCGGCGAGGTGCGATCGCCCGGTTTACCATCCGCGTGGGTACTTAGGTAGGTCGAGTTGGCGAACAACCCTATCCCACCGCGTGGTGGCCGATTGGCACGATCGTGGTGAGGCCAAAGCCCACCGTGACTGGCTCCGGTTAGTCCGAGAGGGTCACGACAGAATTGTCCGTCTGGGCGACGATGCCGCATTCGAGTCACGTGCGTTCGCACGCCGGCGGGCGCGAATTCGCAACACTGGTTCAGAGAGCGGAAAAACCCTCTGTCTCCAGCTAAATCACGGGAATCGGTCCAGGGTGAGAGAAGCGACCCCGATTCCCTCCAAATTACGAGCGAGTTAAATTAACCCGTTACGTGAATAGATGGCGTCATAAGGCGACGGGAGCGGGTAATAGGAATGGATTTAGAATGTGTAGAATCCTGGTCAGGATGAATCCCCATGCTGGAAATGCTTGTTAGTGCAGGACGAACCTCCCCCCAACTGAACCAGAGCTCGAATGGCGCAGTGGCTGGGGTGGCGGACGAACGCCCCCCGTGCGGAATTCGCCCACGATCGACGATGGAAAGTTTGAGGGCATTGATGAGAGAAATGAAATCGAATACGCAACAAATGAACGAAAAAATGGTGGAAATACGCAAACAAATGAACGAAATGAAAACGAAAATGGTACAAACACAACGAAATGAAAACGGAAAATGGATACAAACACAAACAAACTGAAAGAAATGCGGGGTAGATGCAGCAAATGGGCGAAGCGCAGCGGCATGAAGGCAAGAAAGGGGAGTGCTAATGCGACGCCACGTGTGGAGCGAACGACGCGGGAGGGTGCACCCGTTGCCAGGCCCGCGTGAAGGCGGTGAGGAGAAAATAATTCGGCAGACGTGTTGGGCGAGGGTCGTGACAGAAGAAAGCTGACGGTGACCGAGAGGGAAAATTAAATGGGGTGACGAGACGTGCACGGGAGATAACAAGGAAGAGCGAAATAAAAATAGTGAGAACGGGAGATGAGGTGAATTGACGGGTAAAGAACGCACACACACACACGAGTTAGTGGAGACCATGAGGGGAGCTGGGACTGTGTGTGACCGGTGCGAGCAGCGGATGCTTGCCTCCAGGAACGAGGAGGGAGTCTGCCCTGAGGCGGATCACGACCGGTGGTTCGTCGTGGCTTAGCGAGTTCGAGGACGATGCCTTAGACGCGGTCACGCCGAGCTTGGGGGGTATAGAGGCCCCGGAACCCCTTTGGTGGACACACTCCCCAGCGTCTTGGCCGGCGTGTGTGGTCGAGGGTGGTTAACGGCGGGCGAATGGCTCTGCAACGCACGCAAAGCGTGGGTGAAAGGCGTTTGTTAAAGCGGCCGCAGTGGTGAGAAAATGTTGCAGCTGCGAGTGCCGAAGTGCGCTGCCTCCAGCACGCCGTGTGTGGATGCAGACCCAGGTGGGAGTGCGACCCCGTATGTGAGTGGTGTGGTCGCCGAGTTGTACCAGAGGCGTGCTTCCCCAGCACGCCGTGTGTACAAGAGGCACCGTGTGTCGGACAAACCACGGGTGCGAGTAACGGCGTGTGTGATGAGCACCGCGAGTGAGAGAGCGGTATGTGGAGGGGATGTCGGTGGCATGCGTGAGCATGCAGCCGCGTCTCCTGGTGAGTGTAATGTCTGGTGTGTGAGCGTCGTAACACGCAGGTGTGGTGGGTGAATGGCGACGACAACGGCGACAGAGGACAAAGCCGGGTAGCGGCGTAGCTTTTCGGGGACCGCGCCGGTTCACCCAGCACGAGCGCGAGGTCCGTGCTGGTGCAACGCACGAGCCCACGTGCTCGCTTGTGCGAGTGAGGCCCGGTCCGGAAACGCCAGCGGTGATTTGCCGATCCGCGGACGACAAAGTTTAGGCAGGTAGACGGATTTGGACCGGATGGGTTCTCCACGCGAGCTTGTGTAAGCTCCCAACGGGCAGAGCACATGTTTCCGGTGGGGACCCCTCGGAGTGCGAGGTTTGCTTTGGGGTGCGCAGGGTGACGTCATGGCTGCACGGGGTTGAGATCCGGCAGGAGGGTGAATCCCTGCGATGGTACCGTCCAAAGAGGGACGAGGTACACGTGCAAGCTGCTGACGTCAGGGCAGGTACAAAGTGCGCGAGCTGTTGAGGGGGTTTTCTGGTGTCTCTTTCTGGTGATCCGTGTCCGTCTCAGCTGGTGCTGCGGCGTAATTTGAAAAAAATAAAATTAACAAAAGCAAGCTCGCTGTCTCGGGTAAACAGGATTCCCTGAGGCAAGGGTGGAAGACCCCCCTGCCAGGGCTACAAGATACCACTAGTGGGAAGGGTTAGCCTTAGCTAGACGTCTCGATGAGAAGGGGTAAGTCCTCATGGGCCGTGGAATGGAATAGTTTAGAGGGATATTTAGGTGAGATTTTAGGAAGGAGTGGGAAAATAACATTTGAAGAACAGAGACAGACTTTAGATGGTAAAGGGACGTAGCTTAGCTAACGTAGTGTTAAGGAACGTGCTGTAGTGTAAGGGATGCGTGGGACACGATTAAGTTAGGGAGGTTAGTTAGAAGATGGCAGGATTCAGCGAGGTTGTGTGTTGAAAAGCTGTGAGTTGAGTACATGGTGGAGTTGAGTGGGGCAGCGGGTCTGTGTGAGTGGAAGTGAAATGTGGAATGCATTGGTGCGATGGTGATTGGGAGGATGACTCGCCCAACGGGACCCAGGGTCAGTGTAGAGTGAGTTAGCTGGGTAGACAAATTGAAAAATGGAAGTCGTGTTTGCTGTGGTGGGAAAGTAGGTCGATACCCATTTGGAGGGGTGCAGGAGCCCTGTTACGGGCTGGGAGCGTGGCTGCGAAAGTGAGTATCGCTAGTGGGGCACTCCGGCACCGGGCTAGTCGGCCGTGGTAGGCCAAGGGCCATGGGGGCCGGGTTAGCGTAGTGGGCACGGGTGCGCCCGTTGGTGCGCGGGGCCGGGGCGCCATTAGCCGCCCAGTGGGCAGTTCGTGGCACGGGTGACCTCGGAAAGGCGGCCCGGAAGCTCAGCTGCACTGTGAGCGTTTCAGGGGAGTTGCCCATGGAGGGGCATCCCCGGTGTTTAGGGAGCTGTAGGCTCGGAGGCAGTGTAGTGCCCGGGGGTGCCATCGTAGAGAATCGGCAGAGCGGTCGTGCCTGCCAAGGGAGCCAACGCGTCCCAGCCATGAGGCCGTGTGAGGGCACGGAAGAAATTGGGGGAGCCGAAATGTAAGGACACCAACACAGGCGACGGAATCTTGGTTGTAGAACCGATAGGCTTAAGCGAGAGGCGCTTTTTGAAACCCCGGGGTAGTTTAAAAGTTAATGGTAGCGGAGATTAGGAAGTGTACCCCTCCGACCTCCATTCCCTTCGCTCTCGTTGGGGCCGTGACCCACTTGTGTTACAAGATCGCTGAAAGTCTGGGGAGGCTATCCTGAGGCTTCATTGGGCCTCGACAACAGAGGACGCTACCTCCCTCATTCCCCTCCGGGAAGGGAACGTAGGGGTTGGGAGTCAGGCTAGGAGGACGATAGGTTTAGCCAAAACAAGACAGTAAAGGGGTTAGAGGACGAATGATATGGGGAGTAAGATAAACATAAAAAACAAACAAAAAAATTAGTTGGGGCTAAATTGGGTTTTTACAATTAAGGGAGTGGGTATAGACAGTGACAGGCAAAGGCGATAGGTGAGGGAGACAAGGTAGGTAAGGCTGAGCCCGCCTTCCGAGTGGCCAGCCACCACCGCACTCCCTCCACAACCTCCACTGCAAGGCAAAAGGCGAGCCAGCTTCATGTCTGCTAGCTGTGTTACGTCAAAGCCTTGTGCGGCAACTTCGTCCGACGTGTTTTACCTGCAAGCCTCGTTGCCGTCGGATCGTCCGACGGCTGTTTGCTTCAGGCTGTGCCGGCCAGATCATCTTGCCGGCTATTGTTGCTACAGCGGCTTTGTTTTGCATGCCTTGCCTGCTGGGCCTATTGCCATATGCCATGTCCCTGGCCCTCGTCATTTTGCCCCGTTCAATTTTGCTTTCCCCCCCTTGTTCATTGCCATGTGCGCCAGGATTCAAGGCAAAGGTTTGCAAGCTGCGAGAACTGCCCTGTTGCAAGCTAACAACACTGGCCTGCAGTGGTGGCCGTGCACCGTCGTTTGCGTCATCCATTCATCCATTTCTCCATCCATCCATCCATCCGTTGGCTCATTGGTGTGCCACTTGAGCTAGGCACGGAGACTGCGTTTGTCGCAGCCCATGCGCCGTTGTTTCACTGTGTTCTATTAAAAGGGGGAGCCTAGGACTGCGGGTGAGCAGCCGGCCACATTCCCTGGTACTGCATTGCTGAGCCAGAGACTGCATGCGAAGCAGCCTGGCTCCTGCTACTGCTTTCTTTTGCAGAATCATTGATCCTGGGCCCATGGAGAGTTGTAAATTTATAGTTAAGGTTAAGTTGTATTGTAAATATGAGTGCGCCCCCGCATGTCTTCTGTCTTAGCGCCGGGCATTTTTATTTAAGTCGTCCGTGTGAGTGGGTTTGTTTAGTTAGTTAACTCAGCCCTCAGGGATTTATTTATTTTGGGGACACGAATACCAATGGATGTCGCACTAGGAAAATCGAGGTAAAACGTACTTAGGGGAGAACTACACATGATGCCACGAGAATTTGACGACTCGGGACGAGTCTGTCAAAAAGGGGGGGGTAGTGTTACGGCTGTGGAAATTCGCAACCCCATTCAGGTCCGCGAGGTGAGATATCTTTTAAGTACATGTATAGTTAGCCCAAACCCATTGTTTAGAGGGGAATTAATGTGATCATTCGGGCTGCATCCTTTGAGTTGGCGTTTTTCTGTTCTACCTTTATTTTGAACAACCACGCTCCAACCGTCAACAACAACAACAACGCCAGCAGCCACAACTACCTTCACCAACTCGCTCCCGCAACCTCCACATCACCGCCATTCAACGCTATCCATGGCCATCGCACCACGAAAACCCTCCACCACCTTCACCTCTCTCCTACGGCCATTCCCGCCACACCTGATCGGGCACCGACAGCCGTCGGGCTATCTTGGGCCCGTTCAGCGATACACGCGAGCGCGAGTACAAATAGCGGTTTTTCCGGAGAGACTTCGGATCAGGATGCCTACAACGCCCACATCGATCCATCAATTAGGAACGCGGGCGGCTTGGCCCCACCCCAGAACACATCTGATGAGAAATCAGGATAAATGCTAATTTGAGGATCAGGAGATTCACCCCTTTTTCCTCCGTCGCAACCGGCGAGCGTAGCTCCGCCCTGAGGTCGTTTTGATTCCGAAAATGTGCATATGGTGGTTCCTGGAGCCGATAACAAAGGGCGAGCGGAGATCTGCTGCGGGCAGATGAGTTTTGAGGCAACGGCTGCGGAGAGATCGTGCTGCGGAGGAGATCGGCTGCGGAAGGCGAACGGTACGGAAGGCGAACGGCTGCGAGGGAGTCGGCATGGAGGAGAACCGCGCGAGCTAGGGTCCGGGGCGAGGAAACGGCGGTCGGGACGAGGTCGCGCGGTGAATCCGGCTCGGCGCTAGGGACTCAAGCAAGCCAGCCTCATCCCCTCCCGTGCGTCAAACAATTCCCCTTTTCCCCCGCTGAGAGGGTGCGAAAAGGGGGCCCCGTTCCCACTTTACTCAAGCGGGTGCCAACGAAACTGGGCGCGCCCGTGCAGCCGACATTTTGACGGCTTCGCCACGAGGGCGCGGTAGGAACCCTTCGGTCTCGTGGACCTGGCCGCTCATCCAGTTCGCGCGATAGGCCCACGGGCCCAGTTGACTCCTTGCTTTGAGGGGGTCTTTCCTTTGCTTTTGTGTGAATGCGTGTTGTGGCGCCGTGTCTTGTAAAGTGAAAACTTTTTAAGTGCATGCAAATAACCTTTTGCTTGTATCGGTAGTAATTCTTCTTTGCATCTTAACTGTATGTGTATTATTGTGCTATCGTGTGTCGTGAAATTAAATGTGCTTACTTGTAACTTGCCCGTTTCGCTTCGTCTTTTCTTTAATTGACACCTCCCATCTTGCTTCACGTAAAAGGGTTCGTATGGGCCTGATAGCCCGATAATTAACAGGAACCCTCGAGGCCGACGATAACGACCGCTCGGTTTATCCGATAGCACGGAACGGACCTTCAAGCGGTTCTGTCCGAAGTCGGACTGCGGCGAGGTGCGATCGCCGGTTTTAACATCCGCGTGGGTATTTAGGTACGCAGGTGGCGATGGCCACGATCGTGGTGAGGCCGAAAGGCCACCCGTGACTGGCTCCCGCAATTAGTCCCGAGGAGGGTCAAAACAGAATTGTCCGTCTGGTGGGCGACGTGGCGCGATTCGAGTCACGTGGCAGTTTCGCAACGCCGGCGGGCATCGCGAATTCGAAACAGTATTTTTACCTTTTTCGCATGTCGTGGCAAAGGAAAAACACAAAAGAGAAGAGAGAGAGAGAAAAAAAATTTACTTCCTGGCTCGGAGCATTAACCAGCAATCCTGATGTTACGAATTTATGCACCGTCTATCTGGAAAACGGACATAACTTGGGGCATTGTGTGATCTATAAATGCGCATAAGAAATCGAGAAATTATTAGAATACACGAAGTCATCATTATCCAGAAGCCCGTACGTGTAACCTAATGGGTAACGCGGCTGAGCTTTCCCTCCCATCGGCCACGCCCACGCAACAACTGTCTTGTCATTGGTTGGTAAATAATGGCCATAAACTTGGGAAGCACTGTCCGTTTAATATCAAAACCTTGAAAAAGGCACATCCTCAGGTCCGCAGCAATATATCTGGCAAAGTTTCAATTGATCGGACCAGTGGTTGTTCCGAGAAACAGCGGTCAAGACACAACCCACACAACACACAGACAACAGACACGCGCACCACACACACACAACACACACAGATTGCTGCAATTATAGATAGAAATAGAAATGACTACCATGAAAAAACCATAGATAGAACTTACCATGTTAATTAAAATACCTGTCACCTCGTAATCCGTAACGATGTGACCAATTTTTAATGCCGTCAAAGATACTCCCGCTCCTAACGTCCGTGTTTTCAAATTTGAAAGGAACGTTTAAGATTTGGCGGAGAACATGAATTTGGAAATCGGCCCTGCTAAAAGATACGGAATTTTAAGCGATTTTCAGGATTTTCCTGCCTTGACCTTTGGACCTTGACATGCAAAAGTTATAGGGTTTCTTATTCTGGTGGCCAATAAGTCGCATGTTGAAGTTCCATGAATTCGACTCGAAAGCGACTGTAGAGCGAGACGTTTACACAACAAACAAACAAACAAACCAAACCACAACTTGACAAAATCGTAGATTTCGTCAAGTATAACCTGCTTGCCAGACGCATGGTCCGGATTCGGAATTCTTCAACCAAATTCAGCGTCGCCGCTTGGCGGTCACCTTCACAACCAGCCCAGGTTCTCAGCGGGTCTTGGCCGGTAAGTGAACGATTAAGTGCTCATTTATCCTCTGCTCCTGTGGGGAGAGGAGGGTCGGAGGACTGTGTGCGATCCTGAAGATTCGGCCTGATCTTCCACACTCCTCGTGGTCCGAAAATGGACGAGAGCACCGCCATGTTAGCTGAAACGTATATCCAGGAAAGTTTAAGGGTCAGGAGAACCCGCTGGAAGATATCTGTGGTGTTGCTTCATACAGAGAAGGTGTTCATGCAAGCGATCGCGCGGTCCCGCACACAGACGCAAGCGTGCTTGCCAGAGAATGAGCGCAATTCTGTAGACGACATTGACGTTAGGTGCGGTCGAAACAGTCCTTGAGACAGCACCCTCTGGCTTTCCTCAGATCAAAATGGTTGTCTTGATGTGAGAGCAAGTCTTACAGGGACTTCGTGAACAAGAACGTTTCTGGTGGGAGATCAGAATTCGGAATCCTTCAACCGGAGAATTTTACCTAACGTGTCCACTTTGACGAAATGAGAGGTAGTTTTGGATAAAATTGAGGTGGTTTTTGAGGAGGTTCTTCAAACAGGAGACAACTTCCTCAATGTATGAACCAACAGCACAGATCTCTCCAAGCCAGTTGCCTCGACGATTCAATCTTCCCGGAGATTCGTTTCGTCACATGACGCTCTCCAGCAGGTATTTTTCTCCATTTCAGCATCAAGGACCCCCTCGCATCGTACGAGGAAAGTTCAATTTTCAGGACCATCAAATATCACCCCACCCCAGCCGTTCCGCTCATCAGTCCTGGGGGGTCGCCTGTTCGAACATGGCTACGATGCAGACTTTCAAAAATTGTGCTGTCCGTACGTCCTGCTTCCTTGCTTAACGCCGGCATGGAACACGGACAAAATCCTGGGAAGGTGATGGCAGACCACCCGCGTCAGGTTACAACTGTGCGCAAGAACTGCTTCGGAACACCATTGCTCTGTCAAAGATTACCGGGAACGTTAAAATCAAAACATTTGGACAGGAGGAGAGAGTTCACCTTCATTTTCCCTGCAGGAGGAAGAGGAGCTCGTGGAAGAGCTGTTGCTGAACACGCACCTTGGGGGGAAGTACTTCCTGAGGCATCCTTTTTCGCTTTGTGGTGTTTTACTCTGCCAATCAGCAGACGTTTTGAGGGAAAAGCCACCCTCGCCCATAAGATGCAATTTGGGGAGTTTTGTTGCTGTTGCGTCCCAATGAGGACATTAGTACAGACTTAGACGGTGCACAACACAACACAGTTTTATTGGAAAGGATGGTCAGTCTGAAGTGACCGCTCGTTCTCGTTCATAACTACTGAATGAGAAGAATCTTGTTTTTTCGGGCGCCGCCTGCCCGAATCGGATTGCTTAAGGGAGATCTCATTACAGCCGTTCAAGCACTGTGAAAATGGAATTCCTTCAGGTGGTGCCGACGCACCTGAATGAAAAACACGTCAATATCGAACGGAATGTTAAGGCACCAAACATTGAAGCTCAATTCCAAAATCCTCTCCTTCGTCCCGTCGTCTCCCTTCCCTCACATACTGCGACCACCTTGGTGGCGATGATCCTCAGGCTGTGGAGTTCCGCGTGCTCCACATCGCCCGCACCACCATTAGTTCTCTTCCATGCAAGTGGGACACGCATCGATGCATCCCGCGAGTTTCAAACTCCACGAAGCGTACTGGCAACAGGTAAACGCAGAACGAGTACGCAGCTGTACATTCATCGAGCAAGTTTTATCAAACCCACAGAAGAGTACTACTATGACGGATCAGTCACACGGATGACGAACAAAGCGCCGCACACACTTAAATGGCACTGTTGTGCTCTGCTCGTGTAGGATGTTGAGTCGTGGAGAGATTCCTTCCTGACAGTGATATTCATGTATCTCTGCTGGCTGTGAGTCAGAGGTCATAAGCACGTTCTGTGTCGGGCCTGGGGAGTCATGGATTCACTGGAATGGGTGTGGCGCTGCTGTACCTGTTGCTGGAGGACGAAAGTCCGAGTCTTCAGGTCAATTGTGCTTCCAGTCTTGCTTTCTATGGATGCGAGATTGGACTCTGACCAAGGTTGACCGCGAGACTTAATTCCTTCGGTACCAGTCTCTCGGAGAATCCTTGGCTATCGCTGGTCGGACTTTGTGTCCAACGAGAGGTTGCTGAGAGAGACTCAGATGATTTGTTCTTGCATAGTCCCGTGAGCGTCAGCTGCGGCTGTATGCGACATGTGGCTCGTTTCCTGACGCTGATCTGCTCACAGATTCTCTCAGCGAGGGAGTCTCGTGAGTGGGGAGGCCAATGGCCAACCACGTGCCCTCTGGTTTGCAGCAGGTTTGATCGGCATCTCAGGAATGGGGATGGGCCAGGCATCTGCCTGGGGGATGGCCAGACTGGAGCCCTGGAGTACCCGGCGAAAGTGGACGCAGCGACGCGCTGCTCCGGCCGCATGCTCCCTACCTGACCTAGCCTGACACTTAAATGATGCCTCACTACTCGAAGCTCGAACGCAATAGCAAAAGGGTGACAAGTGCGAAACTTCAATATTTTGGTCAATCTTTTTGGGACGTGTTGCATGTCGAGAACGAGTCACAGCGCAGCGTGATTAAAACCGTAAACTGGTACCGCACCAGGATGGCAGGCCAGTCAGATGCCATTCCCACCAGAAATTGGAACAACTCTGATTGAACAAGAACAGCAAGTTGATAAACACAACTACAAATCGACAATAAAACCAAGTGAAACAGAAACTGCACTCGGGACAGCGCGTTATCCCAAGTCAGGATGAACGGTTTATGTTTTCGTACCCATGATAACATCCACCATGTTATGTCCATAACCAGCCCAAATGTTTTAAATTATCATGCTGTCCATCATTTTGCCCCCATCTCTCATGCTGAGAATCACTTTTTAAAATAAAAAAACTAAAATTCTACAAAATCCGGATCCGATCTTCACCAAAATTGATTCATCCGTCCTTCTCGCACACCAACTGTCACCAAGTTCCGTCCAATCCGTCCGTAGCTTTTTAGATATCCTGCTCAGACAAAATGCAGATCGGGTGGACACATAACCTCTTCACCTCAGTGGTGAGTAGATGGCGATCAAATAGACAATATACTTACATGTCAGTGTGTTACTCTTGGGCAGTGTTAGTGTTGTTGTATTCACAGGGCTGGTCCAAACAAAACAAGAGAGAAGTGTGCACAAAATGTGAAGGTGTATTTTGCTCGGGAAAAGCCTGGTGTTGTGTACAAGAGCAAGCTGTACATTTGTGGGATTTTACACTCATCAGTTCCTCCGACATTCCCACCTCTCCTCCAAGAGCCTCGACCTTCCACAGCTCCTCCAGGATTGGAAGTGTTCCATGGGATAACTGTTAGGCGTTAGCTGTACGTGCTCGAACCCTGCTGGTTCGACTTCCCATAATCCAGTGCTTAAACACACACGCGCACACAACACACACACCTGCACTCGCTTGTTCCAGCTTCCAGACTTCTTCAACAGCACTTCTTCCCTCCAGGCCTTCAAGCAAACATGCACCCGAACAATTCATCACTGTCACCTCGCCCCCAACTCTGTGAAACCCTCCCCCCACCGCAAACCCCAATTAAACCAACTCTTACACTTGCAGATCTCCTGTACTTCGCTCTCCTTCTCCTCTTTTCGTATCATTCATTCGATTCCCTCGGACTGTATCAAAAGTAGTTCCACATCGGACGTTGACGTAAAAAGGCACGACCTCGTGGTCACCCATTAATATCATGAGGCGGACACAAACGAGACCATCATTATTTAAGGGATCATGGAGAAATGGTGGTTCGAGGACAAGCCGACCCTCTGTACAATATATAATACACGTAATCGGATAATGACGGTCAACATTGCCAGGGACAAAGGCGCGTACCCCCTCTATGTTATCTGCACCATCCGTCATAATCCTTGAAGAAGCTTCCAGGTCCATCTTCCGCGCCTGTAGTTGACATTTCCACGAAACATAGCGGCCATGACGCGGGAATCGGGAATGTCCAAGTGCAGGATGAGACTCGCTAAAAAACGACCAGGTCAGACCGGATTCTCGTCACGTCAGTAGGACGTCACCGGATGTTGTTGTTAGTTTATACATTGTGGGCCTGTATTTCACACAAGGAAAATTTGATGTTGTTGGAGCATTCGCGCCCATCAATGCCTGCAGCACATCAACACCACACGAATTTTCAACACAGATCAAAATCAGAAAATGCAAAATGTTTTTTTTCAATAAGTGTGACGAAACCACTTCTTCGTCTCACAA
>CM068956.1:27636826-27648612 GCA_035128595.1 Eptatretus atami | reverse complement strand
TATAAAATTCGTCCACCAGATGGACATTTTCCAACTTGAACATGTAAAAAGGAGAAATAAATTACAACGTTAAACGGTGTTGTAGTTCATAAAATCGTCCACCACGAGGGCACGTGTTCAACTGTTGAACAGTAAAGGATAAAATAAATCACACGGAAAACGGTGTAGCTCATAAAATCGTCCACCCGGGATGGGATATTTCAACTTTGAACATAAAGGAGAAAATTAAATACACGTAAAAACCGTTTGTAGTTTCTAAAATCGTCCACCATGATGTGACATATTCAACTTTGAACAGAAAAAGTACAAGGAGAAAATAAATTACACGTAAACGGTTTGATTGTAGTACATTTTAAAATCGTCCACCAGACTGGACATCAACCAGAGCTGATGTCGATCTGTTGCCCATCGGGTTCGAGGCTCACCGTGGCGGAATCGAATAAGTTACACAAATGGAAAAGACGTGGATGAAATCTGGGGGCTTGAGATCACCAACATTATGAAAATGTACAAACAATGGGGGCAGTAGCTGGGATAATTCACACTCAGGGAAATCGGACTACATACTGTAGGTAGTTGGGTCATCTGGAGAACTTCCTGTGACCGTGACGAGCGAAGGTTGCGTTTCTCAATGGATTGTCTTCTATGAGGTTAATTTGAAAAAAGTAGCGGGCGGTGACTTCCGCGAAAGTGCTGGGCTAACTCCGCAGGCGGGCCAAAAAACCAAAAATGGACCACCACCCACCATCTGATAATTGGTTTTTCAAATGGTTTGGCCTTAAAGTGCTGATCAGCATATGCTGTTTCTGGTTTTTTGGGGTCGAGGAATTCATATTTAATATTCAGTTTATTTGATCGACCTTCATTATGGCCTCCAAATCAAAGATGGCCGCCGCCCACCATATTTGTAAATTGGTTTTTCAATGGTTTGCCTTCCAGTGCTGATCAGCATATGCTTTTCTGGGCGTTTGGGGATCGAGGGAATTCATATTTAATATCAGTTATGTGTCATGATCTCGTTATGAGCACAATACCAAGATGGCACACCGTCGGCATCTTGAAAAAATAGTTTGTAAAGTCCAATTGCCAAAGCGCTGAGCTGGCATATGCCCATACTTTTTAAAAATTAACGTGTATGTACTTTTGTATTTTTTCAGGTCTACCTGCATGTGTGCTGTTGATACCACTGCATTGAGGATAGAAACATAAAGCATCTGAGGGATAAAAACATTAAAAGCATTCTGAGCGATACCACTGCATTCTGAGGATAAAAGCCTGGCATGCGTTTCAAATTAGACGCTTGGTGTATACTTTCAGGGGTCTGCATGCATCTTGCCTCTGCATTTCTGAGGCATCAGTAATAAAGGATAAAACGGCTACTTCAAAGCCGTTTCCTTCGTTACCAGTCATGTCTTAATGAATGCATGCTTAAAATGTGAAAAGCCTTAGCAATGCTGCTGATACTATTTACGCAAGCTAATTGGAACGTTTACAAGCGAACTCAAAAACTGGATAAGCACGCGAACAAATTTGGTGATGTCATCAACAAACACTGCATGGGATAAAGGGCCAACTGGTTACTATGTGCACGATTCATGTTTATGTCACACCATCACATCGGTCACCTCGGGAAAGCCATAAAACGCAAAGAGAAAAAGAAAGTGACATTGCCAGAGTTTCAGTCAAACTCTTGTTCAGAACGGTTTGGTGATTATGATCCAGAGACCCTTTTTAATCACCTCCAAGCGTCTGCGTTCCTCAATGGATGGACCTCTCTCCATGCATAAAAACGAAAGTGTGTTTGGTTGTATGACAGGTGAGGACACCAAGCACCCAAAAAACAGATCCGCAGCAAGCTCTTTAGAATCAATTACTAAATCAGCATGGCGAGCCTTCAGCAACGCCATCATATCCTGATCGACGAAGATAGCGCAGCTGAGAAGATCGTTTGGACTCCGCCTTACTTGAATTCAACATCAGCACTGCAATCCTTTTGCAAATGAATATTATGTACCACCACACCTGTTGGCAAGAAGCTCATCAGTCACAGACAGTGATAGCCTGAAGATGCATGCACCTGCAGAGTGTTGTGTCTTCCAAGAGGCCAGGAGTGGTTTTTCAGACATGTGGAACTTGGTCATCTTTAATGAGCATGAAAATCCGTTTCTTTGCAGGTCTCTTCTAAGAAGATTCACAAACGTATTGTAAGTGACGACGGATATCCAGTCAGCGTGATGTCAATCTTCCTAATATAGAATTGCAATAAGGAGTATTAACACAGTATTGGTTCAAAGAGGAAGTGAAAGAACAAGAGTGAGTTCCGTCTATGATGTTTGGGTGGAGGAACACATTGAGGCAGTAATTGTCATCCCCTTGGCATCAGTATGAGCAGCTCCTGCAGAACATGGCCCGTAAGAAATTTCCAAGATGTAAAGAAATACATCTTTCTGTCCGCTGGCCACCCCGGCAGCTAGATTAATCTAGAAGAAGCTGAAGAGGTATGTGAGTTTCTGGTACAGTGTGGACCTGGCTGAAGCAACCTGACAGAAAAACTGCCCAAACATCAGCCCAGTACTCTCAGTTCGCCTCTCTATCTCCTACTTACATCACGCGGACAGCGCGCACCACAGCAGTTATAAACATAGGCGCGTAACTGTATTACATGCGTATGACCAGTAAGTAAAGAGCTGGCTAGATTCTTTACACAAAGAGTGGTGTATGCATCATAGCTATGCAGACACTCTGCTCCTCTATAGATCACTGGGCTTTAATGGATGTTAACGGCATCGGGACCTACCACAGGAGATCGCAGATGGCAAACCAGCCATCGTGTGTTGTTGACAATGATGACTTCCAACATTGATACCATGACAAGGCAATGCATCAGGGCTCATCGAACCAAACGTCATGTCTGTACAGCCACAAGGACTATGAGAAGAAACCTAAAAGGATCCTCCTTCAAAGCTTGCTGAAGAAAGAAATTTCTGCACAGCTGAACGCAAAAGTGCGCCAATCTAAACACAGGTCTAGCAATACAGCGTGTCCTCCTGGTAGTACGAGTGAACACCAGCTCGGAGAAGGTTAAGATCCACCGTAGTTGGATGGCTTGAAACCGCAACGTGGCCTCGTTCTGTGATACATGCACTATCTCGAGCAGATAAGCATGGAACAAGACCACCTCCTGATAAGCAATGTGTTGCCAGCATACAGCGGTGCCAGTCCTCCATCATCCACCACTCAAAAGAGCAAAGCCCCATACTATCACACTTCCTACAATTGAACCTCCAAAGCAAATCAGTCTCGTGCATGCAATATAATGTGAAAACTACTTTTGCAGACTATGCGGGAGGAAGAGTATTCCATTACCTTTCTCGTAGGTGACATGCCAACCTATAGACATATGTGCCAGCTGAAAGCAGAGAATCCAGAATTGTTTTTTAAAGAACATCATCCAATTTCTTGGTGCATTTCAACCAGCAGATTCCTTCATCTATGCTGTCTATAAGGAGATTTTGAGGGATCTGGATGGGCAGATACCTCTGGTGTTGCAGCTGGGTAGGAGTGGAGGATCTGTTGACCAGCACTACGAGGAAAGCACTACAGGCAGCCGAATGGCTGCATTATGCCTCTTAAGAGAGGTCCTTATCCATAATCGTCTGTGTAAACTCTGGGAGCAAGGAGAACTCTCTGAATACATGCAAATCCCAATGTGGACATTCTTCGCAAATTGCACTTACTGAGGACACAAGAGGGCCCGTTCAAAAGGCACACAGTGATCTCCAAGGAGGAGGATGAGATAAAGGAGCTGATTAAAAAAAAGTTTATGAGAAGACTGGTACCGACAATGGGTGACTTCTGGCTCCGTTCATAGCAATGAGTGATCTCCTAGTTTCAAAGTATTGATGCATTGTCATGCACGAAATGCCCGCAATACTTATTCCATCAACATACCACATGTTGCCATGGCACTGATGGCGTACGATAACCATGATTATGGGCGTGTTGCCCGATTATTGGGCAATGCTAGTCTTCACTGCAGATGAACAAATGGCCTTTCTTCAATGAGCATTGTGCACAGTCAATGACAGGGCTACCCTATTCTTCCAGCCAATGGACCTTGGATTTAGAAACGACTAGATCTCAAGCTCGAAGTTGCAAATTCCAGGGTTGGCCTTCAAACTCCTGCAGAATGAGAAGCAACTTTTTCAACAAAAAGGAATGCAAACAATTTGCAAGGGTAAAAGCTGCTGTTAATCAGAATCTCAAGTGCAAGCGTCGAAATAGGAAACATGCTGAGTGTCACCAGCCTAGATGAAAAAAGATGAGCAGGCAGTTCAGGATCTTCAAAGCGTGCTGACTAGTTTTGAAAAGCCGATCCATTTGAGAATCCAAAACCAACACTAAGATTTTGTACAGTCCGTCTGGTTGCCTCACCCAGCTCGTCAATGAACTCAAGACAAGCACTACAAGATGGTCAGAGCGCCAGGTTGAAACTTTCCTACAGGGAGCGTGTTTTTACGAAGATCCAGCCTCTCACTGCAACAATTCACAGGAATAAAAAGACTGAATTTTGCAAGGGACCAGTCTGTATCCCATCTGTACAAGCCATGTGGGGGAATGGATTGTGTGAAAGTGCCCAAATGGAGAAGTCTGTTGCACCTTGATAGACCTTACAGTGGGATCTGGTATGCTTCAAACTTGAGTCGGGTTTTCATAGAATGGCGAGTTTACTGAATGCAGTGCTTGGCAAGTCTACAATGTAGATGGCTCAATGCGAAAAACTTGAAGGAGCAAGCTGTTGTACAAATCAAGCCGTAAACCACCAAATTCCTGAGGAAAACCACAGAACCACATACAGCCTTGTGGACATGGGACCTTTGATCTGGGCGGTAGCCACCCCTACATCGGACGATCGTCGAGGCCGTAAAAAGGCGATGGTTTGCAATATCGACTGAATGACTATTTAGATAAGATCTTGGCAATATCCTGTCATAACTCACGCCACGCTGATGCACCGTCTGATCATTCTAAGTCAATGACAGGTTGCACTTCAGTTCAGCATCAAGGATGATGAGCACGAGCTACGGGCAGCCAAACATCAAAACACATTCCCAAATGTTTTCCCCCAAAGCCTGAAAGACATATTTCCAGGAATCTGGTTGAGTTCAACAAACTAATGCGTCAATTCGGATAACAAGGTCAGATTGCAAAAACTGTTGTGATGGAACAGATGAAAAGCACATGCTGCGTCAAAGTGAAAGGTTTAGCATCATTATACTGCAAGGTGAGAAAGAAGCAATCGACTTGAGCACATTGCTCTCCGACCCACAAACTTTGACTCAAGCATCCTGAGGCAGATACAATGCTTACTATCTGTCTATGCCAGACTACGACCAACAACGTCACTGGGGGCATTGTATATAGACGTGAGGACACAGATGTGTCATGTCAAGCGGCATATGTCTCACGATCAACTTCATGGTGCATCTGCTGATATAAACGCTAAGGATGGTTTAGTCAATTTGTCATGCCATTGCTCTCAGAGGATGTCGCAATAATTTATAATACCTCTCCATTGATAACCGGATAGTGATCACACATCAGGTTTCTATGGTCATGGGAAAAAAGAAACTGCCTTGGAGAAGTGTGTGACATGATCCTGAAGCTCGAGAGCTTCTTGGCGGATTGGAAAGTCTTGAATTCACAGGACGATATTAAAGCTGATATTAAAGCATTTGCTCCTTTCAAAGAGTCTACGATGAGAATTGCAGATGGTACTGTGCGACAGGCCAGAGCTTGCAAGTGCATTAAAATGAAGAAAAGAGTACAGCCCGGACTTCACCGATGATGACACGTTGAATCAACATGTGGAACGAACGAAACATTCATTCACCTTTACGCCAACTCCATTACAACTTGGTTGAGCATCCGTCCCCAATCGGCCATGCCGTGGAAATCATAAATGGGAAGTTTGCAAAACCAGTGCGCCACACCATCCTTGCCTTTGCCCAAGAAGCTCAAACTTTCTGACTGCCCAGACGATAGCAAATGATGAGTGCATTATGATGAAAAGTGTTGAGTATCGGGGAATCTACAGATTTTCGGATGAAAGTAACTTAAGGTGTACAGGCAGGACAACCTGAATATTCAAAGGGTCTTGGCAGTGGCTTTCGTTTACCCTAAAACGTGCCCAGGTTTTGTGATTAAATGGATTTTCATGACAGAAATGAAGCCTAAGGAACACTAAGTTAACATTGTAATCCACCACAACTGTTTGCTCACATGATGAATAAACATTCGGAGTATATGCACATTTCAATTAGATGGGTCATTTTGGGCATCAGGACTTCGTGACTTGGCCGAGGGTGGCGGCCAATTGTTTGTACCAACCATGAAACACCAATTTACCAATATGCGTCGGACGGCGGCCATTCTTTGATTTGGAAGGCCAAACGAGGCCGCGATCAAAAAACTGATATTAATATGAATTCCTCGACCCCAAAAACCCCAGAAAGCATTTTGCTGATCCGCAACTGCAAGGCCAAACCATTGAAAAACCAATTTACCAATATGGCGGGCGGGCGCCATCTTTGATTTGGAGGCCATTAATGAGCCGTCGGGATCATAAAAACTGATATTAAATATGAATTCCCTCGACCCAAAAAAAACCCAGAATGCCATATGCTGATCAAAGCACTTTAGGCCAAACTTGAAAACCAATTATCAAAGATGTTGGGTTGGTGGCCCATTGGTTTTTGGCCCCCTGCGGGAGTTAGCCCACACTTTCGCGAGGGTCACCCGCTATTTTTTTCAAATTAACCCTCATAGAAGACAAATCCATTGAGAAGAAACAAAACCTTCTCTCTCCACTCGCGTCACGGAAGTTCTCCAGATGACCCAACCTAAGGCCCCAACAAGATGTCTCATCTTTGGGATGGACTCATTTGAAGGATCAGTCGTTGAACACCTGAAACGGAGCAAGACGAACATCAAATGGTGACAGAGAGGTTTCTTTTTCCCTGTCCTTTTCCCTCAACGGGGTTGTCACGTTAAAAACATTCAATCCCCAACCAAGAACCTACACCGTTTGGAGCAGGTTTCTTCAAGGGAAGCAGGTTTCAGGAGGCGAACAGTATTTTGCACCTTTTGCAACGAGGGAGGGTGGTGAAGAACTGTTCAACCGCGGAAGGTTCTTACAGAGCACGCCCACCAGATAGGAAACCCTCGACCTCGATAATGAGGTCATTTAAGCCGGAGGTTTTGGTTCAAAGTGAGTTTGGGTATTTTATCAGTTCCCCCCAACCCCCAATTGTGTGTCGTAATTTAAACCTTCGATGCTTCGTATATTTATGTTTCTGGTTGAGGCCATGGACTTGATGATGATCCTTCCCCCAATTGAGAAGATGGAGAAGACAAATTAACAATGTGGTGAAGAGGTCAAAGGTCAAACCGTCGACATTACAATCGTCAAAACGTTCATCCAATTGAATTAAAATTTCAAGAATTTCCATATTTGGTGACCGAGTTGGTTCACCAATCAAAAGTTAGAAGCGGCATTGTTTTTTTTAGATCCAAAAAGTCAAATGTCAGGTTGCGTTCAAAACATTTTCAATTCCAGCTGATTGACATGAGTAGGGTAGGCAAAAACCAGAAAATGGACATTTTAAAAATCGATTCCATATTAGAAGCTGCATCCACCAATGGAATAGTTAGCCATGGGGTGGTCTTTGGACCAGGGTGGATGCACCCAGATTTCTCCGAAAAGGGTCTTAAATTAATCCTTTTCCCAAAAACACAATTTGGAAAAAATTGTCCAAAATGTGGGGTGGAGATTTACATTATTGCTCATTACTAATTAGCCAATAGTCACAAAAGCAGCAAATGACCACTTAATCTTGTAGCTCCAAACATTAAGCTACAAGTTGATAGTTAAACATTTCAAATCAGGTGATTATTAAGGCTCCAGGCGTCCAGAAAACGTCATGTGACCCGTGTAAAACCCCTAAATTTAGGCGACTGCTTAGTTTAAACCTCAGAGTCTTATATATAAATAAAGCTGGTGTTGGCGCAGTTTGCTTCGCGCAGCGGCTTGGGACCCAAAAGTCCTTGAGATCAAAGCCCCGTTGGGCCACTGAATATAATATAGATATATATATATATATTATATATATATATATATATATATATTGCTGCCATATGTGTGTGTATATATATATTATATATGCTGCATTATGTGTGTTGTATATGTATACATATTATTGTATGTATATATGTACATATATATATATATAGTAGTATATATATGTGTGTGTATATATGTATATACCAAGTCGTTATAACACCAGCGGCGTTTGACTCAGCTTGTCAATCCTTCCCGAGATCGGCGAAATGAGTACCATTGTAACGGGGCCAGTTGTATACCCCGTGTTAAAATAGGTGGTACCAGATTCCCTGTGTCTCTAAGAGGCGACCTGGGTTGCGTCAGGAAGGAGCATCCGGTGTCAAAACATGATGTGCCAAAATCACGATGACGGATCCATATGGATGATTCACGCTGTGGCGACCCCTAACGGGAGCAGCCAAAGAAGAAGAAAAGAATCTATATAGTGTATTAACACTGAAGGACCAATTTGGCTCCTCGAGCGGTCGCCGTTCATGTTTTTCTCGGTACTGTGACCGGGACTTGAAAGAAAACTTCGCTACCTGATAAGGAGTGCATCGATGTAGTGGCAATAGTCAACTTTTCAACTCTGAAGCAGAATAAACACTTCTCGTTTTACATTCGTTTACATGGTGACGTGTGACGTCAACGCTGAGAGGCGTCAGACGATCATGACATCATCGGTCATTCGCTGGACCGTCATTACGTCTGTCGACGGACAGACCGTCACCACTGAGAGGTGTAATTCCACTTCCTCGAAAATAGCGCTGCCATGTAAAACCCTCTTCTGCACATGCTGACTACCCCAGAATGTGAATTTGACACAAAAAATTGTAAACAATAAACATTGTATCTTCTTATATTAATACTGACAGGAATCCAATTTTCTGCTTCCTCGCGGTCGCGTCACGTTTTCTCGTACTGTGTTGGTGACCTGCGACTGAAAGACACTTCGTTACCTGTAAGAGTGCATCGCACATCGTGGTAATAGTCAAACCTTCAACTCTGGAAGCGAAAGAAACACTTTTTCGTTGAGACGGTGGCGAGGAGTGAAGAGGCGGGGCAAGGTAAAAGCAAATATTGGGTGGGGGTAGCAACAATGTGAAAGCGGGAGAAATGGGGCGGGGTCGGGCTGGGTGAATTAGGTTGGGGTTGAGTGTGAGGGGTGGAAGGGGGCGGGGCAAGTGGGGCAGGGGAGTGAGAGGCGGGCTGGGCGGTACTTTACATTTTGGGCGGGTTAAGCAGTGAAGGCGGGAGGAATGGGCGGGGCGGGGGTGATGAGTAGGCGGGGACAAGCCACGCCCTTGTCAGTCCATTGCCCTCGAGTGGGGTTGAGCTGGTGATGGTGTTGAATGAACGGAATCTGTCTTTACGGAAACGAAGCAGTAGCCAAAATTTAGGGGTTTTAAGGGTCACATGACGTTTTGGACCCTGAGCCCTTAATAATCCCCCCATTGAAATGTTTTACTATCAACTTGTAGCAAATTTTGTAGCGAAAGATAGGTGGTCATTTGCTGCTTTGTGACTATTGGCTAATTAGTAATGAGCAATAAGTAAACCTCCACCCCACATTTTGGGACAATTTTCCAAATTGCGTTTTTTGGGAAAAGGGTTAATTTAAGACCCTTTCGGATAAAATCTGGGTGGCATCCCCGGTCCAAGCACCACCCCATGGGCCTAACTATCATGGTGGATGCAGCTTCTAATATGAAATGATTTTTAAAATGTTATCCAGGCCTCTTTTTTCACTTCGCCCCCTACGACATGAAATTTGAACAGGGTTTGCATATTTGGTTACTGAAGCTATTTGTTGGAGTAGAGAAAACGGAGGCGAGTATGAGGCAGAGGCCGAATTCCAGGTCTGAGCCGAGGAAGCGGAGGTTGAGTTTGAGCCGAGTAGCGGAGCGAGTCCCTTGTCGAGTCGAGGAAGTGGAGTCCGAGCAGAAGCGGCGAGTCCGAGTTGGAAACCAAGGAAGCAGAGTCCTTGCGAGGAGGTGTGACGGCCGAGGAAAGTGGAGGTTGAGTTGAGCGAGTAGGCGGAGCCGAGTCCTTGGTCAGAGCCGAGAAGTGGAGACGAGTCCGAGCCGAAAGTGCCGCAGTCCCGAGTCGGAACCAAGGGAGCAGAGTCTGAGCTGAGGAGCGGATGAGACTGAGCGAGGAGGTGGAGGCCAGGTTGGAGCCAAGGAAGCGGAGGCGAGCCGAGCAGGGTGGAAGCCCATTCCCGGGTCGAGCCGAGGAGTGGAGGGCCAGTCTGCGCGAGGAGGCGGGGAGTCTCTGTGTTGGAGCTGAGGAAGCGGAGGCCGAGTTCGAGCCGAGGAGCCAGAGCCGAGTCCCAGTGAGAGCTAGGGAGCGGTGTCCGAGCTGAGGATGCGAGGCTGAGTCGAGGAAGCGGAGGCTGAGTCTGAGCAGAGGAGGGGGAGGCCGAGTACCTGGTCACAGGTGAGGAAGTAGAAGCCGAGTCCAAACCGAAGAGGTGAAGCTGAGTCCGGTCGCAGCGAGGAAGCTGAGCCGGAGTCAGAGCCAAGGATGCCGTGTCCGGGACAGAGCTAAGGAAGCTGAGGCCACACCAAGTTGAGGAGGGCAAAGGCGAGTCCCGGGTCGGATCGCAGGAAGCAGAGGCCGATTACGAGCGAGGAAGTGGAAGCCGAGTCGAGGAGGTTTTGGCTGGATTGATCCAAAGAAGTGGAAGCTGAGTCGAGGAGGCAGTGGCCGAGACAGAGCCGAGGAGGTGGAGCCGACTCAGAGCCAAAGAGGCAGAGGCCGAGTCGGAGCCTAGGAAGTGGAAGCGAGTTGAGGGGAATATAGGAGGCCGAATCGGCAGCCGAGGAAGTGGAAGCCGAGTCGAGGAGGCGGACACCGGTCAGAGCCGAGAAGTGGAAGCCGAGTCTGAGGAGCGTGGAGCTGAGGAAGCGGTCAGGGGACCGGTTTGGAGACGAAGAAGTGGTTTCGTCACACTTATTGAAAAAAAAAAACATTTTGCATTTCTGATTTTGATCTCGGTTTGATTGATCGTGTGGTGTTGATGTGCTGCAGGCATGATGGGCCGAAGCTCCACCAACATCAAATTTCCTTGTGTGAAATACAGGCCCACAAATGTATAAACAAACAACAAAATCCGGTGGACGTCACTCTGACGCTGAACGGGAAATCCGGTCTGACCTGGTCGTTGTTTTTAGGAGTTCCATCACTGCACTGTACATTCCCGATTCCGCCGTCATGCCGGCTATGTCTTCGTGGCGAAATGTCAAACTACAGGGCGCGGAAGATGGACCTGGAACTAAAACAACGACCAGGTCAGACCGGATTTCCCGTTCAGCGTCAGAGTGACGTCACCGGATGTTGTTGTTGTTTATACATTTGTGGGCCTGTATTTCACACAAGGAAATTTGATGTTGGTGGAGCATTCGGCCCATCATGCCTGCAGCACATCAACACCACACGAATTTATCAACACCAGATCAAAATCAGAAAATGCAAAATGTTTTTTTTTTTCAATAAGTGTGACGAAACCACTTCTTCGTCTCCAAACCGGCCTCCCCCTCCTCGACTCGGCTTCCACTTCATCGGCTCTGACCCGGTGTCCGCCTCCTCGACTCGGCTTCCACTTCCTCGGCTCCGATTCGGC
>CM068956.1:27606671-27617141 GCA_035128595.1 Eptatretus atami | reverse complement strand
TTTTTTAACAATCACATTTTAAAAAAACAACTTGATCTCCCAAAGGGATTTACAATGGACCCATTTCAAAGTTCAGTGAGTGGGCTATTACCCATGATTACATCCAGAAGACATGTCTTTATGGCCAATGACTTCTATGATAATGCATCAATACATAATAATCCATATAGTGCATCTTCATGATGATAGTTACCTTAGTTGCATCTTCACTTAGTTCCTGAATTTACATCTAAAATAGCATGACCCTCAACTCACAGAGCACCATTGCATCATGGCTCATCGGCACAAGTTTCTGGATTTCTTGTCTGTTATAATGGCATTGTATATCTATAGTGCGATATGTGATTGAAGAACAGATTTAATAAACCAACCTACTGAGCAATTGTATCCATCAAAGTCATGTAAATGAGAATATTTTGAAAAGATGGAATAATAGAATGACAAAATGCACTTCACTTTCAGTGAACTCATACAGCAAAGGTGCCCTCTGTTGACTGAAAGCCACTTTTATGGGAGAATTTATTATTTTGTTGCCCTTGAATAAAGTTGTTGGCAGGCAGAGCATTTTTAACTAAAAAAATCGACCGTTATGCAGTTGCTGTGGGCCCTACAGATAATTTAGGTTTAAAGGGGTACAAATTCCTCCCTTTCCACCCGACCCCCCCCCTTGTATCCACTTACATCTTCATCTCATAGGGCCCAATATGCAACTATATGAACTGTGGTATCCATGTGATCCTTGCCTGAAAATAAAGTGAACAAATCCGAAAATTCAGATTTTCTTCAAGATTTTCGGAAAAAGGGGCCAAATTTGACCCTCTTAATTCATCCCCTTTTTAAGACTGAGTAATGGGACGTTTTTCAAAAACTGCCCACAATATGTCTATATCAAAACACAATATTTGTTTTAAAGAGAACTATATTGAATATTAATATTTACTAGCCGAAACACACCGTCACAGACAGATTCCGTTCATTCAACCACCCTCACCAGCTCACCCATCACTCTGAAGGGACATGGCACTGGACAAGGGCGTGCTTGTCCCCGCCTACTCATCCCCGCCCCTGCCCCTTCCCCGCACTTCAACTTGCTTACCCCGGCCAAAATGTACGTACCACCCAGCCCGGCCTCTTCCACTGGGCTTTTTTCCCCCGCCCACTTGACCCCGCCCCCTACTGCCACCCCCCTCACACTACCCACCTAATCACCCCAGCCCCCGCCCCATTTCCCCCCCCATCTCCCGCTTTCATTTGTATACCCACCCAAATAATTTGCTTACCTTGCCCCGCCTCTTTCACCCTCGCCTCCCGTCTCCAACGAAAGTGTTTCTTCTCTTCAGAGTTGGAAGGTTACTATTGCCTACGATGTGCGCATGCACTCCTTACAGGTACGCAGTGTCCTTTCATCCAGTCCCGGTCCACAACACAAGTAACCGAGAAAAACGTGACGCGACCCGAGAGGAGCACAAAATTGGATCCTTCAGTATTAAATATTATAGAAGATTCATGTTTATTGTTACATCTTTTTGTGTCAAATTCAACATTCTGAGGTAGTCAGCATGTGCAGAAGAAAGGGTTTTAACATTTGCAGACGCATTTTCGAGAGTGGAATTCACCTGCTCAGTGGTTGACGGTCTGTCGCTCGACAGACGTAATGACGTCAGCGATGACCGACTGATGTCCATTGACGTCCTGAACGCCTCTCAGGGTGACTCCACACGTCACCTTAAAACGAATGTAAGAACGAAAGAAGTGTTTATTCTGCTTCAGAGTTGAAAAGTTGACTATTGCCACTTACATGCGATGCACTCTTACGGTACGAAGTTTCTTTTCAGTCCGGTCACAGTACCGAAAAAAACATGACGGACCGCTCGGAGAGCACAAAATTGGTCCTTTCAGCGTTAATACAGTATACAGATTCTTCTTCTTCTTCTTTCGGACTGCTCCCGTTAGGGTCGCCACATGCGACATCCATATGAATCCTCAATCGTGATTGCCATGTTTTACACGCGGAATGCCTTCCTGAACGCAACCCAGGTCGCCTCTTACGACAAATGGATGTGGTACAAACCTATTTTAACCGGCGGTATACACTGGCCCCAGTACACTGGTACTCATTTTCGCGACCTCGGAAACGCGATGACGGCTGAGTCAACCCCCTGGTGTTATTAACACTTGGTATATACATATAATAACACAATTATAGTATACATATATAATATATATATATTATGTCTATATACATACAATATATGTATACAATACACCACAATGCAGCTATATATATATTATATATACACACACACATATATATATATAAATATATATATATATAATATATATAATATATATATATATTAGTGGCCCAAGGGCTTGAACTCAGGACTTTTTTGGGTCCCAAGCGCTGGCCCGGAAGTCACTGCGCCAACACCAGCTTTTAATTTATATATAGATTCTGAAGGTTTAAACTAAGCAGTCCCTAAATTTAGGGGGTTTTAAGAGGTCCACATGCCACGTTTTGGACGCCTGGAACCTTAATAATACCTGATTGAAATGTTTTACTATCAACTTGTAGCTAATGTTTGAGCTACAAGATAAGAGTGTCATTTGCTGCTTTGTGACTATGGCTATCAGTAAGAGCAATATGAAAATCTCCACCCCAATTTGGACAATTTTCCAAATTGTGTTTTTTGGGGAAAAGGATTAATTTAAGACCCTTTTCGAGAAACTCTGGGGTGGCATCCACCCTGGTCCAAAGCACCAACCCCATGGCCTAACTATCCATGGTGGATGCCAGCTTCTAATATGAAATGATTTTTAAAATGTCTTTTCTGGTTTTGCCTCCTACTCATGTCAATCAGCTGGAAATTGATGGTTGAACGCAACCTTGACATTTGACTTTTGAATCTAAAAAAAACATCCGCTGTCTAACTTTTGATTGGTGAACCAACTCGGTCACCAAAATATGGAAATCTTGAATTTCAATTCATTTGGATGAACGTTGACGATTGTATGTGACGTTGACCTTTGACCTCTTCACAACATTGTTAATTTGGTCTTCTACATCTTCTCATTGGGGTAAGGCTCATCATCAATGACATCCATGCCTCAACCAGAAACATAAAATATACGAAGCATCGAAGGTTTAAATTACACACACACAATTGGGGGGGTGGGGGGACTGATAAAATACCACTCAACTTTGAACCAAAACCTCCGGCTAATGACCTCATTATCGAGGTCGAGGGCTCCTATCTGGTGCAGTGCTCTGTAAGAACCTTCCCGGTTGACAGTTCTCACCACCCTCCCTCGTTGCAAAAGGTGCAAATACTGTTCGCCTCCTGAACACTGCTTCCCTTGAAGAAACCTGCTCCAAACGGTGTAGTCTTGGTTTGGGATTGAATTTTTTAACGTGACACCCCGTTGGGGAAAAGGACAGGGAAGAACCTCTTCTGCCCACCATTTGATGTTCGTCTTGCCTCCGTTTCAGGTGTTCAAACGACTGACCTTCAACATGACGTCCATCCCAAAAGACTGAGCATCTTTGTTTGGGGCTTAGTTGTCATCTGGAGAACTTCCGTGACCGTGGAGATGCGAAGGTTGGTTTCTCAATGGATTTGTCTTCTATGAGGTTAATTTGAAAAAACTAGCGGGGTGACCCTCGCGAAAGTGTGGGCTAACTCCGCAGGGGGCCAAAAACCAAAATGGCCACCACCCACCATCTTGATAATTGGTTTTTCAATGGTTTGGCCTAAAGTGCTGATTCAGCAAATGCTTTCTGGGGTTTTGGGGTCGAGGAATTCATATTTAATATCAGTTTTAATGATCCGACCTCATTATGGCCTCCAAAACAAAGATGGCCGCGCCCGCCATATTGTAAATTGGTTTTTCAATGGTTTGGCCTAAAGTGCTGATCAGCATATGCATTCTGGTTTTTTGGGGTCGAGAAATCATATTTAATATCAGTTATGATCCGACCTCATTATGGCAATCCAATCAAAGATGGCCGCTGCCGCCATATTGTAAATTGGTTTTTCAATGGTTTGGCCTTCGTGCTGATCAGCAAATGCTTTCCTGGGGTTTTGGGGTCGAGGAATTCATATTTAATATCAGTTTTATGATCCGGCCCTCGTTATGGCTCCAAATCAAAGATGGCCGCCGTCACACCATATTGTAAATTGGTGTCTTCAATGGTTGGTAACAAACAATTGCCCACCCTCCCCAAAGTCAGCAAAGTCCTGATCCCAAAATGACCCATCTCATGAAATGTGCATATACTCCGACATGTTTATTCATCATGTCAGCAACAGTTGTGGTGGATTACATGTTAACTTAGGTCCTTAGGCTTCATTTCTGTCATGAAATCATTTAATCACACAACCTGGGCACGTTTAGGGTAAACGAAGCACTCCAAGACCTTTGAATTTCGGTGTCCTGCCTGTACACCTTAGTTACTCATCCGAATCTGTAGATTCCCCGATCTCACTTTCATCATAACTGCACTCATACATGCTATCGTCTGGGCATCAGAAAGTTTGAGCTTCTTGGACAAGGCAGGGCTGGTGTGGCGCACTGGTTTGCACTTCCCTTATGATTTCCCAACCATGGCCGATTGGGGACGGATGCTCAACCAAGTTGTAATGGAGTTGGCAGTAGGTGAATGAAGTTCGTTCGTTCCACATGTTGATTCAACGTGTCATCATGGTGGAAATCGGGCTGTACTCTTTTTCTTCATTTTATCCACTTGCAAGCTCTGGCTCTGTCCACAAGTACATCTGCATTCTCATCGTCGACCTTTGAAAGGACAAATGTTCATATCAGCTTTAATATCGTCCTGTAATTCAAGACTCTTCCCAACTCGCCCAAGAAGCTTCTCGAGCTTCAGATCATTCACCAACACTTCTCCAGCAGTTTTTTTCCATGACCATAGAAACTGATGTGTGATCACTACGGTTATCAACATGGAGAGGTATTGTAATATTTTGCGACATCCTCTGAGAGCATGGCATGACAATTGACTAAACCCACCTTGCGTTTTATCAGCAGATCACCATGAGTTGATGTGAGACATATGCCGCTTGGACATACACATCTGTGTCCTACCTGTCTATAACAACTGCCCCAGTGACGTGTGTTGGTCCGTAGTCTGGCATAGACAGATAGTGCATTGTATCTGCCTCAGGATGCTTGAATCCAAAGTTTGGGTCGGCACGCATGTGCTCAAGTCGATTGACTTTCTCACCCTTGCAGTATATGATCCTACCTTTCACTTGACCAGCATGTGTTTTCATCTGTTCCATCACAAGTTTTGCAATCTGACCTTGTATACCGAATTGACCATCTAAGTTGTGACCAACAGATCCTGGAAATATGTCTCAGGCTTGGGAACACTTTGGGATGTGTTGATTGTTTGGCTCCGTCGCTCGTGCTCATCATCCTTGATCTAACGGAAGGTCATACCTGTCATTTGACTAGAATATCAGACGTTCATCAGACGTGGCGTGAGATGAACCTATATGATGCAGATCTTATCTAAATAGTCATTCAGCGATATTGCAAACCATACCCTTTTTACGGCCTCTACGATCGTCACGATGTAGGGGTAGCGCTAACCGCCAGATCAGTCCATGTCCACAAGGCTGATGTGGTTCTGTGGTTTCTCAGGAACTTGGTGTAGCCTTGAATTTGTACAACAGCTTGCTCTTACAAGTTTTTCGCATTGAGCCATCTACATTGTAGCTGACAAGCACTCATCAGTAACTCGCCAATTCTAGAACACAGACTCAAGTTTGACCATACGCAGATCCCACTGTAAGGTCTATCAAGGTAGCCACACCCAGACTCTCCATTTGGGTCCACTTTCAATGGCTGGTACCAGAGGGATACAAGACCTGTCCCTTGCAAAATTCAGTCTTTTATTCCTGTGAATTGTTGCAGTGAAGGCTGGATTTCGTAAAAACACGCTCCTGTAGGAATTTTTCATCCTGCGTCTGACCATCCTGTAGTGCTCGTCTTGAGTTCATTGACGAGCTGTGGTGAGGCAACAGACCGGACTGTAGCAATCTTATGTGTTGGTTTTGATTCATCATGGATCGGCTTAAACTCAGTCAAGCACGCTGAAGATCCTGAACTGCCTGCTCATCTTTTTTCATTCTAGCTGGTTGATCACTCAGCATGTTTCCTATTTCGACGCTTTGCACTTGAGATTCTGATTAACAGCAGCTTTTACCCTGCAACATTGTTTGCATCCTCTGTTGTTGAAAAGGTTGCTTTCTCATTCTGCATGGAGTTGAAGCCACCCGATTTCAACTTCGAGTTGAGATTCATTAGTCGTTTCTAATCCAAAGGTCCATTGGCTTGGCAAGAATAGGGTAGCCCTGTCATTGACTGTGCAATAACTCATTGAAAAGGCCATTTGTTCATCTGACGTGAAGACAGCATTGCCCAATAATCGGGCAACCACCGCCCATAATCATCGGTTATCGTACGCCATCACGTCCAGGCAACATGTGGTATGTTGATGATAAGTATTGGCGGGCCATTTCGTGCATGACCAATGCATCAATACTTTGAACTAGAGGATCACTCATTGCTATGAACGAGAGCCAGAAGTCACCCATGTCGGTACCAGTCCCTTCTCATAAACTTTTTTAATCAGCTTCCTTTTTATCTCATCCTCCTCCTGGAGATCACTGTGTGCCTTTTGAAGGACCTCTTGTGTCTCAGTAAGTGCTTTGCGAAGAATTGTCCCACATTGGATTTGATGTCTTCAGAAGAGTCTCCTTGCTCCAGGAGTTTACACAGACGATTATGGATAAGGACCTCTCTTAAGAGCATAATGCAAGCGGCATTCCCTGCTGTAGTGCTTCCACGTAGTGCCTGGGTCCAACAGATCCCTCCACTACTACGCTCCAGCTGAACCAGAGATCTGCCATCACAGACCTCCTCAATCTCTTATAGACAGCATAGATGAAGGACATCTGCTGGTGAAATGCACCAAGAATTGGATGATGTTCTTAAACAATTCTGGATTCTCTGCTTTCAGCTGCACAATTGGTCTATTAGGTTGGCATGTCACCTACGAGAAAGGTGAATGGAATACTCCTTCTCACCGCATGCTGCAAGTAGTTTCACCATTATATCATGTCACGACTTGTTTGCTTGGAGGTTCATTGTAGGAAGTGTGATAGTAGTGGCTTGCTCCTTTTGAGTGGTGGATGATGGCAGGACTGGGCACCGCTGGTATGCTGGAACACATTGCTTATCAGGAGGTGGTTCTTGTTCCATGCTATCTGCTCCGAGATGTGCACTGTATACACAGAACGAGCACTGAGCATTGCGGGTTCAAGCCATCCACAGGTGGAGTCTACCTTCTCCGAGCTGGTGGTTCACTCGATCCTAACCAGGAGGACACCTGTATTGCTAGAACCTGTGTTAGAATTGCTTTGCACTTTGCGTCAGCGTTGCAGAAACTTTCTTCTTCCACAAGCTTTGAAGGAGGATCCTTGTTAGGTTTCTTATCATAGTCCTGTGGCTGTACAGACATGACGTTTTTGTTCGATGAGCCCCTGAGCATTGCAACTTGCATGTATCAATTGTTGAGTCATCATTGTCAACAACCACGGAATGGTCTGTTTGCCACATCTGCGATCTCCTGTGGGTAGGTTCCCGATTGCGTTAACATCCATTAAAGCCCAGTGATCATAGAGGAGCAGAGTGTACTGCATAGCTGATGCAAACACCACTCTTGTGTAAAGTATTACCCAGCTCTTTACTCTGTCCATACATGTACAGTTACCCCATGTTTATAACTGCTGTGGTGCGCTGGTCCCGTGATGTAGTAGGAGATCAGAGAGGCGAGATCTGAGAGTACTGGGGCTGATGTTGGAGTTTTCTGTCAGGTTGCTTCAGCCAGGTCACCAGCTGTACGCGAAACTCACATACCTCTTCAGTCTTCTAGATTATCTTCTCGGGGTGGCCAGCGGACAGAAGATGTATTCTTTACCTCTTGGAAATTCTTCGGGCCATGTTTCGCAAGGAGAATGCTCATCACTATGCCAAGGGGACTGACATACTGCCTCAATGTAGTTACCTCACCTACAAACATCATAGACCAACTCAACTCCTTGTTTTCCTTTCACTTCTCCTTTGAAACCAATACTGTGTTGATACTCTTAATTAACAATTCCTTGATATAGGAAGATTTGACATCACCTACTGGATATCCGTCGTCACTTACAATACGTTTGTAATCTTCTAGAAGAGACTGCAAAGAACGTATTTCATGCTCAATTAAAGATGACCAAGTCCACATGTTGAAAAACACACTCCTGGCCTCTGGAAGACACACACCTCTGGCAGGTTGCATCGCAACTTCAGGCTTCAACTTTTGTGACTGATGTATTCTGCCACAACAGGTGTGGTGGTACAGATAATATATTTGCAAAAGGAATCTGCCAGTGGCTTGATGTTTGATTCAATAAGCCGAGTCAAAACCGATCTCTCAGCTGCCTATCTTCTTCGATCAGGATATGATGCGTCTTGAAGGCTCGCCATGCTGATTTTGTATTGATTCTAAAGAGCTTGCTGCGTGATCTGTTGGAGTGCTTGGTGTCCTCACCTTTCATACACCAACACACCTTCGTTTTATCATGGAGAGGTCCACCCATTGAGGAACGCAGACGCTTGGGTGATAAAAGGGTCTCTGGATCATAATCACAACCGTTCTGAACCAGAGTTTGACTGAAACTCTGGCAATGTCACTTCTTTCTCTTTTTTGGCGTTTATGGCTTTCCCGAGGTTGGACGATGATGATGGTGTGACATAACATGAATCGGCACTAGTAACCAGTTGGCCTCTTATCCCATGCAGTGTTTGTTATGAACATCACCAAATTTGTCCAGTGCTATCCAGTTTTTGAGTTCGCTTGTAAAGTTCCAATTTAGCTTGCGTATAGTATCAGCAGCATTGCAAGGCTTTCCCACATTTTAGGCATGCATTCATAAGACATGACTGGGTAACAGGAACGGCTTTGAAGTAGCGTTTATCCTTTATACTGATGCCTCAGAAATGCAGAGCAAGATGCATGCAGACCTGAAAGTATAAAACCAACGTCTAATTTGAAACGACATGCCCAGGCTTTTATCCTCAGATGCAGTGGTATCCTCAGATGCTTTTATGTTTTTATCCTCAGATGCTTTTATGTTTCTATCCTCAGATGCAGTGGTATCCAAACAGCACACATGCAGGTAGACCTGAAAAATACAAAAGTACATACACGTTATTTTATAAAAGTATGAGGCATATGCAGCCTCAGCGCTGTTGGCAATGACATTTACAAACTATTTTTTAAGATGGCCGACGGTGGCAATCTTGGTATTGCTGCTCATACGAGATCAGACACATAACTGATATTAATATGAATTCCTCGACCCCAAACCCCAGAAAGCATATGCTGATCAGCACTGAGGCCAAACCATTGAAAACCAATTACAATATGGTGGGCGGCGGCCATTCTTGATTTTGGAGGGCCATAATGAGGTCGGATCATAAACTGATATTAAATATGAATTCCTCGACCCAAAAACCCAGAAAGCATATGCTGATCAGCATCTTAGGCCAAACCATTGAAAAACCAATTAATCAGATGGTGGTGGTGGCCATTTTGGTTTTTGGCCCCTGCGAGTTAGCCCCACACTTTCGCGAGAGTCACCCCCGCTACTTTTTCAAATTAACCCTCATAGAAGACAAATCCATTGAAGAAACCAACCTTCGCTCTCCAACGGTCAACGGAAGTTCTCCAGATGACCCAACTACCTACAGTTGTAGTCGATTTCCCTGAGTGTAATTACTCCAGCTACTGCCCCCATTGTTTGTACATTTCATCTGTTGGTGATCTCAACCCCCAGATTTCATCACGTCCTCCATTTGTGTAACTTATCGATTCCGCCACGGTGAGCCTCCGAACCCGATGGGCACAGATCGACATCACCTGGTTGAAATGTCCATCTGGTGGAACGATTTATGAACCTACAAAAAACCGTTTAATACGTGTAATTTATTTTCTCCTTTACTTTTCTGTTCAAAGTTGAAATGTCCATCTGGTGGACGATTTTAGAACTACACGGTTTACGTGTAATTTATTTTCTCCTTTACTGTTCAAAGTTGAAATATCCATCCGGTGGACGATTTTATGAACTACCACCGTTTAAGTGTGATTCATTTTCTCCTTTATTTTCCTGTTCAAAGTTAAAATGTCCATCTGGTGGACGATTTAAGGAACTACACCGATTACGTGTAATTTAGTTTCTCCTTTATTTTCCTGTTCAAAGTTGAAATGTCCATCTGGTGATCGATTTTATGAACTACACCGTTTACATGTAATATATTTTCTCCTTTATTTTTCTGTTCAAAGTTGAAACGTGGCATCCGGTGGACGATTTTATGAACTACACCGTTTAAGTGTGATTC
>CM068956.1:27574360-27589590 GCA_035128595.1 Eptatretus atami | reverse complement strand
AGTTGCTAATTAAAGTCAATTTTGGGGGTACTTCCAGTGGCGCCCCCTAGCTTGTCCCACTTTCGCGGAATTTAAGAATCCCCATTCTTAAGATCGGACGCCTCACCCTGTATAGTGAACACCTCAAACCTTTTGGGCGCAAATTGCTAATTAAATCTCACTGGGCTCCCAGACCAAATAGTTACCTAACCATTTGCATTGAAGTGTTTCTCCTAGGTTTCGACACATCTTATGTTTCAACCTACTCGATATAATAGTTGATCGTCATCTTCTATAGGTCAATTCATATTAAACCAGTCTCATTAGTGTGGAGATTATAGATCATTGTTTGTCAGGTCAGGTTCGATCTGTGACCTGCTACAGGTACCATGTAAACCTGTATAACCTGTTCCATGGTCGGTGTTCGGCGACTAAACCGTCTCCCCCACCAGGTTTTCTGGTGAGGAGGGTGTTTGGATATGGACACCCAGCAGGATTAAAACAAAACCTGTCAAAGGGCGGAGGAGCTCCTTGTGAGCCAACGGCCATCCATATCTAGTGCCCAACTGTGTCTGCGGACGTCCTCCTGCAGTTGGGTTACTTTTTTATTAGGAGGTTGGTGGTAGGATTTGCACTCCGCCACCGTTAAAACCCTTCATTCCGCCAAAACACAAAAACGCAAAAAAATCTGAAAACCCACTCCGTGGAAGTACCTCCTTTGCAGCTTCCCTTCGCAGGCAGCTCACCGATGACGGGATTGGGGCAAAGCCTTCGGGACCCCCAATCTTTGATGATAGGAGGGAAACCACGGGGGTAACATCCCTGGGTCAGATTGCGGAGAAGTGTGTCGGAGTGGTGCTGAGGTGTCGTCCACCAGACGGCGGTCTCCCTTGGGTAACCTGAGGCGGTCCCTTCGGGTGGTGCCTGGAATATCCTATCCCTAAGAGAGGATGATCACCTGTCTCTGTTATCATCTGAGCTCAAGCGTTTGGACATCGGGATTGCAGCTCTCTCTGAGGTTCGGAGACCGGATTGCGGCGAGATAATGGTGGGTGGTTACACCTACTATTGGTCTGGTCGCTCTGATGGTTACCATAACCAAGGAGTTGTGTAGCTGTGTCCAATAAGCTGACCCCAATGATAATTGAGGTAACACCGGTCAACAGCGTATTATGAGATTAAGGATTCGTCACTCCTTAGGTGTCATTTCCCTGGTCTCTGTTATGCTCCGACTGAGGCGAGTGATCTCACCGTGAAGGATGCATTTCTACACCACGCTCAGGTCTGTGGTTGGTCAGTGCCCCAGACGAGATACACTCTAGTCTTGGGGATTTCAATGCATCGACTGGAACTGATGGGATGGTTATGAGGTGTGTTGTTGTCCCCATGGTCAGGAACTATGAACCAGAATAGCACTAAGTTCCTTGACTTTGCAAGAAGTCATGGACTTAGGGTGGCTGTTCATGGTTTCAGCGCCCACAAGCTCATCGCTGGACTTGGTATTCAACGCTGGCGGTGTGGCCAAGGAGATTGACCATGTCCTCATTGACGGTCGTTGGAAGATGATCCAGAACTGCAGGGTCTTCCGGAGTGCTCAGTTCCTCAATACTGACCACAGGCTTGTTGTAGCAACTCTAAAGCTGGCACCTTAAATCCTGGAGAATGTACCATCCCAGCCTAGGCTGGATGTTGGCAAGCTCAGGAATGAGAGAGTAGCTGAGGAGTTTGCGAACAGGCTGAGTGGACACTTGGGGGTCTGGGTGCTTTGGGGGATCCTGAAGAGTTGTGGAGTGCCTTCAAGACCACCGTCCTCGATGTTGCCGGTGGATGTCTTGGAACTCACCGCAGCAAAGAAGAATTTTGTCTCTCAAGGGACACTGGATACCATTGACCAGAGTCGCAGGGCCAGGCTGAATGGCAGAGCTGAGCGTTTCAGGGAGCTGAGGCGTAAAACTGTACGTGCACTGAGGGTGGACAGGAGGCCTATGTGCGAGGAATCTGTGAGGGGTAGAGCATCACCTGTGGACAGGTGATTCTCGTCCCGCTTACAGGGAATTCGCGCATTGCGTTCATCCAAGGCCCATCCCTCGGAGCACTGCAGTTAGAGCAGAGAGTGGTAGGCTCTTTGCAGAGGAGTCTGAGTGAAGGCCCGCTGGGCCGTTACTTTGAGCGTTGTACCAGGCCTGATCCCCCAGCTGTCGAGTTGGACGTCAAGGGTGTTACAGTCCCTGTTGCTGACCCTCGAATCAACTGTGGTCCACCTTCGCTTGTGGAAACACGGGCTTGCGGTGAACCAGTTGAAACGGGGCAAAGCTCCAGGGATCTGTGGCATCCATGCTGAACTTCTCAAGGCTGGTGGAAATGCTGCACTCGTGTCGTGCATGCAGTTTTGTGCTCTGCCTGGAACACAGGCATCATCCCAACCGATTGGAAGAGGGGCCTTGTTGTTCCTCTCTGGAAAGGGAAGGTGATCGCCAGACTGCAACAACTACCGAGGGGTGACGCTGCTCTCAGTGCCGGGCAAGGTTTTGCTCGGATAATTCTTATAGGGTTCGCCAACCATCTGCTTGAGCACCAGCGTCCAGAGCAGTCAGGCTTTACACCAAAGAGGTCAACGATTGACCGTAATCCTTGCTCTTCGTGTCCTCACCGAACGCAGACGAGAGTTTCGGCAGGGGCTGCTTGCAGCCTATGTTGATCTCTGTAAACGTTCGATCAGTGAATCGGGATGTCCTCTGGAGGATTCTTGGTCTTCGTGGGGTGCCACCAAAACTGATCGATCTGATGTCTGAACTCTACTCTGGTACTGAGAGTGCTGTGAAGTGTGGTGGTACCATCTCTGACTTATTTCCAGTTGTTACTGGAGTTCGTCAGGGGTGTGTACTGCGCCCCCACACTTTTCAGCACTTGTATGGACTGGATTTTTAGGGAGGATGTCGGAGAGATCAAGCTGCGGTGCATCGTTTGGGAATGTCAAGATCTCGGACCTTGATTTTGCAGATGATGCAGTCATCTTTGCGGAGACTTTAGATATCCTTTTGGGGGCCCTCCGAGGTGCTGAATGAGGAGTCGGAGCCACTGGGATTACGGGTTTCTTGGGTCAAAACTAAGATCCAGGCTTTCGTGACATCTTGGATGCTGCTGTCCTGTCTGTTTCTGTTTGTGGTGAGGTTTGGTGAGTCGTGGAGAGATTCACTTACCTTGGCATGATATTCATGTCTCTGCTGGCTGTGAGTCAGAGGTCAATAGACGTCTGGGTCGGCCTGGGGAGTCATGGATTCACTGGATCATGGGGTGTGGCGCTGCCGGTTACCTGTGCGGGAGGACGAAAGTCCGAGTCTTCAGGTTCCTTGGTACTTCCAGTCTTGCTCTATGGATGCGAGACTTGGATCTGACCAAGGATCTGAGACGGAGACTTAATTCCTTGGACCAGGTCTCTTCGGAGAATCCTTGGCTATCGCGGTCGGATTTGTGTCCAACGAGCGTTGCTGAGAGAGACTCGGATGAGATTTGTTACCTGCATAGTCGTGAGCGTCAGTTGCGGCTGTATGGACATGTGGCTCGTTTTCCTGATGCTGATCCTGCTCACCAGATTCTCTCAGCGAGGGGTCTCATGAGTGGAGGAGGCCAGTGGGCCGACCACGTGCCTCGTTGTTGCAGCAGGTTGACCATCATCTCAAGGAGATGGGGATGGGCCTGGCATCTGCCTGGGGGATGGCCAGACGGAGGCCCCTGGAGTACGCGGAAAGTGGACGCAGCGACGTGCTGTTTCTGGCACATGCTCCCAACCTGACCTGACCTATAGATCATGTTTATAAGGTTGTCCAATGTCTGTTCAATGTTTTCATGATTGATCAATATATTATAGGCCATACAGGGTAGCTTTAAGCTACTCACATAGGGGGAAGCTTTAAGCTACCCACCTATGCCTATAAATATATGATCAATCATGAAAACATTAATGAGACTGGAACTGGTTCAATATGCTTCGACCTACTACAGAAAGCTACCCTCTATAATATACACATATTAATAGGAGGCCATAGGTTAGTCTGTAGATTATAGATCATATTGTTACGAATTCTGGCCCGTCCGGCGTGCGATCGGCCGCTTGACTCGAATGGCGGCCGCCTCGCCACCCGAACGGACAATTCAGTCGTGACCCTCCGGGAACTACCGCCAGGAGCCAGTCACGGGTGGGGGTTTAACCCCACTACCACCCAGTCCGCAGTCCACCCGCGCGAGATCGGGTAAATCGCCGAAAGTCGATATACCTATGGTACTCGCACGGGTAATCTGCCGAGGGATGGGACCACGCTACATAACAAAAGAAAACATTTCAGTGGGAAAAGCCACTTAAGAAGGCCACTAATTAGCACTAATTAAGGGAAGTTAATTAGCATTTGAGCCCATCAACCGAGGAAATATTGTCTAAAACATAGGCGGAGGACTGACTGAAAATCGTTTCACTTACTTTAAGAAAGATAATCTGTGGGATTTCCGTACTTAAGAAGGTGTAACTACCCCACGTATTCCCCAATATTGACTTTAATTTAGCAAGTTCATGCCCAAGCGTTATAAGACCTTTATTCAATGGCATTGCTGAGCTGATTCTCAAAACATTAGCTTAATAAAACCATTTCCATGGGAAAAGTCACCTTTTCCTTGGGAAGAAGTCATTTAAGAATACCACAATTAGCACTACTTAAGGAGTTTTAATTAGCAATTTGATCCCAAAATGATGAAATTTCTGCTGACCACATGGTTGGGAAATGACCCAAATAATATCAACTATCTTAAAAAAGTATTATGGTCTACCTGCGGGAACCTTACTTAAGGAGGCGGTACCACCACACGTAAACAGAACTAGTAATGATGGACTTCAAATCTTTTGGCCTGGTCTATATTCAGTTCATAAATCTCGAAAAAATTAAAATTTGGGAAAAAGGGATAGCGTCTAACCTCCATTTCACTTTCTCCACGAGGTCGCGTTCGATTCATCAGCCATGGACCATCCCGAATGGTTTCGCTTTTCTGTTGCCTCAGTCATAGACACCAAGTCGACTTCACTCCGTTGACGTCTTTGGGGACATTTTGCCTGGTAGCAACTCAAAATACACTAACTCTGCAGTTAGTGGTGGGTAAAAGTAGAAAACCATAGAAGATGCTTAGTCCATTGGTTCTGGATACCAGCATTGGTTTCACATTTGTTTTCTCTTAATGTTTGACAGGTTTGGTAGAAATGGATGACCTGGATGCAACCCCAGAGAACACAGAGCCAGGTTCTCAAACGTATGATATGACTGCAGTACGTCAGAATCAACAGTGGAAGACGCTGAACGCCCGTTGCATCCTCCATGTAGACGAACACCCTACCAAGTCACCAAAGATTACAGGTTTTTACCCTCTCTGATGCTACCTGGAATGCAGTCAGAAAGCTGCATGTTAGTCGCAAGCAGAAAAGGCGCTTCCTTTTCATCAAAAATTCTATGGTGTTATCCAGACTCCCAGATAAAACCATCAAGTTTGAACGGTTACCACAGCAGTTGTTACAAAAAATTTTACGGCGTGACATCTGAACAGGAGAAAAAGAAGCGCCTACCAGGAAGCACTTACGGTCAGCCTCGCGACCCAAACGCTGGTAGTACCACAACTACTGGCATATTTCCTTAGACAGTGTCTGTTTGTAGCCAAGTTCCGAAAAGAAAAAGTCCGGAAATGAGAAGTACTTGAACATGTGAAAACTCAAGAAGCCGAAAGACGCATTCGGGAAGCCTGCTTAGAGGTTGAGAGATGACAGAATTTACTCGCAAAAATAATCAGGAGTTGACATGATCGCAAAGGAGGTAAAGTACATCAATTCATGTAGAAGCGAGTATTTGAAGTCGGCACAAAGGTGTACATCCCACTGTCACTGTGGAGGAAGTTGATACCTTGGGTTCCAGCATTGATGGGATCCACTCGTATATAGATAACATCGGTGATTGTGAATAAGAGGTCGGAACTCCTGACATCCCTGTAATGCCAGTATCTCGACATGTGCTTCAGACTCGGGAGAGTAAAACCAATGCACTCTGCACAAGCACTGATGGAAATGTCACCAAGCATTTCGGCTATCGTCTCCAGGTACATAGCCTGTTGACAAGAAGTCAGGAGTCATCATCTACAATCTAACATGGCACATGACAGTGTCCCGTATATAGCCTATGATTATGTCACTACCTCCAGAAAAAGACCATTACACAAACGGCACTCCTGCTGAGGAAGCTAGTTCATGAGTTAGAGAAGACCCCACTCTTCTGATGGTACCCAGTTTGATCAGATGTTAAGGAAGGTGAATGTATCCCTCACCAGAGCTGTACTAAGTTTTTCCAATATTCTCTATGGTGGCCCAAAATGGCAAGAGGCACACGGCACCGTACCCAAACGCTGGCAGAATCATCTGGTCAGGATGCAATGTTTGCCTATTCCAGGAAAGTCTGTGTGAAACCTAAAAAACATATTGCGCGCTTGGTATGGCCGTTAAGGAGTGATGGTAGCAAAGAAACTTGGAACAATCCAATCGGTAGGCACTGCTGAACCTTATAACTGTCTGAGAGGAACTGGGAAACTGGCCATCGGGTCTGCTATCGCAGGACAGAGAGGTAGCATGCCCAGAAGGTACTGGTCCAAGGATGCCATTTGGAGTTGCATTTGAATAACTTTGATGAACTCAAGAAACTCTGTCCGGATCGGGATACCCTCATGATACGATGGGAATCCTCTATCAAGTCTCTGGACGGAAACAAACACAAAGGAGCCTGTTGCGATCCCTGCTGTACAGGCAAAGGACCGCAAAGGGCCGAGAACAAAGGTCATTAGAAGCTCATGATCAGAGAACTTCCTCCTATAGAGGAAAGACCAAAGATGAATTCTTTTGAAGTACAAGAACACTGAGGTATTTCAATCAGCGGAAGTTTGTAAACAATGGTAGCACTTGGATTATGCCTGGTTTGAATGCGCTTCATGCCGCTCATGTGGAAAAGCGTCCATGTGGGTTGGTTCAATGTTCAAAAATACTATGTTGACAACTTGCCACAACAAGTTGTACGTTACTTGCTCCAATATGAAGACACCCATCAACAGGCTTAGATGTCATCCAGGAGACACTTTGTTTGTCACACAAACGTTTTGTGCTGAGAATGCAGGACAAACCTTATGGAGTGGTCATTATGACCTAAACGCCCTGCCAAACCAGCCATGCCACATCCAAGCATTGAGCAAGCCTAAGTTAATGACAACTCTTCATCATGCCTGGATGTTTCATGTAGGAGATGGCATTTTTCAAGCCTTGGGAAGTTAATTGAAGACTCAGGAGGTCCCAGCTATTGCAACTGAGACGGATGTCCTAGCCATGGATCCCTCAATGGCATTCATTAGCGGACCAAACAGGTTTAACGGTTGCAAGCCGACTGCATCCCTACTTGGTCTTGCAATTGGAAAGCCTTCACTTCCAAGCATTCGTCGATCATATGACCAGAAAGAAGAGCTGAAGGACTTGACCGACAATTTTATGTTCAACCTAGCCGAGACGCTTATTGAGGTAGTGGTGGCGTCAAGACGTGTTCATTCGGGTGTCTCGTCAATACAGGACTTACACAGAGAAGACCAGGTCTGGAGAACACGGTATCCACGGCACAGTTTGGATGATGTAACATTGATTACAATCCAGCACTATCACACTCTTGAAAGGGCCATCCAACAAACGACGGTCGACTTGTACGTACACAGCGTGACACCATCATAGATCTGTTCTTCGCTACAATCACGTGGAATTACTCACGCTGGTTGTCAAAGTTCCAGCTAGACTTGCTGAACATTGATGACACGCATTCCTGGCCTTCGAAGTATCCTTGAAGATGGTGTGTTCTCTGTACGGAGGACATCTCATCAGTTCAGCAGATGCCCTGTGACTTTACTTTTGGAGCAAAAAGTAAACGCCGATGCTGCTTCTAGACAGGGAACAGGTCTAGTCTCCGCTACGAACAACTTCTGTGCCCGAATGTGATGGAATGCCTACCAAGTCAACCCGATCTGCTTCATAGGGTTGGTGCAGGGAAATTGTCAGGTCTGACCACTAAGGGAACGATGTAAACTGCTGAGGTGGCAACCTTCGCGAAATCAGACGTGATAGACATTTGATCTGAACCAAAGTGATGGAGCAACATCAAAAAGTCACGGAAACCCTTTCCAGAGCACAGACAAAAGCTCACAAATCCTTGTCAACTGAATAACTGGAAAGGCAGGCTTCTCAAAGCCGTTGTGACTGTCTGTTGAATGTGGCCGCGAGAAAGGCGAGAACTTCACAAGAATTTAATCAGTGAATGCAGGAAGATCCGAGCGGATTTGAAAGACCCAATCGCCAAGCAGAAGCAAAACGTCCGTTTTGCGAAACTTGAAGACAAAACAGTACATACAGCGTGGTCTTTGCAAGTCTCGCATCCAAAAGTGGATAACGACCGCAAAGCACAAAGTCCCTCCAAGCTTCACGCGTCCTTGTACGTGCGAAAGGGAAAAGGAGAAGTGGATGCCTCTGAACAAGATACCAGATACCAGGTATTCCAGAAGGCTTTATGGCCAAAAGCGACAGCCAAGAATCCCTATAGAAACTGAACGCTTACGATGCCAGTTGGGCTGCCGCCTTGTGAATTCAGAGACTTGCCTCTCATGTCAACCGCTCCGCATTTCATTCGCCAACAATGTGGGGGCAAAATGCAGACCAGATAGAGATAGATCAGCATCCGAAACACATGACGGCTGGGACTGAGGGATGAATACCTACAACATTATGTGTTTCGTTCGAGGTCACAGCTTCCAGCCTAAAACTGGTTCCAGAGGAAGGCGACCAGCCTCCAGCATTGGGGACCCTGAGGAGGATTTTGATCTATCTTCTGAAGATGAAGCGGGGTGATCTTGGTTCCGATGAAGAGATTATCGAGGATTTCTGAAGTAAAAGGCTGGACAAGTTAGCATAAATTCAATTCCAGAAGAGAACTCTATGGCAAAAAATTGTCACTAAAATAATTTTATTTTGGACTGAGCATAAGTTCGTGTTAAAGATTAGTTCATGATTATCAGTTATTTGGTTTGATCGGTATTTGCCCTGTTTCTGTTTACATCTTATTTCCGTGCATAAAAGCTGATATTTGACTGCGTAAGGATTTTCTGGCTTTGTAATAAGTCTTGCCAAAAGGTTCCTCGAATCATAATGCCTATTGATGATGTATAATCAAACATATTTCATAACGTGTTAACCTTTTGAATTCAAAGTTTTTTTCCAAATATTGTATGAATGGTCATGCCTTATTTGTTTGTGATTTTTCTGTTGTACCATTTTTCATAAACTTTGCCGCTTGTTGGAATTCATAAATGTGTTTTGCAATTTGTTATCTCCGTTTGAGAACATTGCTCGGTTGTCGTAATTAAAACATTTTTTCACTAAAGTTAATATATATTTCGGACTGGGTGCAAGTCCCTTTACAGATTAGCAATTGATCATAATGTTGGCGTTTTCATAATTGCATATCTTATTTTTCTGTTTGTGCTATCTATTTTATTGCATCAAAACTGGGCATTCAACTGCGGTAAATATTTATGTGGCCTTGTTAATAAAACGTGCCCAAAAGGCCACGGAGTCATGATGTATTATTACTCAAACACGATTTTTCAAACGTTTGTACTTTGTTGAATTCATAAGTCTTAATTCCTCAATTACTGCTTGATGTCTCCTTCGGTAAATAAAGGATCCTATGATACTTTCTTAGTCGAATGATTGGTCACCTCTCTGCTCCGTTTGAACACGAATCTCATGATGGGCTAAATAGGCTAATGTAATTGAAGTTAATTGAAAATTGACTTTAGTCGTGCAGTCCTCGCCTACGTTTTAGAAACCAAATTTTCGTTATGGGCTGCAATTGCTAATTAAATCCCTTTAATTAAGGCCTAATTAGTTGCGCTCTTAAGTGGCTTTTCCACTGAAAATATTTCTCTTACGTAAGTTTGGGGAGATCCTTACACCAAAACCATAAGCAAAATTGGTTATTATTTTAGTTTTTGGCACGAGTTGCACAAATTCATGTCAATATTGAGGGGATACGTGGGGGAGTTACGCCTTCTTAAGTACGGAATCCCACATATAATACTTTCTTAAGTAAGTGAAAATTGATTTTAAGTCAGCTCATCTATGTTTTAAGAACAAAATTTCGTTGAATGGGCCTCCAAATTGCTAATTAAATCCCTTTAATTAGTGCTAATGAGTGGCTTCTTAAGTGGCTTTTCCCACTGAAAATGTCTTCCTTATGCTATAGTTCGGAGGTCCTTACACCCCATACCATAAGTAAAGGTGTTATTTTGTTTTGGGCACGAAGTCTGCTAATTAAAAGTCAATATTGGGAGGGTGGTGGGGGAAGTTCCACCTTCTTAAGACGGAATCCCCGCAGATAATACTTTTCTTAAGTAAGTGAAACTGATTCAGTCAGTCTCGCCTTGGTTTTAGGAACAATTTTGTTGACGGGCTCAAATTGCTAATTAAATCCCCTTAATTAGTGCTAATTAGTGGGCTTCTTAAGTGGCTTACCCCACTGGAAAATGTTTTTCTCTATGTATAGTTTGGGGGTCCTTACACCCAATACCATTAAGTAAATTGGTGTTATTTTCCTTTGGGCACGAGTTGGCTAATAAAGTCAATTTTGGGGGTATTTCCAGTGGCGCCCCCCTAGCTTGTCCCACTTTACGCGGAATTTAAGAATCCCCATTCTTAAGATCGGACGCCTCACCCTGTATATGAACACCTCAAAACCTTTTGGGCGGCAAATTGTATTAAATCTCAACTGGGATCCCAGACAAATAGTTACCTAACCATTTGCATGAAGTGTTTCTCCTAGGGTTTCGACACATCTTATGTTCAACCTACTCGATATAAATAGTTTGATCTCATCTTCTATAGGTCAATTGCATATTAAAACCATCTCATTAGTGGTGGAGATTATAGATCATTGTTTGTCAAGGTCAGGTTCCGATCTTTGACCCTGCTACAGGTACCCATGTAAACCTGTATTCTAACCTGTTCCATGGTCGGTGTGGTCCGGCGACTAAACCGTCTTCCCCCACCAGTTTTCTGGTGAGGAGGGTGTTTGGATATGGACACCCAGCAGGATTAAAACAAAAACCCTGTCAAAGGGCGGAGGAGCTCCTTTGTGAGCCAACGGCCATCCATTAATCTAGTGCCCAACTGTGTCTGCGGACGTCCTCCTGACAGTTGGGTTACTTTTTTATTAGGAGGTTGGTGGTAGGATTTGCACTCCGGCCACCGTTAAAAACCCTTCATTCCGCCAAAAAACACAAAAACGCAAAAAAAATCTGAAAACCCACCTCCGTGCGAAAGTACCCTCCTTGCAGCTTCCCTTCGAGGCAGCTCACCGCGGATGACGGGATTGGGGCAAAAGCCCCTTCGGGACCCCCAATCTTTGATGATAAGGAGGGGAAACCACGGGGTAACATCCTGGGCAGATTGCGGGAAGTGTGTCGGAGTGGTGCTGAGGTGTCGTCCACCAGACGGCGGTCTCCCTTGGGTTAACCTGAGGCGTCCCTTCGGGTGGGTGCTGGAATATCCATATCCCTAAGAGAGGATGATTCACCTGTCTCTGTTATCATCTGACGCTCAAGCGTTTGGACATCGGGATTGCAGCTCTCTCTGAGGTTCGGGAGACCGGATTGGCGGCGAGATAATGGTGGGTGGTTACAACCCTCTATTGGTTCTGGTCCTCTGATGGTTACCATAACCAAGAGTTGCTGTGCTGTGTCCAATAAGCGACCCCCAATGATAATTGAAGGTAACACCGGTCAACAGCGTATTATGAAGATTAAGGATTCGTCACTCCTTAGTGTCATTCCTGGTCTCTGTTTATCTCCGACTGAGGCGAGTGATCTCACCGTGAGGATGCATTTCTACACCACGCTCGGAGTCTGTTGGTTGGTCAGTGCCCCAGACGAGATACACTTCTAGTCTTGGGGATTTCAATGCATCGACTGGAACTGATGGGGGTTATTTGGAGGGTGTTGTTGTTGGTCCCCATGGGTCAGGAACTATGAACCAGAATAGCCACTAAGTGTCCTTGACTTTGCAAAGAAGGTCATGGACTTAGGGTGGCTGTTCATGGTTTCAAGCGCCCACAAGCTCATCGCTGGACTGGTATTCCAACGCTGGCGGTGTGGCCAAGGAGATTGACCATGTCCTCATTGACGGTCGTTTGAAAGATGATCCAGAACTGCAGGGTCTTCCGGAGTGCTCAGTTTCCTCAATACTTGACCACAGGCTTGTTCGTTAGCAACTCTAAAGCTGCACCTTAAATCTGGAGAACTGTACCATCCCAGCTAGGCTGGATGTTTGGCAAGCTTCAGGAATGAGAGAGGTAGCTGAGGAGTTTGCGACAGGCTGAGTGGACACTTGGGGGGTCTGGTGCTTTGGGGGATCCTTGAAGAGTATGTGGAGTGCCTTCAAGACCACCGTCCTCGAGTTGCCGGTGGAATGTCTTGGAACTCACCGCAGGCAAAAGAAGGAATTTTGTCTCTTCAAGGGACACTGGATACCATTGACCAGAGTTCGCAGGGCCAGGGCTGAAATTGGCAGAAAGCTGAGCGTTTCAGGGAGCTGAGGCGCTAAAACTGTACGTGCACTGAGGTGGACAGAGGCCTATGTGCGAGGAATTCTGTGAGGGGTAGGCATCACTGTGGACAAGGTGATTCTCGTCCCGCTTACAGGGATTCGCGCATTCGTTCATCCAAGCCCATCCCTTCGGAGCAACTGCAGTTAGAGCAGAGAAGTGGTAGGCTCTTGACAGAAGGAGTCTGAGTGAAGGCCCCGCTGGGCCGGTTACTTTTGAGCGTGTTGTACCGGCTGAACCCCCAGCTGTCCGAGTTGGACGTCAAGGGTGTTAAAAGTCCTGTTGCTGGACCCTCGGAATCAACTGTGCGTCCACCTTCGCTGTGGAAAACACGGGCTTGCGGTGAACCAGTTGAAACGGGGGCCAAAAGCTCCAGGGATCTGTGGCATCCATGCGAACTTCCAAAGGCTGGGATGGAAATGCTGCACTCGTGTCGTTGCATGCAGTTTTGTGCTCTGCCTGGAACACAGGCATCATCCCAACCATTGGAAGAGGGGCTTGTTGTCCTCTCTGGAAAGGGAAGGGTGAATCCCAAGACTGCAAACAAACTACCGAGAGGGTAGACGCTGCTCTCAGTGCCGGGCAGGTTTTTGCTCGGATAATTCTTGATAGGGTTCCGCCAACCAATTCTGCTTGAGCACCAGCGTCCAGAGCAGTCAGGCCTTTACACCAAAGAGGTCAACGATTGACCGTATCCTTGGCTCTTCGTGTCCTCACCGAACGCAGACGAGAGGTTTCGGGCAGGGCTGCTTGCAGCCTATGTTGATCTCTGTAAACGTTCGATCAGTGAATCGGATGTCCTCTGGAGATTCTTGGTCTTCGTGGGGTGCCACCAAAAACTATCGATCTACTGTCTGAACTCTTACTCTGTTACTGAGAGTTGCTGTGAGGAAGTGTGGTGGGTACCATCTTCTGACTTATTTCCAGTTGTTACTGGAGTTCGTCAGGGGTGTGTACTGCTGGCCCCACACTTTTCAAGCAACTTATGGACTGGATTTTTAGGGAGGATGTCGGAGAGATCAAAAGCGCGGTGCAATCGTTTGGGAATTGTCAGGATCTCGGACCTTGATTTTGCAGATTGATGCAGTCATCTTTGCGGAGACTTTAGATATCCTTTTGGGGGCCCTCCGAGGTCGCTGAGACTGAGGAGTCGGAAGCCACTGGGATTACGGGTTTCTTGGGTCAAACTAAGATCCAGGCTTTCGTGACATCTTGGAATGCTGCTGTTCTGTCTGTTCTGTTTGTGGTGAGGTTATGTTGAGGTCGTGGAGAGATTCACTTACCTTGGCAGTGATATTTCAAATGTCTCTGCCTGGCTGTGAGTCAGAGGTCAATAGACGTCTGGGTCGGGCCTGGGGAGTCATGGATTCACTGGATCAATGGGTGTGGCGCTTGCCCGGTTACCTGTGCGGGAGACGAAAGTCCGAGGTCTTCAGGTCCTTGGTACTTCCAGTTTGCTCTATGGATGCGAGACTTGGATCTGACCAAGGATTCTGAGAACGGAGACTTATTCCTTGGAACCAGGTCTCTTCGAGAATCTTGGCTATCGCGGGTCGGGATTTTTGTCCAACGGAGCGTTGCTGAGAGAGGCACTCGGATGAAGATTTGTTACCTGCATAGTCGCGTGAGCGTCAGTTGCGGCTGTATTGGAATGTGGCTCGTTTTTCTGATTGCTGATTCCTGCTCACCAGATTCTCTCAGCGAGGGGTCTCATGAGTGGAGGAGGCCAGTGGGCCGAACCCACGTGCCTCGTTTTGGTTTGCAGCAGGTTTGACCATCATCTCAAGAGATGGGGATGGGCCTGGCATCTGCCTGGGGGATGGCCAGACGGAGGCCCCTGGAGTACGCGCGAAGGTGGACGCAGCCGACTGCTGTTTCTGCACATTGCTCCCAACACTGACCTGACCTATAGATCATATGTTTATAAGGTTGTCCAATGTTCTGTTCAATGTTTCATGTTGAATCAATATATTATAGGCCATACAGGGTAAGCTTTAAAGCTACCTCACATAGGGGGAATTTTAAGCTACCCACCTTATGGCCTATAATATATTGATAATCATGAAAACATTAATGAGACATGGAACTGTTCAATATGCTTCGACCTACCTACAGAAAGCCTACCCTCTTATAATTATACACATATTAATAGGAGGGCCATAGGTTAAGTTCTGTAGATTATAGATCATATTTGTTACGAATTCTGGCCCGTACCGGCGTGCGATCCGGCCGCTTGACTCGACATGCGGCCGCCTCGCCACCCGGAACGGACAATTCAGTCGTGGCCCTTCGGAACTACCGCCCAAGGAGCCAGTCACGGGTGGGGGTTTAACCCCACTCCACCCAGTTCCGCAGTTCCACCCGCGCGAGATCGGGGGGTTAATCGCCGAAAAAGTCCGATATATACCTATGGTACTTCGCACGGGGTAATCTGCCGAGGGAATGGGACCACGCACAGGCCGACCTCCGGACCACGAAACCGCTTAAGGGTCGTTCCGTATTACAGGGAATAACCGCAAGCCGAGAGTATCGTTCGGCCTTGACGGTTTC
>CM068956.1:27422276-27438317 GCA_035128595.1 Eptatretus atami | reverse complement strand
TCGAGGGTATCGTCAATTCTAGGCAGGGGATAGGAGTCTTTGAGTGTCACGTTGTCAAGCTGGCGATAGTCCACGCAGAAACGCGTGGTCCCATCCTTCTTTTTAACCAGCACAACCGGTCACATCCAAGGACTTCCCGAGGGCTCAATGACACATGCATTGAGCATCTTTTCCACCTGTTCATCAGCCTCCTCCCTCTTGCTCCAGGGGAGCCGTCGAGCGGGCTGACGGACAGGCCGTGCCCCATCGGTGTGGATCTGATGTTTCACCAGGCCCGTACGTCCAATATCCTCGGGTGACAAGGAGAAGAGAACAAAAAAACATTGTTGTCCGTCGACAGTTTGTTTAAGGCCTCGTGGGCAATTCAATTTAACACTATGCGATTTTAATCTCGAATGGCCCGGGCATTTCTAATCAAGTTGGAGAATTCTCTGGGGAGGCCGGTCGACGACGATTCTCTCCCTGCAGCTCTGGGACCTTTTTTTTCTGGGGTGGGGCAATTCCGCACCTTCCGGTGCCCTTCTTGAAAAATAGTGGCGTTGGTTTTTCCGTTGTAACAATTTATTACCCCGAAACGGGCATTATTGGGCGTGGTAACTTACAGGTGCGCCCGGACAACCGGGTTGAAAAAATGGCTCCCTCGTAATGCCAGGCCGTCAGGAGCCACTGCAGTTGGGTGTGCTTCGACCTAGGGGCGGGACGCCTGCGGCAAACCCGGGAGACCTACGGAGTCTCGGAGCCTCCAGCTCCACCCTCTATTCGTGCTGCCCTACGGAAACTCCTCCCACTCAACGCCATGAACGGCCAAGTTCGCTTTAAACACTGCCCTTAAGCCCTCCCACCTATTAGACACTGGTCCACTTCGACCACTTTAATCTTGGGTTTACGGTGGCCGCCCAAATTTAAAACGAACAACGAACGTCTATGATGGGGGGGGGGGGCCGTGCCCCGTTAGCTTAGCTTGCCAAACTATGTTTTGCCAGACGGTGGGATCTCAAAAATTCACGTCCAATTCGAATAGGGACGCAAAGGGCCCTTATGAATTTCCGTTGGTCGCTTGCCTCTGTGTTCCAAAACCGGCGTTTACCTAGCCTGGCAAACTTTTGCACAATGTAACTACCATTGACAATTCGGCGCACAATGAGACTTGTTTCGGGATTCTGAAAAAGGGTTTCTTTTCGGCGAGTTCCTGCAGAAACACGGCCCTAAGTGTTGGCACTTCCCTTGTTTTCCCGGGGAAGCTGGTGGGGGGGTTGATTTTGGTTTTGGGGGGCCTTTGGGCTTAATCCCTTAAATTGGTAAAACCCGGGGGCCCGAAAGGGTTTGGGTTGGGGGCGGGGGGAGATCCCTTCTGCCGGGGGCCTTTTTCTGCGCGGGGCTTTTGAACTCCGTTGCAGGTTTGTTCCTGCGCACAAATAAACTCCCCTCTTGGTTAAGGTGTTTTGGCCTCAGTTCCGCCGATTATACCCCGTTTTCCGAATGGGGTACACTGGAATTGCCATCCGCTCTGGGCCTGAAAAAACCGTCCTCTCCCAGGGCCCCCCCGACCCGGCGGTGAAGCCCCAGCCCGGCCATTCTCTTCCATTCGCGCTTGGTCGCCAAGTGGTTGCCCCCGGTCCCGGCCGCATTTGTTCCGTCACGGGCCCACCCGTCATCGGACGCTTGCCGCCAGCTCCAATGGCCCGTCTGGGCTTCCTCAGGCAGGGGCGAGTTTAATAGCCGCCTTTGTGAGGTTGTTCCGGGGCCCATTAAAAAAACTCGCATGGTCGACAATGGTGCCCTATGGCTTCGGAAGGAAATGGTCAGGGCAAAATCCCTCCCCGTAACTTTTGGTGACGGGGCAAGTTCGGGTTGTTGCGGATCCACAGCGCGAATGTTCGTGGTTGCCAATTTTTCCAGGGTCTGGGAAGCGTGTTTTTGCGCCGTTTTGAGGCTGAAGCTTTTATAAAGCTTCCGCTCTGTTGGGTTTCCATGCCCAATCGGTTTTTTTTTTTAGGGCGACGGAGAATCCTCCCAGGGTTTCACCCCTCCTGGGTTTTACCCGTGGGTCAGGATCCAAGGCGTGCCCAGCAGGGCCCGCCGTGAAGTTTGGTGGACAAGCTGTGCCTTCGGTTTCAGCAATGCTTGGCCAACATCATGGAATTGGGGCAGTACACACTCAAGTAGTCTTGGCCCATCGTAAACGGGGTAAAAATGCCCCGGCACCTTTGGTCCCATTTCGAGGGTTCCAGTCTTGGAGGGAATCCTGGAACGGGGGTTGGTAACTGCCAAGTCCCAAACGGCGCTCATCCCAGGTCGAGCATTGCGGGGGGGTTGAACCACCTGTTCCGTGGTCTGGGTTTCCACGTGCCCCGCGGTTCGCGCAATTTAACTCTCCAAGCCCATGCCTCGCCTCTGTAAAAACACGGAAAGTCATATTGGGGTTTTAACCCCTTTAAAGGCAAAAACGCGGGCTCTACTCAGGCTGGCATGCTCAACCGATCGCAAGCCCTTCTGTCTGTGGGAAACAAACGGCCGATTTGGCACGTTTCCCCTTCGAGGGGAGGTTTCTAATCTTCCCTGTTTTCCCGAAGGAGGTTATCCTGCTCTTTCCACCGGTCCATTCGATCCTCCTCAATTTTTTCTTTATTTTCCTCTAAATTCCATCAATTGTTTTTTCCCCTTTCCGCGTCTCGTTCCTTTTGCCGCCCAGCGATAAGTCGGAATTCTCTCTGTCAAACTTTCCTTGGTACCCTGTTTGGTCACACTATTGGTTGTTTACTCTCCCGTTTCCTAAACTGTTCTGTCTAAACTGTTTCTTCCTCAGTTTTCCCCATTCCCAGTTCAATCACTATACAATGTTTTTTTTTTACATTTCTCCTCCTTTCCGTAATTTTCCTTGGGTCTTTCGCCTTTTCACTCTTTTTAGCAAGGTTTTTCAATTTGCTGTTTCACATTTCCCATGTTATTGTTTTCTGACAGTCCCTTCCAGGCTCCAAGACCTCTTTATTATGTCCTTTTTGTTTTTCTTTTTTTTAATTCCCCTCTATGGGGGGGTGTGTTTCCTTCTTTTCTTTTATGGGCTTGTTTCTTTTTACTTTCATCCTATCCTTTCCACCCGTTCTTATTTCGTCTTACCTTTTTGTTTTGCTCTCCCCCATTGGCCCGAGATCACTCCCTTTCTTACTTTCTCTTTTACCCGGTCTCATTCCGATCGTATTGTGTTTTTCCGACTCTTTTTCATTTTTGTTTTTTTTAGTTATCCAGCTTTCCCTTTAGGCTTTCATTGTCATGTTTTTCGTCTACCCGCATTTCTTTTATTTCTTTCTTTCATTTTCGTTTTGTTTTGTTTTTCCATTTTTTGGACAAAAAGTGCCCGTTTCCATCCATTTTTTTTCGTTCAATCGTTAATTATTCCTTCCATTTTGTTTGGTGTTTGGTTTCCATCGTTTGTTTACTCTTCCTTATTTGCCCGTGCGTTCCTTCATTTCGTTCATTTTCGTTTTTCAGCATTTGTTGCAATCTCGCACAACATTTTCCCTCTGGTTTTTTTGGATTTAGCGGACCGAACGAAAGCCGACGCCCCTCGGTTCCGGTCGTGGTGTTCTGGGGGCCCGGAGGGGACTTGAACGGAGGTGGGAGGGGGGGTGAACGGCGCTGCCCGCGCCCATTTGTAGGCTCTGGGGTTTTCAGTATGGTGGGGGAACTGTTCCTGGCACACATTGTTCCTGGCCTCGGGGTCCCTCTCCTGGACCATGGGTATTTATCAAAATTACAATATACATTTTATACTCACGGCTTTCGGGGTGTTGTTTCCTTGGAGAGCATTATTTTCAAGGGGTTATTTATCGCTCGGTATTTAGAGGGACATGTGGGGTGCTCCTTTCTTCACCCTGAAGGATCTGTGAATTAGCCCTTGGAGGACGGGGAGGGATAGAATAACACTCTGTAAACAGTTGGTTTGTTTTGCAAATTTCGCGCCCCACCTATTTTGTTCAGTCGTCCGGCGTCGACGGCAGCGCTCGAAACCGCGAGCCTCGCTCGGAATAACGGCCATATTAAAAGTCCCCCCCGGGGTGGGGGGGGGGGGGAAACCCCTGCCGGCTAACGCGCGGGGATCCAGTCACGGGTGGGGCCCCTTTTTGAGCCTACACAACATCGGTAGCAATCGGACACCGCGTAGGGAAATAGGTTGTTTTTTTTGCAACCGACCTACCTAGTTACACTGCGGGGGATTTTGGTAAAAAAAAAAACCGGCGGCGATCCGTCCCCGCAGTCGAACCTCCGGGAACACCTGGGCCGGCCCCTTTACGATACTATCGGGATAAATCGAGGCGGTGTTATTTGGTCGATCGGACGGTTCAGATTATTCGGGCCGGGTTTTTGCCACCACTACCGAAACCTTTAACGTGAAAAAAGCCCAGGAAAAAAATAAAAAAAAATTGGAAGGGGTCCAAATGAAAAAAGAAAAGAACCCGAAAAGCGAAAAAGGGAAAAAAAAAAAAAAAAAAACAGTTAACCAATGAACATTTTATTTGTGGCAACAGAAGGCCCCACAACATTAGCAAGTATTTTTAAGCACAAATTAGCCGGAAAAATGGAAAAATTATGTTACTATAGAACAAAAGAAATGCCGCGATTAAAAGAAGGAGGTTTTTAAAAAAAAAAAAAAAATCCGAAAATACAGCAACCCGGCACTTTATAAGTTGAAGTACCTTAAAGAAAAACGGCGCCACAACACGCTTCAACGAAAGCATAAAAAGAAAAAAAAAGAAAAAAACCCCTAACAGGCAGGGAGTCAGACTGGGCCCCCCCCCCCCGTGGGCCCTTGCGCGTCGGAAAACCTGGAAAAAAATGAAGCGGGCCCCCCCCCAAGGTTTTCTCACCAGAGAAAAAAAATAAAAAAAAACCCGAAGGGTTACCAGCGCCCTCCCGGTGCGAGCGCGAAATTCCGCCGCCCCGGCGGTTTTCAGTGTGGCCCTTGCCCTTTGGTTGTTTAAGATGGGGGGAAAAACGGGGGCCCCACCTTTGGTTTTTTCGCAAACTCCTTCTTTCAAGCGGGGGGGAAAGGGGGGAATTTTTTTGAATGCCCCCCTCTGGGGAGGGATAGGCCCTGGCCTTTTGCCCGGACGGTTTCCCCCGGGCGGGAACCGCCGAAACCTTTCAACGGAACCCTCGTTCGGGTCCCCGGACCCGAGCCTCAGGTCTCCTCACTCCGATCGCCCCTCCCTTTGGCCGCGTTTTCGCCTCCGCAGCGCCTGAACCCCTTCTTTTTGCTTTTCCGAAGCTTCCCCCTTCCCCGACCTTCGTTCCTTCCGCACCGAAAACCTGGGGTTTTCCCAATCGCCTTTTTCAAATCGCTTCCGCTTTTTTTATCGCCCCCCCCCTTTAAGGGAAAAAAAAAAAAAAAACCATATGGAAAAATTATTCTCAGATCCACACTCAAGGGGCGGAGCAAGCTTCGCCGATGGGGGGAACCGGAAAGGGAAAAAAAAAAAAAGGGGGGCGGGTGGTTTTATAAATTCCTGATAAATTCTAATTTTGCCCATATGCCCGATTTTTTTTGCCGGTCCCAGGGGGCCCGGGCGGTTCTGGAGGCGGGGGCCCATAGCCGCCCCCGGTTCTGAATTTTGGTTTTGGATCCGATGTGCGTGGGGTTTAAAGCCCATCCCCCTGGAAAAATTCGAATTCTTCCCTTATTTCAGAAAAAATCCGCCCCCATCCCCTTGCCATCCGCGTAGGGTCATGCTGAAGACGCCGAGCTCGGCGTCAAGTTGGTGTGGAATGGGTAAGGAGAAGGTTGGGTTGGAGGGTTTTCGGCCGGTGCCGAAATTTGGCATGGCCGTGTTTTGGAAATGGCGGTGAAATGGTTGAAGGTTTTTTTGCGGTTAGCGAGGTTTTTGGTTGGGAAGGTTGAGTTGTGGGGGTTGCCCGGGGTTGTTTTTGTGTTCTGTTTGTATCGCAAAACAAAGGGATAACAGAAACGCCTACTTTCCAAAAAGGAATCCGAGCCCCGATGGAAAAAAATAATTTTAAATAATTTAAATTTTCCCCATCTATACATGGGTTTGGCTACTACAACTAAATGTACTTTAAGAAATAAAATATTCCACCTTCAACGGACCTTTTTTGTGTTTGGGCCGAATTTTCCCCCAGAGCCCCCCGTTAAAAATTACAAAAATATAATTAAATTTATATTTTCCGGTTTTTAAGGAATGTTTAAATTTTGGATTAAACAAATTTATTAACATATTTGGCAAAAAGTTTTTTTATGAGCCCCCCCCCAAACAATCGTTAATTCCTCTATTTTTAGAAGAATTCAAATATTTTAATTGCCTATCATAGGGTTTTTTTTTATTTTATAGTTTATTCACATTGCAAAAGGCCAATAATAGGGTGAAAAAAAAACTAAACTAGTTTGGGATTTATTAAAGATTCACATTACATAGAAACCAACTTTTACAGGATTTAGTCAACTAATTACAACTTTTCTAGAATGTAAAATCACTCAAATAAATTTACGACAATAAGATAGGCTGAGAAAAGTTTGCCAAAAAAATATTTTTAAAATTATTTAAAGCTAAATACAAAAACAGTGTAAAAAATTTTTTATCAAAATAAATGGAAAAGTTTTTTTTGCTTAAAATGGAAAAGAAATCTAAGAAGAATGGCATTAAATCCTCTCACATACCCTTTATTTCCCCTCAGGCAAGCGGACCCGCCTAAAGTTGTTGAAAAATTTTTTAAATTAAAAGTCTTTTTTAACCTAGTTTATACCGTTTTTTAAAACATTATTTGATGTCAAAATATAAATACAAGAACCTTTCAAGATTTAAACAAAGCCCAAAATTTGGTTTTTTTTTTAAAATCACCATTTAATTCCCCCGCAAAAAAGTTTTTTGGGATAAATACTTAAGTTTTCCCTTCGAAAAAAGGTTTTTAATAATTGTTTTTTTTTTTTCATGAATTAAAAAATTTTTCTAAATAATTAAAGTTAAAGTTTGTAACCAGTGGGGGGTAAGTAAACGGCAATTAATGCAAATGGGCAAAGTCCCCAAAAAGTGCCCTTTTTTTAAAAAAGAATTTTAAAAATCAAAAACAACCTAGTTCTTAAATGGGAACAAATGGCAAATTTTTGTAACAAACGTTTGCCAACAGTTTTCACCCATTCCCAAACCGATGTAACTTAAACCAGTTTCCCCCCCACCAAAAACTTCAGCTCGTTAAAATGAACCAAAGCCAAAATAATTCCTAGCCTTTTTTTATTAAATTTAATTGAAGGGTGTTTGAGAGAGCCTTTTCCTTTTCTAAGATTCTTTTTTTTTTTCAAATTGTTGAAAAAGCATGGGGGGAATTTATTCTTTTTTGGACAATTCGCCACTCCAAAATTTCTTTTTTTCTCTGAGCCAGCTCGTGCTCTTTTCTCATCACATCCTGAATTTGTCTGTTTTTTTTCAACTCGCATCTCGGAAGGATTTTCATGATACCCATTTTTTTTTCCCTCCTCACATGGAAAAATTTTTTCAAGCTCAACCTGAAATCAATCGTTTTCCACAATTTAAAATTTAGGAGAACCCCTCAAACGTTTTCCAGTCATTCGATCTGAGAAACATCAAATTGGAACAATCCCACAAAAAGTGCAAAGACGATAACAGCAAAACAATTTAAAATGAACTCAACTTAAGCCCAAAAAGAAAAAACTGTTGCAAAAAAAGAAAAAAATTAATAAAAAAAAATTTTTTTTTGCAGTTAGCCATTACAAACAATAATCCTTAAAATCGCCTTGCAAGTGGTAGGCGTAATTGAAAGAAGATTGTATCAAAAATGGAAATTATGTCCAGATGGTTTTTGCCGTTTATAATTGAAAAAAAAATTTTTTAAAAAGCATACTGAATTCAGTTCTTTCTGTTAATTCTTTGTTATCCTCGTCCCTTGATTAATTACTACGTAACGAATTATTATTATGCACAACACTTTCCTCTTACCACGATTTTTCCTTCCCCAAGGGGCCAACACATTGGGCAAAAAAAAGCTCCCCCCTTGGCCCCCTTTGGGAAGTGATGAATTCGTGGAAAAGAAAAAAAAAAATACTCCCCTTTACAAGGAACCAAGCCTCTTTTGGGTCGACCCTGGAAAAATTCCTCTCGCAAACCGCCCCAAAGGGGGGGTTGGCGGGACAACCCCCAGGGTTTTTTGGGGAATAAAAAACCCCTTTGTCCCCTTAAGTCCCCCAGACTCTAAGGTCAAGCACTCAGCTTTTCAACCCTGCCTGGGTATTTGAAAAATCCGACAGCCTTACCAAAAATAACATAGGTTTTTATCCTGGGGGGTGGTTTTCCAGGAGGAGATTCATCAATTGTGTTGGTGTCCAGTCACCGTCGAAAGAATGGACGTTAAGAAGCCAACGGTGGTTCTTCCTGAAAGAAGGGGGGTTTGAAGGCCTTTGGCAGCCCAATGAACATGTTTTTAATAATTCCTACCGACCCAGCAAAATGGGGGGGGGAGGGCCCCATTTGAAATCCCAGCCCTCCCAACTAGGACCCCCTTCAAAGCCAAAGATCCCCTACCCTGAAAAAAAAGCCTGGCTTGCAATAAGGAAAGATAAAAAAAGTAAACAAAGGGAAAAAATTTATGGGGGTTCCAGAGAATGAACTTTTACTACATCTCTTACTTTCCAAACTCAGTTTGGAGGTGTTTGGAAAAACACAAAAAATATTTACACCACAATTTAACAACCACACAGAACACATCAACAATTTCCGTAATGAAAATCTATCCTTATTGTGTGATTGAAACATACCCACACACAACATCCACATTCCAAATTGAAAAAAATTAAAACAATTCCTTCATTGTGATGATTGAACATAACCAACCCCCACACCACTATTCCCAAAAATCTGGATATTGCTAAACACTCTTCTTTGTGTGATTTTGAAATAACCACACCAACCAAAACAACACTTCTTTCTCGATATGGAAATCTAAGAATCCCTTTATTTGGTGTGGAAAATTGAAACAATTGGGGAGAAAATGCAAACCGAAAATGAAAAAAAAAAACAGAATTTTTTGTTTTTCGACCAACAAAGAACCGGGTCCTGGTTTTTTGGGGGTCCCCGGTTTTGTTTTGTTCGTATGCATCTGGGGTTGATTTGCCCTGATTTTTGCCAATAATTGTTTTTTTGACTGGTTTAGTGGCCCCCCGCTGAATGCAAGTGCCCGTTTTTTGCCAATTCGTTGCCCCTTACTCTATTTTGGGCCGGCATCGGAAAGAATTGAAAAGCGGAAATCCCACACCCTGGTTGGGGTTTTAATTTTTTGCCACAGCAAGAATATTTAAAAGCCAGTAAAGCCCAGCCTTTAAACCAAAATTGAAGCAACAAGGAGGGGCCTTTTTTTTCCCCTTGGGTAAACATAAACACTTGGGCTGTCTGGATAAAAAATAATGTTGTTCGACCACCCAAAGAAAAAGTCCGTCTTCCCAGTGAAGAACATTTTTTTAGGGGGCCGGAAAGCCCCCTAAAAAATTAACGGGAATTAGGGGGGGGGGTGGTTGGATGGGTGGGGGAGGAGCAAATGAATGTGGGGATTTGAAAATTCGGTAGTTGGAGGAAAAGGGAGAGCATTAAAAACGGTAACGGGGTTTTTTTAAAAGTTGTGGCCAATATTTAAAGTAAAAAAAGGGGGACAAACAAGAAACGAAGGGAAATTCGGGGGGAAACATAAAGCTGTTAGAATAAACCACAAACAAGGTTAACAAGACTGTTACAGCCTTAAAAAAGGGTTTTTTATCCTCTTGCCAGCATGCAAGCCAGATTTGTGAAGGCAACCAGGCCGTGCAAAGCAAATTTTATACCATGACTAAAGCCCAAAAATTGGGCCTTTGGGGGATGTCCCGTTGCTTTTATTTACCCGAGGGCCCCCCATATAGTGTGGGACTACGTGGTTTTTTCATTACCTATTACAGGAGGGTTTATTTCCAATATTTTTGTCCATACTGGTCGATCATATTGTTTTTTTATTAAAAAAAAACAGGTAACCGTCCCATTTTTAAAATCAAAACTGAAGGGAAAAAAAAATGTCATTGAAAACTCCCTGCATCAATCAAATTGGTTAAAAGACCGAAACGGTCCCCAGAGAGGGAAAAAATTTTTCAAACATAACCTCAAAAAGCCCCAAAAACAGATTTAAATACATTTTTTTGTTCCCAATTTGTCATTTTAGAAAAAACCCTCCGCGGAGATAAGAATTTGAAGTCGGCAGATAACAAAAGGGTCTCGGTTTAACTATGCAACAGCAAAGGAAAAAAGTTTTTCTTTTTCCCCCCCCTTTCATAACACGATTTTTTGGCCGGATGAACCCACGTGTCCGGGGGGGTCTGGGGATCTTGCCGAGACCCGAGGAAAAACCCGGGTCGGAGCGGGCCTGGGTCGAAATAGTAAAACTCGAATTGAAATCCTGGCTTTTAACATCGGAATTTTTTTTTTTTTGGGCACGACGTCCGGTTGTCCATGGGAAAAACAAGCGGTTTTCCCAAGGAAAACTTTTTTTCCGTAAGTGCTTTTCGGCAAAGGCGTAACGTACGTGAAAAAAGTTCCCGGCGAACGGATTAATTATGAAAGGTTGGGAACCAGCCACCCAGGTTTTTTTTTTTTTCTGGGTGGTTCTCCGCCAACTGGGGAGCTGAAATTCAAGAAAAAACTTGGCCCCCTTAACGCCTTTTTGGGAAAAGGGAAAACGCCTTTCCCGGGAAAAGCTGCGCCTTGCGTGACAATCCGTCCTGTTTTGGGGGGTTCTGGGTCCGGGGTTAAAAAATTCAATGGAATGTTGGTTTTCGGTCCCTGTTGAAACAGGAAAGCCAAAGAAGGTCACAATGCAAATAGTGCAATTTGAGCAATACCAGTGGTTTGAAATAACAATCCACATCGGCGAATTCCCAGGCGGGCATTAAAAGAATCAAAGTTGGATATTATTTATTGCCACTTGTTGGGGTTAAATCAGGAAACTTCAGAAATTTGGGGGGGTCATCACTCCCCCCCCCCCATTTCCTTTCCCGGGAGTTGGTTTTATGACAAAATTTTAGTTGTTTTGTGGGGCCTCTCTCCCCCCCCCAAACCCTTTTTCCCCACTTCTCCTTTTCCATCCCCCCTTTCTTGCCCGCCACATCTCTTCCCATCCCCCCAGTCAACCCGCTTTTCCTCCCCGGAAAAGTTTTTGTTGGCGCAATTTTGGGTTTGAGGGCCGTCCAACTTCCACAATAAAACCTCTTTTCCCGAAGCTCCCAACTTTCCTCCCCCCTCCATCTCTCTCTCCTCATCTTTCTCCCACCCCCACTCCGCCCTCCATCTCTCCCTCTTATCCTCTCCACTCCAAATTTCCCCTTTCCCCCTCCCCCTTTTCCTCTTCTCCCCTTGCCTTCTATCTAGACCCTCATCATCTCTTTTTCCCCCTCCATTCCTCTTCTCTACACAGACCTCCTTCTTCCTCCCCTCCATCCCTCTGCGACCTCCCTCTTATCCCTCCCACTCATAAATTTTTCCATGTTGATTTTCCTCGTATAATATAGACTTCATCGCTTCGGAATGGATAGAAGAACGAGGGGGGTGGGAAGAAAACTTCCACGAAATGGAGGAAAATGAACAAAAAAACTCGGTTAAGAGTCGAGTGAATGGGAGCAAAAAGAAAAAAAAAAAAAAAAAAAAATGTTCATGGGGAAAGAAAACACGAAAAAAAGGTCATTTTTAATCTATATTCCAAAGCCAATTCCTCTTGTGGTCTGTTGTGTTGTGTGTGGTGGGTGACGCCCCGTTATCTTCGACCGAAACCCCCCCCGGGGGTTTTTTTCCCCGTAAATTTGATTGGAAATTTGGCCAGGAATATGGCTTGGGGACCGGGAATATGTTGCCCCCCCTTTTCGAGGTTTTTTTTGGATATTTTATCGGGGATTCGGGGAGGCACGGTTCCAAGTTGGCCATTTTACCCTACTGGTTTTTTTTAGTTGGTTTTGATAAGGGGGGGTTGTAAATATGGCCAGCTAAAGTTTCGTTTTTAACCTTCTCAACCTTATCATGCCCCCAATTTTTTTTTTTTTTCCCCATTAATTTAATAAACCGGGAAAACAACGAATTCAAACCTGGTTCGGCTCGGAAATTGAACATGAGGGAAATTTGCGAGCCCCGCCTGAGTTGCCTTATTGAAGTTTTTTTGGAATATAAACGGAACTCAACGATTTCCAAGTATTATCGGGCCATTTTCTGTCCGACCATTGGGAAAAACGTGCTATAGAAAATTCAAGAGAATGACGGTCACAAATTAATGTTTTTACAAATTTATTTTTTAAATTTTCTTTTTATTTTAAATTTGCCACGATTTGAAAAGGTGCTCCGAAATCCCTTTTCTGGAAAATTGAAACTTGCAGGATATTTGGCTGGGGGACCACGCGAATTTGCTTTCAAGGTTTTTGAATTATTTAATGGAAAGCAGGCCCGGGGTTTCCAGTTTAGCGGCCATTTTAATCTTGACAATGAAAAGACCGGCGCTTAATCCAACAGTCAAGCGAATGAAAAAGGTCCAAACAAATTTAAAATGTTTTTTTTTTTTTTTTTATTATTATTGCCACACGATTTGCGGTTTTACCCGAATTCGGGAAATGAATTGGCCGGAATATTTGCGGGGGGGAAAAACGCTTTTTTTTTTCAAATTTGTTGCCTTTTCAAAGATTTTGATTATTAATCGAGAAACAGAGCAGTTTCCAAGACGCCATTTAAACTGTTGACCATTTACTGCGCCCCGGAAGAGAGGGAGGGAGAGGGGGGGGATTTGAAAAAGGAAAAGGGTGGGGGGGGGGGCCGGAAGGGAGGGGGGAAAAAAAAATGGGGAGAGAGGAAAGGCGAAGAACTTGGGGAAAGAATAAAAAGGAAAAAAGGGGGCGGGGGGGCAAAGAAGGGGGGGAGAGAGAAGGGGGCGAAGGAGGGGGCGGAAAGAGGAGGGGGGTGAAGAGTGGGGGGGTGGAGAAAAAAGAAGGGGGAAAATGAAGAAAAAAGTGGGGGGCCGAGAAGAGGAGGGGAAGAAGAAGGCGAGACGAAAGGGGCCCCAGGAAAGGGGGGAGAGAGGAAGGGGGGGGAGAGAGGGCTCCACATAAACCTGGGGCACCTTTTCTACGGGGGCCCCCCGGCCCCGTTACGGCCCGTAATAGTGTTATTCATAACGGTTTCATGAAGGAACGACTAAATGTCCGGTCCGCCCGGGAACAATCCCAAAGATATATTGATTTCCCCACGTGGACCCAGGAATTACTTTAAATTTTGTTAAACGGAAAAACGAACGAGTTTTCCAAAACGGAGAACGGTTCTTTTTGGTGTCGGTATTATAGATGAATCGCAAGAAAAGGAAAAACGCCGTGAGGGTTTTGTGGGTTTATGCATCTGGGAAAGTTTTTAAACAGGTAAAGGTTAAAAGACTTGCACTTTGTGAGGCTCAATCATTTAATTTCGACCATCTTTTCCGGCGGAAGTTCCCACAACCGAAACAGTGCTGAAGAAAAAAAAAGGGTCCCGTTTGGGGGAAAAAAAAAATTCCGCCCCCAACGTCCGGAATAAAAGCTTTTTTTGATGTGGCTTACCGGTTTTTTCAATGAAAACCGGGTTCAATGAAAAAAAGGTCAATCAGCGTCGTTTTTTACCAATTTAAAAACCTAACCCTTTTAAAATTTGTCTTAATTAACAAACGTCATTTCGTAACAGAATGCTTTTTTTTTTCCCCAGATCTACGGAAAAATTCCCTAGAATTTGGCCACAAACTTTCCCCGGTTTTGGGGGGTTTAACTCGTGTTGGTTTGTGGCCCTTGAAATATTTGCAAATAAATGGAACTTTTTAAACTGGGCCGCCTGGCCCCCATCGTTGGGGGGGCCCCTGGTTTTTTTTGGGGGGGGTTGGATTTTTTTTACATCGAATATTTATTTTTAAAATAAATTAAATCCAGTTTTATTATCCTCCGGATCGTTTTGATTCTGTGGCTGCCCCGTAAACAAGCCAAATAAAAAAAAAAGCCAAAGGGGGTTGTGATCCATTGCCAATGAAAATCAGCCCCTTTTTTGCGGAGGCCCTCCGTCCAAGTGGGATTTTAAGCCCCCCCCCCCAATCCAAAGGCAAGCAAACATCAATTGGAAACACGGTTTTTTTATTGGAAACAGGGTTTTTGCTTGGAAGCGCACGCTGCCTGGGGTACAGGAATAACCCTTTGGGTGGCGTTTTAAAACGTTTACGTCAACGGTATTTTTGTTTTTTTAAAAAACATTTACGTCGGGGCTCCAGGAAGCAATCATGCATTGGTTACTGTTGAGTTAGGGAAATCTCGTGTATTTTTCCGTTGGGCCCCCTTTGGAAAAAAAAAAAATTTTCAACATTGAACTGGTGGACAAAAAGGGAGAAAAGGGAGTACCCCAGAGGATTTCACTTTCTTTTGGCTTCTTTATTGACCAATCAAAAAGAGGTTGAGGGGGCAAAAGGGGGAATTTTGAAAGTTTGGGCGTCACACATAGTTACCAGGAAGTGTTTTTTAAAGATGTTCAACAATCAAATGACAGATTATCCTTCGTGAGACCGAAATTGGTGATTTGTTCTTGAAATTCGTTTACACAGTCTCAAGAGGGTTTGTTTGGGGGGGGGGGGGGCGGGGGGGGCAATTGGGGGGGCCCCCCCGCAAAAACCTTCACCCAAAGCCATGCCCGTGCAATGGTTTGAAAAAATTTTTTGGAAAAATTCACCAAGAATAAAAAATGCCAGGACCATGGATTACTCCCACCACGTTTGGGGGCCCCCCCCCGTTCGCCCAAAATGAGGGTTTTCACGATGAATATATGGAGAACGTTGCAAAGGATTGTTGAGAGGGAAAAAACAAGAAAAAAGAAAGAAAGGGGAGAAGAGAGAAGAAGGAAGAAAAAGAGAGAAGGGAGAGAGAGAAGAATAACAAGAAGAAAAGGGGAATGGAGAGGGAGGAGAGGGCGGAGAAAGAGAGAAAGAGAGAGAAGAGAGAAAGAGAAAAAAAGAAGGAAGAAAAAAAAAGGGGAGGGGAGAAGAAAAAAAAAAAAGAAGGGGAAGAAGAAGAAGAAGAAGGGGAAAAAAGGAGGCGAAGAAAGAAAACAAAGAAAGAGAGGAAGAAAAAGAAAAGAAGACAGAGAAGAGGAGAAAAAGAGAGGAAGAAAGAGAAGCGGGGGCGAAAAGAGATGAAGAGAGGGGGGGTAGAAAGAGAGAGAGAAGGAGAAAAGAAGAGAAAAAGCAGGACCATAGACAAGAAGAAAAGAGGGGAGAAGAGAAGAACAGGGGGAGCGGGGAAAAGAGAGGCCCGGGGGGGAAGAAAGGAAAAGGGGGGAGAGAAGAAAAGGAAAGAGGGAGAGAGAGATGAAAGAGGAAGGAAAAAAGGGAGGAAAAGGGGGAGGGAGAAAAAGATGGAAAGGGGGGGGAAAAGGAAAGGGGGGAAGAAAAGAAGAGAAGGAGAAGAGAAAGAGAGAGAGAGAAGAAGAAAGAGAAGAAAGAGGAGAGGGGGAGAAAAAAAAAGAAAGAAGGGGAGGGGGGGAGGAGAGAAGAGGAAAGCGAAAAGGGGGGGGGGGGAAAAAGAAAGAAGGAGGAGGAAGAAAAAAGGGGGGGGAGGGGAGGAATGAAGGAATAAAAGGAGGAAACGAAGAGAGGGGGACGGGAAAGGAAAAGAAAGGGGGGAAGGAAGAAGAAGAGGAGAGAGAAGAAAAAAAAGGGGGGATGAAGGAAGAGAGAGAGAAAAAGAAGAAAAGGAAGGGAAAAAAGAAGGAAGAAGGGGGGGGGGAAGAAAAGGAAAGAAGAGAAAGCGAAGAGAAGACAAAGAGAGGGGGAAAAAGGAAAGAAAAAAGGAAATAAAGAGAAGTGAGAGAGAGAGAGGGAAGAGATAGAGAAGAGGAGGGGGAGAGGAGAGAGAAAGGAATAGAGAAAAAGCGGGGAGAGAGATAAACCACGAAGCGGAGAAAATAATTAGAAAAAGAAATTTTTGGGGGGAAAGAGGAAAGGAAGGAGGAGGAAGGAAACAAAGAGAGA
>CM068956.1:27406367-27417765 GCA_035128595.1 Eptatretus atami | reverse complement strand
AAAAAATATATATATTAAAAAAAAATATATATATATATATAAATAAAATTTCCATTAGAAAAAAAAAATGGCTTTCGAATGGTGCGCCGGCGTATTAATCATAACAAAAGGCTTCATGGTTAAAAACGCTAGGGTTTTTTGAAATACAAATGTTCGTATTCGTTGACTTTTAACATACACATTCTCCCTCCTGTTATTTGATTCTCGAATGCACGCGCACGGCAACAGCATACACTGCTGAATCGATCTGCTCAATAAGAGCAAGGCAAGACGCAGTCAGCTAGCAGAGAGAGAAGAGAGACGAGAGGAGAGGGAGGGAGAGGGAGAGAGAGAGAGAGGAGAGAGAGAGAGAGAGGAGAGAGAGAGAGAGAGAGAAGAGAGAGAGAGAGAGAGAGAGAGTCGTCTTACTGCTGATATATCTGCTCATCTACTATATAAATGGCAGTCCTTCTGTCTGTTTGTCTTTCTGTCTGTCTGTTTGTTTGTAACCAATAAGCTCCGAGACCAGTGAACCGATCTTGATGAAACTTTACACCCACTCTTATGTTGTTCAGCATCTCAAGGGATGGGATGGACCAGTCTGCCTGGATGCCAGACGAAGACCTGATACCGGGGAAAGTGACGCAGCGACGCACCCGCGGTGCATGCTCCCATACCTGAGCTGACCGAAAACCCTACACGTAGATCTGGACCCTTTGAGACTGGAATACATGACAAGAAAATCCATCCACAAATAAGATTGTGGAAAAGTTCCTGAGATGGATCGTTCTCGTGTTCAAGTTGTGCGTTTGAGTGTAATGACCAATTTAATGCTCCATATAATTATATATTTCGTTTGCAAATTGGTAGCACGTGATGAACACCTTTCAAAGTTACATTACGGCCTCTGAGAGGAATTTTGTGATAAGAAACTGTTAAAATTTATTTTTTTTGATTTTGCCAACGAGATTGGATGAGAGGTGAGGGGTAACCACATTTGGTGGATTAACATCCATCTCGTGATCACAGCATGCCTCGCTTCCTGACGAGTTGAAAAGAGCAAATGTAAGAAAGCCACGAAAAGAATGATTTGACAAGACAAAACCAGCAAGACAAAGAGTTGAGTTCACCATTGCTTGGCGTATGCCTGTGGAGCACTCGACCACATTCACGACCTTGCTCACAGATGAGTGTGAACTACCATTGAGTGCGGACCACACAACGAGGCTCTGAGCCATACGCGAGTCATCTGCAACCCAGTGCGGTTCAATCTCCATACTTACTGGGCCTACCTTCTCCGTGGCTCAGGGAGTGACTTGACTGTTTGTGTGAGTGCTGCCCTATCTGCATCTTGGCCCACTTGCCTTCCAGCCTCGTGTGACACGCTTTTTGCAGTCGTAACTGCGTCGGTGAAACAACCGGGGCGTAAGTGAAAACTTGCTCATCAACCAGCTAGGTCTATTGGATTGCCTTCGTCCAGCATCCTTCTCCTACTGCCTCCACTGCGATTAATGTGGTGAACTGGGGAAAAAAACTCTTCTCTCTTCTCGAACCATGTATAAAATTTTATACTGGCACCGTGGCCAACGTAATAAAAAATTTTAATGCTTTCTTTTTTTGGCGAAGTTGTCGCTGAACCCTTGAACATAAATGGCATCTCATGTGTTCATTTTAGTTGTACGAACACAAAAAAATGACACCCTCCATGAGTGTTTAAATTTGAGAAAGCTGATTTTATAAATAATAAAATTAATTTCAAAAAAACCAAACATTTAAGCGACCTTCATACGTGTGATCTTATCACTTTCAGGGGCTTGTAAATGAGTTTAAAATGGTGGAGCAAGCTGAACTTTGAATGCTAACTCGACTACTCCTGTAGGGTATTTGTACAAAAATCAAACTGTAGTATTTCAATTTCAAAATGGCTTCCGAGCATGATGTCAAAAAAAACATGATTTTCAGGTCGTTAAAATGGACACTTTTCCCTGATATCTACAAACGAACATCAGCCCAATTATTAATGGATGCTTTATGAGTCACAACAAGGAGCTCTTCTGTGATTTTGACCATGACAGCACTTTAATGAAAATGCGAAAATAAATGTTCAGAGTAATATAAAAAACAGCAATAACATTAACTCACAGCTATATATTATAGTAAAATGAATGCAGACACAGTTCATTTAAAAAATTTATTTATCAAAACAATTTCAAAACAAACACAACAAAACAATTTCAAAAACCTTAACCCTTCCAGTTAATTCCTTCCAGCCCTAAACAACCCGAACCTCACCGTCAGCCTAACAAAACACCTGAAAACCTGAACACACGAAAGAACGGAATTTTTTTTACTTTTTGGAAAAAAACCCGCACGTGACAACGGACATATCAGGTGTAACCCTGCCTCGGTGCACACTTTCAAAACACTCGGGTTTCGACCATCGCTTCACTGGCTGAAAAACAGTCACACACGATGACATTATTTTAAAATGGAGACAGCATTTACAAAAATATTAAAACAACAATATTAAATGATATATATATGAACCAGTAATTTCCTCAGCATTTTTTGTTTTTTTAATTTCATCCTTATCTTCCATACCCTTGCCGCCGTGACGTTTCATTCGGATTTCATTTTTTAAATGACCGAATGATATTGTCCAGCAACTCTCTGATGTTGTATGCGATGCCCTTTTCCTCGCTGCAAAAAATAAAAATAAAATAAAAATTAATGAACTTGTACTGTAAAAATAAATAATAATGTAATGCGTTTGATATATAATGATAAAGGAAAAAATTCAAAACAACTTACAATTACAGTTGTCGATGTGTGAGCGTAATCGTTTGACAGGTAACTCTATAATAACAACATATTAAAAGTGTTATCTGATCATTGTCTGAGAAATGAGGAAAACAATGAATATCACTTAAACCTCTGCCTTGTATCTCTTCTCCTTAACCGAAACAATATCAAGAATCAAATAAAGATGTTTTTTAAAACTTATTCTTACTTTTCACGCCGTTACAGCTCGTTTCCTTTTCTGCAAATGAAATTAAAGAGAAAAAAACAAAATGTTATAATTGTGTTGTTACATGTAATAACCCCAAACACATAGCTTCTAGGCCACCCACTGGGGGGGGGGGGGGGCGAAAGCTTCGCCAGCTCAGTTTCAGCTACCATATAAAGAGTAACAAAAACACAAACACATCAAACACTCCTGCTTTGTATTTAAAAAAAATGAAATAAATTATCATGCAGAACAAAATCTGCATCACCAAATGTAATGGAAAAAACGACAATTTGTTTGTAAAACATAGACTGAATATCCGATGATGTACTTTATTGATGATGATGCTTCCATCACACTTGATGTCCCGAACTGGAAAAAAAAAAAAAACTTTGTTAATAAATATTACATCAAATAAGTGTTAAAAAAGGATTTTCAATGTGTTAGGGTGAGTGTGGATATAAAATAAAAACACATGTGTACATCATTAACACATTGTACACGTGCTATTAACAGTATAGACAGCCCACCAGCATCAGCGATCATGATGTTCAGCTCGGCCGGTGCAGGTATCACCCGTCGAGGTGTTTTTAGGAACGAGCCTTCCCCTGAAGCACATCAATCACGTCACTGATTATGTTTCTCCCCCACATCCTTTAATAAAATATATTTCAAGAAAGATAAATAAAACTCAATACAGTACATCTGTTTGTGTAAATGCGTCATCGCATCCTCATCCTCATCATCGTCATCCTCCATATCCGGGTCAAGATGTTCCTCTTTTCCAAACATTTTCCACTTCTTCTCTGAGGCTTGTGGTTCTCTTGAGGTCTCACAAGACCCCCCTCTCCTTTTGCACAAGCTCTCTCTGTTAACCGTCATCAATTTTTTATTCTCTTATCTCCTTTCTAAAAAAAAAAATAAACATTCAGACACAAATCAATAACGAAAGAAGGAACGCAATGAAGAATATAAAAAATCAAGAAGAAACATGATAACATTTTAAAATAAATTAATCAAGCTTATCATGAAACAATGAACATCTTACTTTAGATTCAGACGTTGACAATGTGTTATCAATCTGTTTGGATTGTCCTTGACATCCGGCCACCGGCGTGAAGAGGAGTGTCATGTCTGGGATCAGGAAAACAAATAAATATTTCAGAACATTTACAATAAGCTTTTATCTGAATAACAAAAGTGAACGATGATGACAAACAACGAGCTGTCATTACAAAACAATTATGATTTATGCATTTCATGGCAAACTTCCTTCTCACTGAACTCCATGCCATGAACACTGTGCAGGTGCTGCATCAGGTCGTGCGTAACAACCACACTGCAGCAAGTTTTATCTCCTCTTGTCTGAGGATAGAAGGGTTAAACAAACTATTAAACACAATACTTGGTTAACAACATAACCAATTACACACCAAAACAACAACCACAAATTACTGAGACCACTGCCAAAGAACTCCACACAGCTCACTTAATCCCCCCCCCCCCACACACAAAACATCCACAAAGATCAATCACATAAACTAATAAAGTGAACAAAATATCAATTAAACATGATCACATGGCAACATGGATTCCAACAATGTATTCTTACCCGACTCATGAGATGACTGCACGTTGGGAAAAAGTCTCTGAATCCAGGTCGGTTAAAAACACCCGAACTCAACCCTACACCGACACACACACACACACATTACACAAGGTGAACAAACTAACACCAACAGCACAAACAAACACGTGTTGCACACAGGAAACACAAACACAAGGGGAACGCAAATATGACAAACCCACCGGGCACTCACCCAACTCCACACCAAACACCCAAACAGCTCAGCAACACAAGTGAACGCTGTTTGTGTTGCTCCACGTCATTGCACCAAACATTTTCTTCCCCCAAACAGAAACACATTTTATAAACCAATCAGACATATAAACAAAACATATATTAAAAAAATAAATAACAGCTCGACGTATATCGAAAAGAGAATTAATTTAATCGAAGTAATTTGCATGCAGGTGCCCGTCGCGATTTCCGCCAAACCTTGACTTTCTTTTGAATCAACGGCTTCGTTATGAACATATCTCAAATTACTGAAACATACAATGTGTAGAGATCCTGATTAATTAAACACTTGGTTTATAAGTGTTAAAAATAGTCGCGAATGTACTTCAATACAACTTCGAGTGTATAGAGAGTATTATGGGAGCTCGTGGACTTCACAACTACGACAAAATGAGTTTAAAAAAAACGGGTTCGTTTTCGGTAATTTACACCTCGTTTTCAACACTTATCTAATTGGACCACACTTATATCATTAGTACATTGCACCGAGTACAATTTCCCCCATCAACAACTTGAGAGTAAAGAAGAGGAAGTTAGTACGTAGCAATGTGGGGACTCTTCACTCAGAGTAGTTAATGCATGGAATGGTCTCCCTGGAGAGTATTGGCAGCAGAAACGGAGATTAGTTAAATTAGAATTAACAGGAACTGGAAGTTATGAGATAGAGGGTTATGGCGATGTTGATAAGACTTTTAGGTAGTTTGAGTATTGATGGTCATTGTGTCCGGAGTGCTGATGCGGGTCTTGTCAAGGGGGGTTGTGTGGTTGATGTTGTGTGTTTTTGACCAAGCCCATGCCCTCCCCTGAGGGGAAAAGGGTGGGAAAAAATACAAAAGCTACAAAAACAAACAAACAATAAAAAACTAAAAAAAAACACAACAAAATTTTTTGTTTCATTCATTAAAAACTTTTTTTCTGTATTTTCTTCCTTGGATTTGTGTGATGGGATTGGTTTGTGTGTTCCGAGACACGATGGGCTGATGGCCTCACCGTGTTGGATTTCCTTGTTAATGAACAGCTCGATTTCATGCTTCGTTCGTGTTCATGTTTACCGAACCGAGCTGTCATCTTTCGCGTTTCTCCTACTTTGTCCAACTGTCCCCGTGTTCTCTGCCCTATTTTGTCTTTGTTGTCTCTCACCTCTTCTTTCTTGTTTTTTGTGCAACTTTATTTCTTTAAAATACACACAACTTTTTTTTTCAAAACCACCGAGACCACCCACCTCATGTTGGATGAGATTGAGGATGTTGGCTTGTTCACACACCCACCTCTACCCCTCCTCCTCCACCTTTCCTTTCCTCTTCCCACCACACCCGCCTCCCTGCAGACTCTCACACCACCCCTTCCCTCCTCTCTCCCCACCCACCACTCCAATTTCACACCACTCCCTCCTCTCCCCGCCCCCCCCCCCACCAGACACTCCCCACACCCGTCTGGAATCCCACCCCTCCTCCACCTCGAGACACCCACCACCGATTCCCTCCTCATCCCAACCCTACCCCTCCCTCTCCCACTCCATCCCTCTCCAGACTCCCACCCTTCCCCACACAATGATGACTTGTTTAAGTCATGAATTGTGAGGAAATGACTGTTTGAAACCCTCATGAGGTGTATTGTGGGAAAAAATATGATCCTATAAATTCATCGTGATTCACCTTGGGAGCTCAAAGTAGCACAAACAAACAACAAACAAACAAACAAACAAACAAACAAACAGGGCCTCGTTCACTTTAATGCAAGAAAAAAACATCACAAAAACAAATGTAAAACATCGAGGGATTAAATCTCAAAAACAAACGACGAAACAAGGAAGGCATGACACCACATTACGATGCCACAACACGGCACCACAATCCCCTTGTAGATTAGCATCACGACACTTTTTGACGTTTTACTTTGTTGTGTGATTGTGAGGAGCAACATCAAAAGATGTCGTGATGCTAATTTATACTGGAGTCATGGAGATCTGCGGAGTCATGGTTCACTGTATATGGGGTGTGGCCTGCCGTACCTGTGTCGGGAGGACGAAAGTCCGAGTCTTCAGGTCCTTGGCTTCCAGTCTTGTTCTACGGATGTGAATTGAGATCTGAAGGATCTAGAATGGAGACTTGATTCCTTTGGTTCCAGGTCTCTTTGGAGAATCCTTGCTATCGCTGGTCGACTTGTGTCCACGAGCGTTGCTGGAAAGACATCAAGATTTTTTACCTGCATCGGCCGTGAGCGTCAGTTGTAGCTGTGTGACATGTGGCTCGTTTCCTGATGCTGATCCTTCACCAGATTCTCTGAGCGAGGAGTCTCGTGAGTGGAGGAGGCCATGGGCCGACCACGTGCCTCGTGGTTGATCAGCATCTCAAGAGAGTGGATGACCAGATATTGCCTGGGGATGGCCAGACGGAGGACCCTGGAGTACCGGCGGAAAGTGACGCAGCGACGCACTCCTCGGTGCATGCTCCCATACCTTGACTGACCGAATAGACCCCTAACACTGTAGATCCTGAGACCCTTTGAGACTGAATACATGACAAGAAAATCCGGACCACAAATAAGATTTGTGAAAAGTCCTGAGATGGGATCGTTCGTTTCAAGTTTGCTTGAGTTGATAATGACCAATTTAATGCTCCATATAAATTATATTTTCGTTTGCAATGAGTGCACGTGATGAACACTTTCAAAGGTTACATTACGGCCTCGTGAGGAATTTTTGGGGATAAGAACTGTTAAAAATTTATTTATTTTTTATTTTGCCGAATCGAGATTTGGAATGAAGGGGTGAACCCACATTTGGGAATGAACATCCATCTCGTGATCACAGCATGCCTCGCTTCCTGAAGAGTTGAAAAGAGCAAATGTTAGAAAAGCCACGAAAGAGAATGTGGACAAGACAAAACCACAAGACAAAGAGTACAAGCAAAGAGTTGATTCACCTTAATGCTGGCTGTATGCCTGTGGAGCGACTCCGACCACATTCACGACCTTGCTCTACAGATGAGTTGTGAACTTACCATTGAGGTGCGACACACAACGAGGACTCTGAGGTCCATACGGCGAGTCATCTGCAACCAGTGTCGGTTCAACTCCATACTACTGGGCCTACCTTCTCCGTGCTCAGGGAGTGACTGACTGTTTGTGTGAGTGCTGCCCTATCTGCATCTTGGCCACTTGCCTTCCAGCCTCTGTGACACGCTTTTTGCAGGTCGTAACTGCAGTCTGAACAGACCTGGCGTAAGTGAAAACTTGCTCATCAACCAGGCTAGGTTCTATTGGGATTGCCTTCGTCCAGCATCCTTCTCCTACTGCCTCCACTGCGATTAACGTGGTGAACTGGGGGAAAAAAACTCTTCTCTCTTCTCGAACCATGTATAAAAATTTTATGACGTGGCCGTGGCCACTTGTAATAAAAATTTTATGCTTTTCTTTTTTGGCGAGTTGTCGCTGAACCCTTAACATAAATGGCATTCATGTGTTCATTTTATGTTTACGAACACAAAATGACACCTCCATGATGTGTTAAAATTTGAAAGCTGTTTATTAAATAATAAAATTATTTCAAAAAAAACCAACATTTTAAGCGACCGTCATACGTGTGATTCTTGACACTTTCAGGAGCTGTTAAATGAGGTTAGAAATGGTGGAGCAAGCTGAACTTTGAATGCTAACTCGACTACTCCTGTGTGGTATTGTGTACAAAGATCAAAACTGTAAGTATTTCAATTTCAAAATGGCTTACGAGCATGGATGTGCAAAAAAAACATGATTTTCAGGTCGTTAAAGTGACACTTTTCCCTTGATATCTACAAAACCGAACATCAGCCACAATCATAATGGATGCTTTATGAGTTCACAAACAGGAGCTCTTCTGTATTTTGGACCATGACAGCACTTTATATGAAAATGCGAAAATAAATGTTCAGAGTAAATATAAAAAACAGCAATAACATTAACTCACAGCTATATATTTAAGTAAATGAATGCAGGACACATGTTCAATTGAAAAAATTTATTTATCAAAACAATTTCAAAAACAAACACAACAAAACAATTTCAAAACTTAACCCTTCCAGTTAATTTTCTCCAGCCCTAAACAACCCAACCCTCACCGTCAGCCTAAACAACACCTGAAAACCTGAACACACGAAAAGACGGAATTTTTTTTACTTTTTGGGAAAAAAAACCCCGCACGTGACAACGACAATCAGGGTGGACCCTGCCTCGGTGCACACTTTCAAACACTCGGGTTTTGCGACCATCGCTCACTGGCCTGAAAAAAAAACAGTCACACACGATGACAATTATTTTAAAATGTGAACAGCATTACAAAAATATTAAAACACAATATATAAATGTTATATATATGAACCATAATTCCTCAGCATTTTTTTTGTTTTTTATAATTTTCAGCTTATCTTCCATACCCTTGCCGCCGTGACGTTTCATTCGGATTTCATTTTTTAAAATGAACCGAATGATATTGTCCAGCAACTCCTCTGAGGTTGTATTGCGATGCCCTTTTCCTGGCTGCAAAAAATAAAAATAAATAAAAATTTAATGAACTTGTACTGTAAAAAAATAAATAATGTAATGCGTATTATATTTAATGAATAAAGGAAAAAATTCAAAACACTTACAATTACAGTTGTCGATGTGTGAGCGAGTAAATGTGTTTGACAGGTAACCTCTATAATAACAACATATTAAAAGTGTTATTGATCATTGTCTGATAGAAATGAGGAAAAACAATGAATCATCACTTAACCTCTGCCTTGTATCTCTTCTCCTTAATCCGAAACAATATCAAGAATCAAAATAAATGATGTTTTTTAAACTTATTTCTTACCTTTTCACGCCGTTACAGCTCGATTTCCTTTTCTGCAAATGAAATTAAAGAGAAAAAACAAAAATGTATATAATTGTGTTGTACATGTAATAACCCCAAACACATAGCTCTTAGGCCACCCACTGGGGGGGGGGGGGCGAACAGCTTCGCCAGCTCAGTTTCAGCTACCATATAAAGAGATAAAAACAAAACACAAACACATAAAAACACTCCTGCTTTTGTAATTAAAAAATGAAATAAATATCATGCAGAAAACAAAATCTGCATCACCAAATGTAAGGAAAAACGACAATTTGTTCGGTAAAACCATATGGACTGGAAATCGATGATGTACTTTTGATGATGATGATGATGCTTCCATCACACTGATTCCCGGAACTGGAAAAAAAACAAAAAACTTTTTGTAAAAATATACATCATAATAAGTGTTAAAAAAGATGTCAATGTTTGGTGAGTGTAGATATAAAAATAAACAATGTGTACATCATTTAACATTGTACACGTGCTATTAACAGTATAGACAGCCCACCAGCATCAGCATCACTGATGTTCACTCGGCCGTGCAGGTATCACCCGTCGAGGGTTTTGACGAGCCTTCCCTGAAGCACTCAATCACGTCACATGATATGTTTCTCCACCCATCCTTTAATAAAATATATTCAAGAAAAATAAATTAAAACTCCAATACAGTACATCTTGTTTGTAAACTGGCTTTCATCTCTCCTCATCCTCATCATCTTCATCCTCCATATCCGGGTCAAGATGTTTTCCTCTTTCCAAAACATTTTCCACTTCTCTTGAGGCTTGTGGTTTCTTTGAAGGGTTTCACAAGAGCCCCCTCTCCTTCTTGCACAAGCTTGTCGTGTAACCTCATCAATTTTTTCTCTTTATCTCCTTTCTAAAAAAAAAATAACATTCAAAAGACAAATCAAAACGAAAGGAAACGCAAATGAAGAATATAAAAAATCAAGAAGAAACATGAATAACATTTTTAAAATAAATTAATCAAGCTTATCATGAACAATTGAACATCTTACTTTGATGTTACAGACGTTGCAAATGTGTTTATCAATCTGTTTGATGTCCTTGACATCCGGCCACCGGACGGTTTAAGAGGATGTTCATGTCTGGCATCAGGAAACAATATAAAATCTTCAGAACAGTTTACAATAAGCTTTTATTCTGAATAACAAAGCGTGAACGATGATGACAAACAACGAGCTGTCAGTTACAAAACAATTATGATTTTACATTGTCATGTGCAACCTTCCGTCTCACTGAACTCCATGCCCAGATGAACACTGTGCAGGTTGCTGCATAAGGTCGTGCTAACTGACACCACACCGGCAGCAAGTTTTACCTCCTCTTGTCTGAGGATAGAAGGGTTAAAAAACAATTAAACACAATACTTGTTAACAACATAACCAATTACACAACCAACAACAAGCAAACCACAAATTACTGAGACTCACCTGCACAAGAACTCCACACAGCTCACTTAATCCCCCCCCCCCGCCCCACACAAAACATTCCACAAAGATCAATCACATAAACTAATAAACTGAACCAAAATATAATTAAACTGATCACATGGCCAACATGATTCCAACAATGTATTCTTACCCGACTCATGATGATGACTGCACGTTGGGAAAAAGTCTCTGAATCCAGGTCGGTTGAAAAACACCCGAACTCTGAACCCTAAACCAAACACACA
>CM068956.1:27390477-27405458 GCA_035128595.1 Eptatretus atami | reverse complement strand
CAAAACATATTGTTACGAATTTTGGCCCGTCCGGTGAGCGATCGGCCACGTAACTCGAATCGCGACACGTCGCCCACCGGAATGGACAATTCAGTCGTGACCCTCCGGGAACTACCGCCAGGAGCCAGTCACGCAGGTGGGGGTTAACCTACACGCACGGATGATGCATTGCGCCACCCACGCAAAGAGGACTAGGGCTTTGCTCGCCGAATTGCGCACCTACCTAAGTACGCTGCAGCGAGTGGGTCGAACCGGGCATCCGTACCTCGACGCTAATCGACTTTGGAACCGAAACCGCTTAAGCGGACTCATTGCCGTGCTGCAAGGGGATGAAACCGAAGCGGCAGTTATCGTCGACACTCGACCGGTTCAGAATTACTACTCGGAGACTGTTCTCAGCCCACTTATCAATCCCTTAACGTGATGCAAGTTGAAACTTCAAACAGAGACAGGACGCAAACGAAACGAAACAGTTTGACAAGGCAAGCACTTTATATTTCACACCACCCAACACACGCCAGCGATAGGCAGTAGGATGCCGCAATATTTTTTGCGTGGTGCTGGTCATGCATCCAGAACAAAAAGCATCGGAATTTCAATGGAAAGTGACTTCACCGTTTTCTCACTCGTAGAATTCAAACTTAAAAAATAAAATGAAATAAAAGCTCACATGGATGAAAACATTTCATGGACAGCAATCGCGCGAGCTCAGATGCAGCTGATACATAATCAACGCGCTCAACTTCTGTGTTCCAATGTACGAACGAACACGATACACATTTTCCAGAAGAAATCATTCAGGAGTGTAGCGTTGTGTTATTCCCAGCCTTAGTGAATGAAATTTACAACAACAAGAAACTTTCCGGATAGATCAAGTAAGTTTTGTTGATTATCTATTCAAAACTTTTGTTTCATTTGAAATCCAGTTTCTGTTCAAAGTTATTGCATACCTTGAAGTAATCTTTTTAGTGGGTTTTGAGATGACAAGGTATCATCCCAAATCATAGATAACTATCAATTACTTCATACTTGTATTTATTTAGGAAATGGCTGGGAGTTTATAACCCTCAACGGGACCTGCACGAAAAGAGCACTTTGCAGCCGTTCCGTTTGCGATTGCGGCGTTTTATATCGCCAAGCCCCGTTCGACCAGATGTACGTTTATCGCTTATAACAGCAGCTAAATCCAATCGCAATATGGAGTCAATGGCAGAAAGTGCACAACGAGCAAAGTTAACATTAAAAATGGGGGAAATTTATTTGAACGCAAGCAATGCAATGCATGGGGGGGGGGGGGGGGGGTTGCTGGGGAAAAAGCACGAGCAAAAACTACAAGCCGATATCTTATTATGCGATGTGATGCACTTACAACATTCTACTTGAAGGACAGGCCACAGACTTTCATCAAAACCAGAACGAAAGAACAGGGCTCGTGAGATATATATGCTCGAGCGGGATGACCGAAGGGGCTCCGAAGACGGGCGTGGGTACTGGCCAACCCTCGTGGTGACTCGCTAGGTTCCTGTTCGGCGACCCTGCTGTCCTGTCCAACTCCAACCTCCGAACTCTCCAGCTCCCACACAACTGCAACTCTTCCACCTACACCAGCGCAGCGCGAACTCGACGCCTCTCCAAGTGCTTCGTCTCCAGCGCTCTCCGACTCCACTCAACTCCCCTTGTTCTAATTTCCAATGGTGTCCAACTTAAACAGCTCTGACTCCAACTCAGAACTAGAACATGCAACTCAGAACAGCTCTCCACTGCCTTCGAGCTCCCACACAATCCCTTCCTCTTAACGGCGAGCGAACGCGCCCTTTATAGCCGCGCGGGGCTTGCTCCTTCACCTTCGACGCCTTCACCCGCTGCTCGCCCCCCTGTTCGTCTCTGATTCCGTTCTTAGCCGTCAAGACGCGGCCATGTTGGCGCATCACCGTCTTCACGGGACGTGTTTGGAAATCACCGGCTTTTCACCGCGGACGTTGGTGGAATATCACCGGCTCACGCGGACTGGTGGAAATCACCGGCTTCACGCGGACGGGTGGAAATCACGCGGCTCACGCAGGCGTGGTGGAAAATCACCGGCTTCACGCGGACGTGTGGAAATCAACGTCCACGCGGACGGTGTGGGAAATCCACCCTCTTCACGGGACGTGTTGGACATCACCGCTCTTCACGTGACGTGTTGGAAATCACCGTCTTCACGCGGACGTGTGGAAGATGGTGAGGAGATGGATGGCGGTTTGTTGGAAGAAGATGTGAGGAGATGATGCGGTTGTGGAGAAGATGGTGGAGGAGATTTTGTTTAAAAAATAAAAAAGACAGAAAAAGAATAACACTACTAAAGATGCACAGCGGCACACGACTAATTCCCGTTATACATCGGCGGGGAATTCTAACCTGGAACACACACTTAACGAAATAACTGACCTATGGGGAACTGAACGGTGTTCTGTGAATTTCCACAACGAAACTACCCTCCCCTTTTTACAGAACTCGTCCCGAGCTCGTCAATTTTCGTGTGCCTTCATGTGTAAGTTCTCCCCTAGTAATCTTACCTTTGATCACTGAGTGCGATATTGGTGTATACGTGTCCAAAAGTAAATGAACCTATGGGCTGTATAACTAACTAAACAAACTCACTCAGACACACGACTTTTACAATTGGCCGGCGCTACGAAAAACATGTCGGGGAGCAAAACTCATTTACATTTTACCTTAACCTTATCCTTATACATTTACACTAAACCATGGTCCAGACTGATGGACTCTGTGGGAAAAGGGCATGGCCAAGTTTATTCAGTATTTTAGGGTGAGCGCTTCCGCAGCTGAACGGTCGATGTCTTGGGCCTGTTCAAAAGGCCCGTTGTCTGTCACATGAACCTTTTTCATGTCTTCAGCTGCTGGAGGCAATCACCAACCCAAGCATGCATGTGCATCCACAGGCCATTTTTGAAGGCAGGAGCAGGCTTGCCCACATGCATCTCCTGGCTCATGAAATAAATGCAGGAATGAACATAAGAAGTAGCCGGCTGCCCTATGCAGTCAGGCTCCCCTGGAAATGAACTTGGATGACGCAAGCAAACACAAAAACGGTGCAACGGGCTGCACAATGCAAGTCCCTGTTGTGGCTGCCTGCAGGCAGTGCAACTTGCGCGATGATCCTGGCGCACATGGTGAGGATGGAACAGGGAAAATGCAACAGGGCTAGCAGGCATGGGGTCAAGGCAGAGCAGGAGACAAGGCATGGCAAGGCCGGAACAGGCCTGTAAGCGGCAAAGACCGCTGGCACGTAAGTGGCCGGCTCTGGCCTGTTCTGGAGGTTCGTGGAGGGAGTGCGGTGGTGCCGGCCGTCTGAAGGCGGGTCGGCCCTACCTACTGTCTCCTCCCAACCTATCGCTTTGGCCTGTCTCTGTCATACCCGCTCCCTAGTTTGCAAAACAAATTTAGGCCCATCTCTTTTTATTCTTTTATAAGTTCGTCTCCCTAACCGCCCTTTATTGTTCTGTCCGGCTAACCTACATGTAACTAGCCACTCCCAACCCCTATGTTCCTTTCCTGGAGGGGAATAAAGGAGAGCCAGCGTCCTGTCTTGACGGCCCCATCAAGCCTCAGAGGCCTCCTCATGATCTCAGCGATCCAACCCAAGTGGGTCCAGCAGGCGCTACCGAGAGCGAAGGGAGGATGGTGCGGAGGGGTACACTTCCCTATCTACCCTAACTTTATTTACTCCCTAAACTGCCCGGGGCTTTCAACAACGCCTCTCATTAATCTATTGGTTCTCAACGCAAGATTCCGTCGCCTGTGGTTGGTGTCTCACAAATTTTGGGCCTTGCCCTCCAATTTTTCACTCGTGTCTTGCACGGTCTCATGGCTCGGCCGCGTGCTCACGTTGCAGAACTACCCTCTGCGATTCTCCAACCCATGGCACCCCGGGCCCTGAGACGTCTCGAGCTACCAGCTCCCTAAAAATCTGGGGAGTGCCCTCCTTGCTACTCCCCTCGATGCTCACGGTGCAGCTGGCGCACGGGCCCTTTCCCGGGTGCCCGTGCCACTAAGCTATCCCGGCCTCTTTGGGCCCTTGGCCCAACGCGGCGACAAGTCGCGGTGCCGGGGTGGCCCACAAAGCGATACTCCCGTTCGGCACAGCCACACTCCAGTCCGTACAACAGGACTTCCTGCACACCGTCCATACGGGTTTCGAGCCTACATTCGGCACCAACAGCAAAACGACTCATTTGTCAATTTGGCTGACCACACTAACTAACATTATCTGAGCCCTAGAGCCCTTGGGTGGGATCACTCTCCCCCCAATCACCTCACACACGCACATGCATTACCCATTCACTCATGTCACTACAGGCCCGACTGGCTCAATCGCCTCAACTGTTTGTTTTCAACTGCATGACACACAGATCGTGAACACTGCATTCCACTAACTGAGTCCCCGAGCTGGACTCGTGCTTGCCTCGTCATCTACATACGCACATGCGCTTTAAACACTAGACGTAGCCTAAGCCACGTCCCACCTACACATTCAATGTCTGTCTCTGTCCTCAATCCAAAAATCCCATACTCTAAATTAAGCTGAAATCCTCTAACTTAATGCCATTCACGGGCTCCAATGAGGAACAACTCACGTCTCCCAGAAATGAGGTGGTCTATCACTACCTTCCGCCTAATTAGTGGTCTTCCTGTGCCTCAACCCCTGCCTGGGCTCGAGTACTTCACAGTAAAGGCTCTGAGAGCCTTGCGCCTTGCGGTAGCGGTTCGTTCAGCTCCGTTACTTCGCAAGACTATTCCACGAGGCGTAAGGTCCCGCCCTTAATAGGACTCAGGCGGTCTGTGGTGGAACTATCCGGGGGAGGTCGTGTCCATTTTAAAATTTTAAGGACCACATTCACTCAATTTATGCCAGGACGACCCCCGGGCCTGCAGGGCGAGGTGAGCTTTGGGCATCTGCCCTTTTCTCCGAGGGTTGAAGAACCAAATCTTCGCCCCCGGTGGGTACTCACTACCTGGTCGGTGGTCGTACCTGCGCTTCAATCTTATAACCCCCGCCTGTTGGAGCTGCGGTGAGCGAAGGCATGGACCTTTTCCATGCTTCCTCAAACTGACGGCAATAGCCTTCCCTGGGGTCTGTCGGGCACGGCTGCAGGCGTCGGACCGCACAGCAAATCGACGGGGGCGCAGCTCGTCCGTAATGAGCCAGCGCGGATAGGCGATAGCCCCAATGTTGGGACGCGCGATAGGCCATCAGGAGAGAGGGAGATGTTGTCCCCGTCCTCCTTATTATCGGCGGTGAAGAGGGCCATTGTTGGAGATAACAGTTCTATTGAACTCTCCACCATAAAGGGGGTTAGGGAGACTGTGGCTCAGGGGCGTTGTTCTGGTTTTTGCGAATTGCAGGAGCCTGCACACTTTCTTTAGCAATTCGTTTTCAAAATTTGGTCCCTGATCAGTGTGCAGCTCCCGGAATCCCATGCCGACATAGACAAATCTTCTAACGAAGGCCCTGCCACGACCCCGATTCCTGGTTTGGGAAGGGCAAAGGCCTCCGGCCATTTGGTGAAATAGTCCATCATCACGAGGATTATCGATTACGCTTGGCGAGTGGGGGGAGTGGTCCAAATGTCCATGGCCATCGCTCAAGGGGGGCCCAACCTGATGTGTGGAGTGGAGCCCTCATCCTCCGTGCCGGTCTTTTTTGGCAGTAAGGCGTGGCATGCTCGACACCAGTCCTGTAACATTCGGCGCCCCATGTTGACCCAATAGAAACCGCCGGTGGACCGAAGATGTTGTTTGGTGCTGCCCCAAATGGGCCGCCGCGCGGGTACCGTGCACTCTGTTTCAAAATTTGGGTCTAAACCGCATAGGACTATCCACGCACCAAGAGCCTCTCGAAGGAATTCACCCACATTGCGATTAAGATGTTGCTCATTTCGGTTTTCCACTGAGCCCAGTACGTCTTTGTTCGTGCCCCGAATGGGTGATCCTCCCAATGGCCTCTGTTTTCTTGGGACCTCACTTGTACAGGCCCTATCACGGGGTCTTCCCCGCTGGCGTGCTCCAGTGTCAACCGCCAAAATTCTCCCCTGCGGTTAGTGGCATAAGTTGGGCCTACCACCCGGGCGCGGGCTGGGAGTTTCTGGGAGGTGTCCGTCATGTTTTCGCCTCTCCTCAGCCTCGTGCAATAATTGCATTATCTCGCAAGATAGGGGTCGAGAGAGCCAATCGGCGTTCCCATGAGCCTACCGGCTCTTATGGCACACACTGAAATTGTACTGCTGCAACTTTACTCCAACCACCATGCAATCTGGCCCTCTGGTCTGAACGCGTAAAGCCATTGCAAAGGCGGAATGGTCAGTTCGACAAGAATTTTCCTCCCGTACAATAGGTGGTATGGGCTCAACGCAGACAGCATAGCCAATGCTCTTGCCGAGTAACGCAATAAATTTCGTTCGGGCCTACTCATGGCTCGACTTGATACCGCTCAACTCTTTCACGCCCCCCTGTGGTCTGACGACAGACTGCCCAATCCTTCCTGACTCGGCATCCGTACTCCAGGGATACATCCCGTCATCGTGGGTATGCTAGAATGGGTGTGGATGTAAACACGCCTTTAATTTGAGAAGGCTGATGGCATTCCCCTGTCCATTAAATCTAACACCCTTCTCCGTTACCGGTGAAGGGGCGCTGGCTATCTCCTCAAAGTGCCACAGAAGTGCCCGGTATTAGGAGCAAGAACCCAACCCCCGCACCTGTTTAACGTTTGTATGTACGGGCACTCTCCACGCGGTAATTTTTCTGGGTCGGTTTTTTCACCCCTCCGGCCATCACATGGTCGAGATAGGCCAACCTCTGTCGCGAACAAAGTAATTTTCTCCGGCTCAATTTCAGTCCTGCCTGCTGAGCCCCAACACTGGTCCAAATTGTGCTATTGCCTGGGGAAATGCTAGCGTGTACCAGGGCATCATCAGGTAACCGAGGCATGATTTCCCATTGACAATGCCAACCAGCACACGCTCCATCGATCTTCAAAGGTGGCGGGGGCGTTGCACAAACCGAACGGCATTAAGTGAACTGATACAAGTCCCTTCCTGGAGAAATGCCGTTTTGTCCTTCCCGTCTTAATCATCTCCACTGCATCCCACTCTTGAGGTCAAAGTTGAGCACCATTTTGGAGCCTGATACGGCGTCGAGGGTATCGTCAATTCTAGGGCAGGGGATGGAGTCTTTGGAGTGTACGTTTGTCAAGCTGCGATAGTCCAGCGCAGAAACGCGTGGTCCATCCTTCTTTTTAACCAGCACAACCGGTCACATCAAGGACTACCCGAGGGCTCAATGACACATGCATTGACAGCATCTTTTTTCACCTGTTCATCAGCCTCCTCCCTTTGGCTCCCGGGGAGCCGTCGAGCGGGCTACGGACAGGCCGGCCCATCGGTGTGGATCTGAAATGTTTTCACACCAGCCGTACGTCCAATTATCTCGGGTGACAAGGAGAAGATTCCGATATGTCGGTCGACCAGTTTGTGTAAGCCTCCCGCTGGGCATCCCTCAAATCAACAGTACTCCGATTTACCATTGCAAATGGGATAGGCAATTCCGAGCACACTCTGGAGACTCCTCCGGGCAGTACCGGCTCGATGTTATCGTCCTCAGCTCTGCGATTCTACACTGGGTGCAATCTGCACCTTCGTGCCCCGTCTAATAGTGCGTGTTCCGTGCTAACATTTATTACTCGGACGGGCACGATAGGCCCGTCGGTGGGTTTACGAGGGTGCAGCCCACGACTTAAAGCCGGGATTGATTGCCCGCAGTTAGTTTCAGCAGACCGAGGATCCCTGCTTGTTTGGGTGTGCCGCACCAGGGCGGGACACCGCCTCGGACCGGGCGAATGACCAAGGAGTCGGAGCCTCCAGCTCTACCCTTCATCCGGCCCATGCCCCCAATGGCAATTCCTCACCCCAAACTGCATGACTCCTTTGGCCTTAAGTAGATTTTGCCAAACCACCGCGGTCCCAGCACATATCAACCCTATTAGACATGGGTCGCACACCTCCGCCACCCAAACCTCCATTTCTTTTGAAACAGTGCCCATTTAAGGGTCAAAACCACCCTATGATGGGGGTTGCCCCGGAACTGGCTGCAACTATGATTTGCAGACGCTGGATGCTCTTCCCACCATCCACATCGAATTAAGGACCGGGGCCTGAATGATCTGTGGCGTTCTCCTTTGGTCCACAACGGGTCGACGCCTACCGCTGGCAATTTGCACCGAATTGTCAAACTACATTGCCAATTTGGCACAATAGATGGCCTGTCGCAGGCTCTGAGGGCTCTTCTCATCTAGTCTGCCGAAACGCCCTGTAGTTCGCCCTTTTTAGTTTCACTGGGACTGGTGGGGGGGGGTGAGTTTTGGGCCCGCTATTCCGGTCGATCGCGGAGTTGGTGATCGGGGGAACCGTGTGCTGCTTCCCTGCGGGGCTTTACAACCCGCTGCAGGTGGCCCTCGCCAAATGTTAAAAACACCTCGCCCGGTAAGGTGTGTGCCTCCGGTTCGAATTATACCCCCTCTCGTTCCGAATTGGGGTACCCGAATGGCCATCCCGCTCCTCCTGGCCGACGCCGCGGCCCAGAATTTCGTCAACTGATGGTCGCATCATGCCCTGGCCATCTTCTCTCAACTGCGGCTGGTGCGCCAAGTGGTGGCCCGGTCCGGCGCACCGTTGTTCACGGGGCCACTGCGGATTGCCACTGCATGTCGCACTGGCCCTCCAGCCGGCGACTTGATGCCTCGTAACGGGCTGCAGTAATCAGCCGCCTTCTGGAGGTTCTCCGGGTGCCATGTGGTCAGTAATCGACGGGCACGCGGGCCCGCAAGCGCCCCGAAAAATGGTCCCAGGGCGAGCTCCTTCCCCGGTACCGCGCCATAATTTGAGTGTGCGATCCACCGAGCGGCAAATATCGTGCGCCAATTTCCAGTCGTCTATGGGGTGTCCGTTTGCGCCCACTGAGCTGAGCCTTGAACAAGGCTGTTGCTGTTCCATACAAACGGTAATTTAGGGCGAATAGAGGTCCGCCAGTTGTTGCCCTTCCAAGGGTATCGTGGTCAGACCTCGGATGCTGCACCGCGTAGTGCCAGCCGTGAGTTTGCACGCCCTGCACCTGGTCCAGCCGTTGCCACCTGCCACGGCAGTGAAACTGGGCCCAAATACGGCCCTCAGGTCGTCTTCCTCGTCGTACGGAGACAGTGGGCACCCTCTGGCCTTTCGGGGTCCGTTTAACCCACCTCCCAGTCCCTGAGGGACACATGGAGGGACGGACCCCAGATTTCCAAATGGTGCCCCTAAGGCCCGCAGAGCCCGAGCATCGCTCCGGGGAGCTTATACCCCGTCTGGTCGGTGCAACGCCTCCGCACCGCCTGCTTACTCCTCCATGCCAAATCAGACTCGCATTCTGCATATTCGCAGGAACAGTCATACTGGGGGCTGCATTTGGCCAAGGACCTGCCCCCCCCAAACTCGGGATGCCACCCCGCTGTCGCAACCCTTTGGTGCTCGTTCGCGTGGCATTAACTTTCATTCGTATTTTCATGCCATCCATTTTTTTTTCCATTGCTCCTTGCAGTATCCAATCAACATTTCGCCCACTCGGCTATGTCAGCCCGACTCCGACGAAGCCGAATCCTCGTTCGGTATCGCGGTTTCGCGGGCGACTGGGAGGGGGTTCTGACGGAGGGGGGTGTCAACAGCCGCCGCCCCGGCCCCCTCCAGGTCTGGGGTTCCATTTGCAGGGAAAATTCAACCTCATAACGGCGTCCTGCATGGTGAATCTGTCCTGGGACATAGATTCTATCGTTCTAATCTAAAACCACCTGCGCTGCTCTGCCTTGAGCTGCGCCATTTTGCGTATCGTTATAAAAATTTGAAAAACTCGGAATTAATGGAACCAGAGGGTCGTCTCGCACACCTTTGATCCGGTTCCGTTAATTTTGTTTGGAGGAAGGATGAATTGAATCCTACGTCCTGACACAGTGTTGTAGATTTCCGCCGTCCAGCGTGCGGGCGACCCGGCTTTAGCTTTCCTTTCGCTTTAGTCCTGGAACAGGAAAAACAAATAAAATATTTCAAGAAAATTTACAATAAGCTTTTATCTGATAAAAAAGTGACGATGATGAAAACAACACTTTATTACAAAACAATTTGATTTTTACATTGCCATGGCAACCTTCTTCCTGAACTCCATGGCCATGAACACTGTGCAGGTGCGCCATCAGGTCGTGACGTAACTACACACATCACAGCAAAGTTTTACCTCTTTGTCTGAGGATAGAAGGGGTTAAACAAACAATTAAAACAGATACTTGGTAAACAATAACCAATTACATCACCAATAACAAACAAACCACAAATTACTGAGGGACTCACTGCACCAGGAACTCCATTCAGCTCATCAACACCCCCCAACACACCAAAACATCCACAAAGATCAATCAACATTCTCTATATTGTTGCGAAATTCGCGCCGCCGGCATGCGAAGGCGCACGTGACTCGAATCGCGGCACGGTTCTCGCCCCAGCCGGACGGACAATTCCTGTCTGACCCTCTGACTAAACGCCGGGAGCCCAGTCACGGTGGGCCTTTCGGCCTCACCACGATCGTGCCAATCGGCCACCCGGTGGGATAGGTTGTTCGCCAAACTCGACCTATCTAACGTAACTAACACGCGGATGGTGAACCGGGCGTCGCGACTCGCGCAGGTCGACTTCGGACACGAACAGCTTAAGCGGTCGTTCCGTGCTATCGGATAAACCGAGCGTGTTATCGTCGGCCTCGACGGTCTTCCAATTAATTATCGGGCGTATCACGCCCACTGAACCCTTTACGTGAAGCAAGATGGAGAGCCAAACAAAGAAAGGCCCACGAAACGGGGAACAATTCAACACAAAGCACCATTTTTATTTCACAACAGGGACTGTTTTACGGATAGCACACATACAGCCATACAGTATTTAGAATGCACATATATAAATGCAGAGTTAAAACCGAATACGCGTACACACGGCAACACTATAAAAGTTCTATCTACTTTAGGGACGGCGCAACACACAGTTACTCAAAGCCAAGAAGCACCTCAATAGGCAAGGGGGCAGACGGAGCCTGTAGGCCAATATTTGCGCGGGACTGCAGGAGCGGCCAGGTCGCGAGACGGGGGGTCCTAACCGTCTTTTGACTGAGCGCAAATGTCGGCTGCGGCGGATGCCCCAACTTTCGTGCTTCTCGCGGTTTTCGTTGGCACCGCTTTGGAAGTGGGGTGGGTAAACGGGGCCCTTGTGCATCTCTCTCACGCGCGGGGGAAAGTATGGGGGGGGGGGGTATTGTTGATGCCCTGGGGCAGCGGAAGGAAAATGGGCCTTTTTTTTTTTGGGGCTGCCCATGGGGTCCGCGACGAGCGATCCGGCGACCCTCGTCGCCGAACGCCGTCTTCCTGCCTCGACCCGAGCTCTTGGCCTCCTCCCACGATTCTTCTCACACTACGCCCGCACAGCTGCAACTCGCCGATGACTCTGCAAAAACGTCTCTGCTTCCGCCTCCCTCGCTTCTCTGCACCCGATTCACTCGACTGACATTCAACTGGCCGTGCGCTCGGCGTTTTATCGGACCGGCAGGAGAACCGAATATGAGATTTCCGGATCAGGATGAGCTCAGGGGGCGGAGCACCTCGCCGCATTGGCCGGATGTAAAGTGGGCGTGTAGCATTCCTGATTCCGAATTTTCATATATGGATCCACACAGACGCGCCTGGAGGCGGGCCCAACCAGCTTCCGCGCTTGCTGTTGGACGGATCAGAAGTGGGCGTGTAGCATTCCTGATCGAAATTCTCTCTCGAAAGGCCGCTATTTTGCACTCTGCGGCTCGGTGCGTTATCGGCGGAAGAGCCCAAGAGCCCGAGACTCAGTGTTCACCAGGTGGTCGGGAAATGGCCGTAAGCAGAGAAGAGGTGCGGGTGGTGGAGGGTTTTTTGGTGTGGTTTGATGGTTTGGGTGATTCAAAATAAGATATGGGGACAGAAAAACGACTGGACTCAAAAGTGTCGCAGCCCGAATGAATCAAATATTAAATTCCCTCTAACCAAGCGGTTTGGGGTAACTATAAATGTACTTAAAAGATACTCACCTCGGGACCTTGAAATAGTGGTTGCGAATTTTCCACACCGTAACAATATAATGGCAGTCCTTCTGTCTGTGTCTGTCCGTCTGTCTGTTTTTTTGGACGAATAAGCCCTAGACAGTGAAACCGTCTTGAATGAAACTTTTACACATATAATAGAACTAACATTCAGCTCCAGGATCCGCTAAGTGGCTCTCCAAAAAATGAAGAAAAATAATATATATTAAAAAAATATTATATATATATAAATAAAATTTCCATTAGAAAAAAAAAACTGGCTTTCGAATGGTGCGCCGGCGTAATTAACATAACAAAGGCTTCATGGTTAAAAACGCTAGGGTTTTTTTGAAATACAAAATGTTCGTATCGTTGACTTTTAAAACATACAACATTCTCCCCCTGTTATTTGAATTCTCGAACTGCACGCCGCAACGCAACAGCTAATTGCTGATTCGAATGCTCATGAAAGGAGCAGGCAAGCGGAGTCCAGCTGCACAGAGAGAGAGAGAGAGAGGAGAGAGAGAAGAGTCGTCTTACTTGCTGATATATCTGCTCATCTACTATTATAAATGGCAGTCACTTCTGTCTGTTTGTTTTTCTGTTGGTCTGTTTGTTTGTAACATAAGCTCCGAGACCAGTGAACCGATCTTGATGAAACTTTACACACATATAGACTAACATTATTCTCCAGGATGCGCTAAGTGGCTTTCCATAAAAATGAAAAAATATATATTTTAAAAATGGTTTTCGAATAGTGCGGCCGGGCATAATTAAATCGTAACAAATAGGCTTCATGGTTAAAAAACCGAGAGTTTTTTTGAATCAAAATGTTCGTATTCCGTTGACTTTTTAAAACATTGACATTCCTCCTCCTGTATTGAATTCTGTAACTGCACGCGCAAGGCAAACAGTAACTGCTGATAGATCTGCTATCGAAGAGCAGGCAAGCGGAGTCAGCTGCAGAGTAGAGAGAGAGAGAGAGGAGAGAGAGAGTCATCCTTTATGCTGGATATAATTGCTCATGAAAGAGCCAGGAAGCAGAGTCGGCGTGCAGAAGAGAGAGTCGTCTTACTGCTGATATATCTGCTCATCAAGAGCGGCAAGCGAAGTCCGGCTGCAGAGAGAGAGAGAGAGTCCGTCTTACTGCTGATATATCTGCTCATGAACGAGCCAGGCAAGCAGAGGTCGGCCTGCGAGAGAGAGAGAGCGTCGCCCTTAACTGCAAAGTAGAAGCGGTCACACCGATTGGGGCGAGAAGCACAAACACTCACGCGTTCCAGCTTCTGAGGTCCGGGTTTGCAGACTCGACCAGTTGCCAGCTGCTGCTAGAGACATTGAGTGGCTCGGACCAGGCTGCCGTTCAACTATGACCTCTTACTGAGGATTACAGGGCGGGAGCAGAAAGCTTCTTCTTGCGCATAAATACTGAGAGAATAAAAGAGACTTCTCCAATTCTCTACCATACATACGTCATGCACTCAGTCTAACTAGCGTGAGGAAAATAGGCAGAATTCTCGCACCGGTATTCGGGGTACTTGCAGCTAGTAAACCGATAATCAGTGAACAAAATATCATTAAAACTGATCACATGGCAACGATGTATTTCAACATATTTTACCTGACTACTGATGACTGCAACGTCTGGGAAAAGTCTCGAATCGCCAGCTCGTGTTAAAACCCGCGAACTACTTAACTCCTCAACTGAGCGACACACAACACACAACACACACACCACACACAACACAACCACACAACACCACAACACACACCATTACACCAAGGTGAACAAAACTAACACCAACCCAAACAGTACAAACAATACAAGTATTGGCACAAAGGTAAAACAAAAAGCAAGAGGGAACGCAAATATCACAAACCACCGTGGTTCACTCACCCCAAACTCCACCCAAACACACCTCGTAACAGCTCTAGGAACAACAGTGAACAGCTGTTTGGTGTGCTCTCACGTCATTGACGCAAACATATTGTTTCTTCTCCCCAAACAGAAACACATTTTACTAAACCCTATTAGAAACATATAAACAAAACATATTGTACGGAATTCTTGAGCCGTTCGCGTGAGAGCGATCTGTCCAAACGTAAGCTCGAATCGGACACTGTCGCCACCGGAATGGACCAATTCAGTCGTGAACCCTCCGGGAAGAACTACCACAGGAGCCGTCGGGTGGGGGTTTAACCTCACGCCAGATCGATGCCATTGCGCCACCCACGCAAGAGATAGGGTTGCTCGCCGATTGCGACATACCTAAGTACCTGCGCGAGTGGGTCGACCGGCGATCGTACCTCGACGCTAATCGACTTTGGACACGAAACCGCTTAAGCGGACTCATTCGTGCTGAGGCGGATGAAACCGAGCGGAGTTATCGTCGACACTCGACGGTTCAGAATTATACTCGGAGCTGTTCTCAGCCCACTATCAATCCCTACGTGATGCAAAGTATGAACTTTCAACAGAGGAAGGACGCAACGAAACGAAACAGTTTGACAAGCAAGCACTTTATATTTCTACACCACCCAAACAACGCCACGTAAGGTGTAAGCCGAATATTTTTTTGCGTGGTGCGTGTCATGCATCCAGAACCAAAAGCATCGGGAATTTCAGATGGGAGATGTGACTTCACCGTCTTCTCACTCGTAGAAATTCAACTTAAAAAATAAAATGAAATAAGAAAGCTCACATGGATGAAACATTTCATGGGACAGCCAAAATCTTCCAATGCTGCACAAGATTTAAAGAGGATATTCTTCAATCTAATTTGTATAACCAGAATGATGATGTGGACTGA
>CM068956.1:27323111-27341972 GCA_035128595.1 Eptatretus atami | reverse complement strand
ATCTAGCGCTTTTCTCTTCCATGAGTCTCCGGAGTTAGTATCGTGCCTTAAACAAAACAAAAAAAACCACCCCATTTACAAGAACAAACAAAAAACAAACAGCTGTTCCATCGTACTGGGGGTATCTGAAAATCCATTCATCAACTCTTTGATACCTCTGACCTTTGATCTAATAAAAAAGCCACTATCCTGAATCAGTCTTCAGAAGAAAGCCCAGGGAGCTTGAAATTCTGAATTCATTGTGGTCTACGAATTTTACACTGTGTGTTTGGCAGATAATGAGTCCAGACAAAAACTAGAATTTCTTATAAAAATTCCTTTTTTTTTTTTTTTTTTTTTTTAAAGGAATTTCCAGTACAGCAGGATATGCCAGTGCGGATATGCCAAGGATAATGGTGTATTACTTTCAGAAGAATCTTGATAAAAAGACTTTTATTTTATTATTAATTATATCAGTTATTTAATCGCTGTCCAGAATTCGGACAACCGAGTTTTAAGCGTCCTTAAAAGCATTCGCAAATAAAAACCGAAGACCCCAAAAAATTTTAAACATTCGAAGTTTTTTTTTTTTTTGAAAACGAACTCGTAACTGTTATGAGCGAAAGCCAAAAAAATCTCATTTTTCTCCATTGCAAAACCTTAACGTTCACCTCAACGCATGATCTTGTCATGCTCGCACTGCATCATGGGGCGGACGGATCCGTTGACGTCTGCTCGATGCGCACTGCATTATGCGGCGACCCGGTGACGTCTGCTCGGAGCGCAATGCATCAGGACCGACCCTTGACGCTCGAAAAGTGAATATTTTTTTATACAATTCTTAAAACGTCTCCAAAACATCCGATTTTTACCAAGAATTTCGACAAACCGAGAGTTTTAGCGTCTAAGCGATCGCCAAAACCGAAGGACAAAATTAAAAATCGAAGTTTTTAAAACGAACTCGTACGTCGAGGCGAAGCAAAAAATCTCCATTTCTCATGCAAAACCCTTAACGTCATCAACGACGCGTCTGCTCGATGCGCAATCGCATCATGGGACGACCCGTGACTGTCTGCTCGAGCGCCAATGCATCATGGGGACGACCCTTGACGCTTCGAGGTGAAATATTTTTTATATAAATCTTAAAACGTCTCCAAAACTCCGATTTTTACCAGAATTCGGAACAACGAGTTTTTAGCGTCCTAGCGATCGCCAAAAACTGAAGACAAAATTAATCGGAAAGTTAAAATAACTCGTAACGTCTGAGCGAAGCAAATTCTCCATTTCTCCGTTTTAATTTACGAATTATTGTTTGACCTCACTTGTGACCTTGACCTTTGACCGATTTTGACCAAATCTAATCAGCACTAGCATCACCCTCCTGAATCAGGTGGTGCAATTGACATTGGTAGCTTCTTCTGTTCTCGAGTTTCGTGTCCTAAACAACAAAATACAACAAACAAACCAAGAAACGGTAGTCATCCATATATACGAAATCTTTAGATTTCGTAAAGTAACAAGCAGCATAGACTGGTACTTACCGAAATCGTCAACTTGACCTCTACTGTTCTAAAATAAAAGCATGTCTTTCTAGAGAAGGTTAGCGACCGCAACCAGAAGTTTCTGCGATGATTTGTACCAAACCATCAAAATCGAATGTTTTTGGATTGTTTGACTCACTGTGACCTTGACCTTTGACGATTTTGACCAAAATCTTAGCGCTAGCACCACCCTCCTGAATCACGGTGGTTGTAATTGACATTGGTAGGTTCTTCGTTTCTCGAGTTATCTGTGCCTACAAACAACAAAACAAACAGCAGTCATAGACTGGACTTACGAAATGTCAACTTGACCTCTGACTTGCGAATTAAAGCATGATCAGTCAGAAGGCAAGGGGAGCTTGAATTTTCTGAATTCTGTATCCACGATTTTACACTGTGTTGCAGATAAGGTAGTCCCAGACAAAAACTGATTTTCTTATTAAAAAATTCCATTTTTTTTTTTTTTAAAGTGATTTCAGTACCAGCAGGATATGCCAGATAATAGGTGTATTACTTTAGAAGAATCTGGATGAAAAGACTTATTATTTATTATATATATTCAGTTATTCATCGCTGTTCCAGAATTTCGACAACCGAGTTTTAAGCGTCCTAAGCGATCCGCAAAAACCAAGACAAAATTAAATCGAAGTTAAAACGAACTCGTTAACGTCCGAGCGAAGCAAAAAGTCTCCAATTTCTCCATGCAAAACCTTAACGTCTCAACGACGCCGTCTTGCTCAGCGCACTGCTCATGGGACGACCGTGACGTCTGCTCGAGCGCAATGCTCATGGGACGACCTTTGGCGCTTCGAGTGAATATATTTTTATACTCTTAAAAACGTTCCAAAACATCCGATTTTTACCAGAATTCGACAAACCGGTTTTAAGCGTCCTAAAGCGATCGCAAACTGAAGACAAATTAAAATCGAAGTTAAAACGAACTCGTAACTCGAGCGAAGCAAAAATACTCCATTTCTCCACTGTTAATTTACGGAATTTGTTGACCTCACGTTGACCTTGACCTTGACGATTTTGGACAATCAATCAGCACTAGCCATCACCCTCCTGAATACGTGGTGTTAATTTGACATTGGTAGCTTCTTTCCGTTCTCGAGTTATCGTGCCTACAAACAAACATACAAAACAACAACAAACAGCAGTCATAGACTGGTACTTACGGATCGTAACTTGACCTCTGACCTTGTCTTAATAAAAGCTGTTATCTAGAGAAGGGTAGCGACGCCAAACCAGAAGTTTTCTACGATGATTCTGTACCAAACCATCAAAATCGAATGTTTTTGGTGTTTGACCTCACTGTGACCTTGACCTTGACCGATTTTGACCAAAATCTAATCAGCGCTAGTCACACCCTCCTTGAATCACATGGTGTAATTGGACCATTGTAGCTTCTTCGTTCTCGAGTTATCATTTTTTGGATGTTTACCTCAACTGTGGCCTTGGACCTTTGACCGATTTGACCAAATCTAATCAGCACTAGCCATCACCCTCCTGATCACGTGTTTTGTAATTTGACTTGTTATAGCTTCTTTCCAGTTTCTCGAGTTATCGTGCCTACAAACATACAACAAACAAAAACAAACAGAACGGAAGTCATCAAATTACTACGAAATTCTTAAAGATTTCGTAGTAACAAACAAACAAACAAGCATGTCATAGACTTGTTACTTACGAAATGTCAAACTTGACCTCTGACCCTTTCTAATAAAAGCTGTCTCTAGAGAATGGTAGCGATGCAACAGAAGTTTCTACGATGATTTGTTACCACATCATATCGAATGTTTTTGGATGGTTTGACTCACTTGTGACCTTGACCTTATTTGACCGATTTGACCGAAAATCTAATTCAGCACTAGCCACCCACCCTCCGGATCACGCGGTGTATTTGGACATTGGTGCTTCTTCCGTTCTCGGAGTTATTCATTTTTGGATGTTTGACCTCACTGTGACCTTGACCTTTTGACCGATTTTGACCAAATATGATCAGCCACTGCCATCACCCTCCTGAAGTCACGTGGTTTGTAATTTGACATTGGTAGCTTCTTCCGTTGCTCGGTTATTCGTGCTACAAACAAACATACAAACAAACAACAAACAAGCAGTATAGTACTGGCGTACTTACGAAATCGTTTCAACTTTGACCTCTGGACCTTGTCTAATAAAAGCTGTATCTTAGAGAGCCGTAGCGCAGACAAAGACCAGAGTTTTCTCGATGATTCTCGTACCACCAATCACAAAAATCGAATGTTTTGATGTTGAAGCCTTCACTGTGACCTTTGACTTTGATCCGATTTTGACAAATCCTAATCAGCGCTAGCCACCACCCCTTGAATCACGATGTGTAATTTGACATTGGGTCGAATAGCTTCTCGTTCTCGAGTTATCATTTATTGGATGTTGACCTCACTCGTGACCTTGACCTATTTGACGATATTGACCAAAATCTAATCAGCAGCTAAGCCATCACCCTCCTGAATTCACGTGGCTGTAATTGACATTGGTAGTTCTTCCGTTCTCGAGTTTATCGTGCCTACAAATTTACCAACTAATACTGCACACCAATACAATCAGAACGGAAGTATCAATATACTTACGAAATCTAAAGATTCGTAAATGAACAAATACAAAACACAAACAAGCAGTCATAGACTAGGTACTTACGAAATCGTTCAACTTGACCTCTGACCTTGTCTAATAAAAGCTGTCTCTTAGAGAACGGGTTAGCGATGCAAACAGAAGTTTCTACGATGATTCTGCTTACTCAACCATCAATTAATCGAATGTTTTGGATGTTTGACCTCACTGTTGACCTTGACCTTTTGACCGATTTGACCCAAAATATATCAGCACTAGCCACACCTCCGGATACGCGGTGTTTGTTAATTACATTGGTAGTCTTCCGTATCTCGAGTTATCATTCTCTTTTGGATGTTTGACCTCACTGTGACCTGACTGACCGATTTTTGACCAACAATCTAATTGCAAGCATAGCCCTAATCACCCTCCTGGAATCACGTGGATGCTTAATTGACATTGGTAGCTTTCTTTCCATTCTCGACGTTATCTGTACCATAACCATCACATAATCGAATATTGACCTCACTGTTGACCTGACCCTTGATCCGATTTTTGACAACATCTAGTCATGCATCTAAGGCCATCACCCTCCTGAATCACGGGTTGTAATTTTGACATGGTAGCTTCTTCCGTTCTCGAGTTATCGGCCAAAACAAACAACAAGCGTCATAGACTTGGTACTTTACGAAAATCGTCAACTGACCTCTGACTCTCTGTTCTATTAAAAGCTCTGTCTCTAGAGACGTCTAGCGACGCAAACACAGGGTTCTACTGTGTTCTGTACCAACCACTCAAAAATCGAATTGCCTCACCGTGACCTTGCCGTTGACCAAATCTAATCTAGCACTAGCCCATCACCCTCCTGATCACGTGGTGTAATTTTGACATTGTCGTTCTTCCCTCTCGTCTTCGAGTCATCTTACCAACCATAAAATCGAATATGACCATCACTGTGACCGTGGCCTTTGACCATTTTGACCAAAATCAATCAGACATAGCCAATCACCCTCCTGAATCACGTGATGTAATTTGACATTGGTAGTAAGCTTCTTTCCGTTCTCGGTTATTCGTGCTACAAACCCAAAAAACAAACAACATACAAAAACAAAAACAAACAAACAGAAACGGTAGTCATCAATATTACTTACAAAATTTTAGATTTCGTAAGTAACAAGCAGTCATGACTGGTTACTTACGAAATCGTCAACTTGACCTCTGACCTTGTCTAATAAAGCTGTCTCTAGAGAAGGGTAGCGACGCAACACCCAGAGTTTTCTACGATGATTCTGTACAAACCATTCAAAAATCGAATGTTTTGGATGTTTGACCTCACTGTGACCTTGACCTTGACCGATTTTGACCAAAATCTAATCAGCGCTAGCCAGCACCCTCATGATCACGTGGTGTTAATTTGACATTTGGAGCTTTCTTCCAGTTCTCGAGTTATCTGTACCAAACACAAAAATCGAATGTTTTGACCTCACCCGTGACCTTGACGTTGACCGATTTTGATCCAAAATCTAATCAGCACTAGCCATCACCCTCCTCTGAATCAGTGGCTGTAATTTGACATTGGAGCTTCTTCATTTCTCGAGTTTATCTGCTACCAAACCATTTCAAAATCGAATATTTGACCTCACTGTGACCTTGACCTGTTTGACGAATTTTGGAGCCAAATCTCAATCAGCACTAGCCACACCTCCTGAATTACGTTGGTGTAATTTGACATCGGTAGCTTCTTCTCGTTCTCGAGTTATCATGCCTACAAACAAACAAAAAAACAAAGCAGTCAATAGATGGTTCTACGAAATCGGTCAACTTGACTCTGACCTTGTCTAATAAAAGCTGTCTCTAGAGAAGGTAGCGACCGCAAACCAGAAGCTTTCTACGCTGATTATGTACCAAAACCATTGAAAAATCGAATGTTTGACCTCACCGTGACCTTGACGTTGACGATTTCTGACCAAATCTAATTCAGCACTTAGCCATCACCCTCCTGAAATCACGTGGTTGTAATTTGAGCATTGGTAGCTTTCCTCGTTCTCGAGTTATCTTGTTTACCAACCATCAAAAATCGGATATGTTTGACCTCACCGTGACCTTGACCGTTGACCGTTTTGACCAAAATCTAATCAGCACTAGCCATCACCCTCTGAATCCGTTTGGTGTAATTTGACATTGGTGCTTCTTCCGTTCTCGAGTTTTCTGTACAAACCCATTTCAAAAAAATCGGATGTTGGACCTCACATGACCCCTGACGTGACCGATTTGACCAAAAATTCTAATCAGCACTAGCATCACCCTCCTGATCACGTGGTGTAATTTGACATTGGTAGGCTTCTTCCGCTTCTTCGAGTTATCGTGGCCCTACAAACAAACAAACAAACAACATACAAACAAACAACAGAAACGGAAGTCATCAATTTACTTACGAATCAAAAGATTCGTAGTAACAAGCATCATAGACTGGTACTTACGAAATCGTCCACTTGACCCTCTGACCTTGTCTATAAAAGCATGTCTCTAGAGAAGGGTAGCGACGCAAACCAGAAGTTTTCTACGATGATTCTGTACCCAAACCATCAAAAATCGAAATGTTTGACCTCACCGTTGACCTTGACCGTTGGACCGATGTTGACCAAAATCTAATCAGCATAGCCATCACCTTCCTGAACTACAGCTGGTGTAATTTAACTTGGTGGTTTCTTCCGTTCTCGAGTTATCTGCTTACCAAAACCATCCAAAAATCGAATATTTGACCTCACTGGTGACCTTGACCTTTGACCGATTTTGAAGGCAAATCTAATCAGCCACTAGCCATCCCCTCTGAATCACGTGGTGTAATGACTTGGTCAGGCTTCCTTCCGGTTCTTCTGGGTTATCGTGCCTACAAACAAACATACAAACAAACCAAACAACATACCAACAAAAACAGAACGGAAGCATCAAGTATACTTACGAAATCTTTAGATTTCGTAAGTTAACAAACATTACAACAAACAACAGAAACGGTTTAAGTCATCAACTTATACTTTACAAAATCTTTAGATTTCTAAGTAACCAAACATACAAACAAACAAACAAACAAACCAAAACAGAAACGGTAGTCATCAATATACTTACAAATCTTTAGATTTTCGTAAGTAACAAACAGGAAAGGGTGAAAACAGTAACTCCATTCCATCTTCGATGGCGGAGGTTAACAAACAAACCAGAAAGGGGTTGAAAACAGTAACCTCCATCCACTCTTCGACTCGGCGGACGTTACAACCAGAGCACAGATGATGGGATGCTTACGGGAAAGCCAAGGTCTTAAGGACTTGCATTTACCAGTAAAGAACATGTGGTCGGCATAGACCGCTGCAATAATTATTATAAAGAGTTTCTTAAAATACTATTTTGAAGGGATACAAGAAAAATTGTGTTCGGATCCCTCTCAATTCTAACTTAATATATATGTATTGACTATGCTCAAATGTGGCATTTAATAACACTTCCTCACAGCCAACAGGGCACCAAAACTCAGACCCAGACCCCGGATCCAAGCCAGCCCCCCAAACCACGAATAAGCCAACACCAGGCTTTGGGGAACAGTGGAATGCGTTGTTTAAGGCTCAGACGAAAGAAAGACATTACGGATGTTTCAGAATCACGACATGCCTTAAAACCACCTCAACAATATCAACATTTCTGACTTCCAACACTTCCCTGATGGGGTCTGCAAGGAAAGACAATGTCGCTTGAAGTGGGCAGATAGTTTCATGGCTTGCCCGAGTGAGGTCAGACCTCACCACTCACACCAATGCTGTGCCACCCAATGACTGATATAATGTATCCACACACCACACCACACCACACACACCCCTATTTTTCTGACTGACTGACTGACTCACTGACTGATATGAAAATCGGTACTTTCCGGGTGACGCAAGAAAGTTAAATTTTGCGCGCGATGAACATGGAAGCCGTACAACGGAAAAAAAAAATCACTGGAATCGTCGCACAGCATCCGTTAATGAAAATCTAATCAAATCAAAAATAATGAACAAATCAAATGCAGAGTGAACAACCCGACGGACAATGGGGAAGCATGGGTTTGTATGCTTACAGAAGGGTAGAAATGCGAGGAATTATTTCATGGCCAAAAATATTGGCACCCTGACACTTTTCAAATCAATGAACCATTTTCTTCCAGAAAATTGATTTGAAATTACCAAATCTTTTGTGTCCACAAATGTATTTGTTGGATTGCAGTGAACAAAACAAAAATAATCTGAAAAAAATTACTAAATCTTTGCCTTATTTCACAAAAGAAATTCCTAAAATAGCCCAGACACCATATATTGGCAACCCTTTCAAAGTTGTCAGAAATAATCAGATTCAAACAGGTGGATTCTCCTTTGCTTAGATAACTCATCTGTTGTGAGATGTAGGTGCCTGCAATATAACAATTACTCATTCAACCAGTTTGAGAGAGAAAAGGAGTCATTCTGATGTTTTTATGTCACTTTGGTGGGGACCGCAATTGAGATAGGAGAAAAGAAATACACCAGAGAATTGTCTGAGGAGGTCAGACACAAGATTGTAGGCCAAAGTTGTAGATAATACAAGCTACAAGGTTCCATTCTACAGGACCTTGATGTTCCTGTGTCACCATACATAATGTTATCAGTGAAGTTTTAAGGCCATGGCACAGTTAGCAGCCTACCCTGGACGTGGCCGCAAGAGAAAACCTGATCGAAGATTGCAGCAAAGGATTGTTCGCATGGTCGGAGAAATGCACCTCGATCAACTGTCATACAGATTCAAGCTGACCTTCAGACACAGGTACGGCAGTTTTACTTGCACCATCTGTCGCCAGCTCAATAGAAACGGGGTTCTTTGGTTGGGACACAATGGGAGGACCCCACTGCTGAGCGGAGAAAAAGAAAGCCCGAATTGAGTTGCCAAAACACACCTGAAACAAGCCAAAATCCTTCTGGGGAGAGCGTCCTGTGACAGATGAGACCAAATTACAGAGCTTTTTTGGTGAAGCAGATCAATCTCCATTGTTTACAGAAGACAAATTGGAAGCCTTCAAAGAAATGAACACCTTTTCCCTTCAGTCAAAACATAAGGAGGTTCAATGATGTTTTAGGGTTGCCGTGCTGCCTCTGGTACTGGGTTTGCCTTGAAGTGTGCATTGGCATCATGAAATCAGAGATTGACCAAGGCATTTTGGAGTGCAATTGTTAAACCCAGTGGCCAGAAATCTGGGTTCCCCTCAAAGGTCATGGGTCTCTGCAGCAGGAACATGGACCCCAAACACACTTCAAAAGCTTCCCAGGATGGGTTCACAGACAAACACTGGGACTGTTCTAGCAAATGAGTCCAGATCCAAATCCCATTTGAACACCTGTGGGGATATCTGAAACAGCAGTTTGGAGGAAGCACCTTCAAATTCTGGAGACTGGAGCCAGTTTGCACAAAGAAGAGTGGGCCAAACTGCCAGTGGAAGTGGTTCAGAAGCTCATTCATGGCCCTATAGGGGAAGCTCATTGACTTGACGTTATTCATCCAAGGCTGTTGTTACAAATATTAAGTTGAGTGTGTCCAAATAATTTTTTGTCCCAAGGCCATTCTTTTTTATTGCTGCTTTTCTTAGAAGCACCCTTATTCCCTGACATTCCCATCTGCTTCCCTGTCTGTACCCGCAAGAAACTCTTGGTCAAGCCTCGGGCGCCTAAACCACTCAACCCCGATTCTCCAATTAAATTTGGTTACGGTCAGGACCAATAATTTCTGGGAATCGTTGTTATGCTTTCGAATATGAGGGCCCGCGGCCCTAGCAACGGCATAGCAATGGCCTTTTAAAGTGGCCGTAAAACCAAAATAAACCCAACACCAAAAATATTACCGAAAAATCGACAGCCCTTTAGAGTTTTCTACCAACAGTGGCGCAATTATCGAGCTCCCTTCATGCCAATTTTGCCAACAGCGCAACCTAACACAAAAAATATTTGTAGGAGGGAGATAGGTTGCGCCGCGAACAGTACATGTCGAACATTTCAGAACGGTTAATTGTGAATATCTCTAAGAGAAAGAGTCTCGCTCTCTCATGATGAAACTTGGGTGCAAATTGTGTACAACTGTGCTGGCGAGCATCGTCACACAAACATGACCTCCATGGTTTGCCATATGGCACACCTCGCATTGCTTAGCAACAGCCCTAAAAGTAACTCTTTATACGTACCATCGGCCTACACTTTATATGTGTTACTGTACCAAAAAATCAATACCTCCGAAACTGGACCTCTGGGGGACCTGCTTTTTTTTTGTACCCAAGGGAGAATGTCTTTACAGCATCATATCAAAAACCAATAAAATCTTTAGCGAAATAGATAAATGGAAATTACCGGGGCTGCCCAATCCTGTTACAGTCTCTTTGGAAACATAGCCTGAAAATTTCACAAGGCAGAGTCTCCTGGGCGACCAAACTAAGAGAGGCTGTGATAATCATATTATTGTGCTAAATTGATTGATACATGTACATGACATTAATCGGCTAGTTGTAACGTCGGCCAGCTCTTCCATTCTAGAGCGAGCAGCCATGTCGCCTACGGCTGATTTTCTGGGTTGTTTAAAAGGATATTTTAATTAACTTTACTGAATCAAAAACAAAGGTTTGTACATAATTTAGAGTTGACCCAAAAAGAATTTGTTGGAGACAAAATACTTTGTCAATCAAAATTCTTTTTTGGAGCAAAATTGGTGAGTTATTTTGAACAAAAAGTGCAAAAGGTAGCCAATATTTTTGACCACGACTGTATGTCATTTGGATATATCTATCTATGTATGTATTGAATAATATTATATATATATAATATATATATACTACTATATATATATACTATAATTATATATACTACCATATATATATATATTATATATATAATATATAAATTTATATATCGAATACACATCTCAATATCCTCAACAGCTCTTTCCAACCACTGCCTGGCGTGACTGATCTCACTGACTGATCCCTAAAGCATCACGGGTATTGATGCACATTTGTACCTGTCACGGTGTCACTCACTGGAACTACTCACCTCAAACTTTTGTTAAATTGTGCCCAAACTTCTGGGCTGCACCATCGACTCTCCCATCTCTATGTCCAGAGGGATTTTTTTTTTTTTTTGAAACTTTATTTTCAAAAATTAAATTCTTCAACAAATGTATTTTCACGACATATTAACAATTAATTTGCACCAGAAAATTACATGTTTTTAATTCTGCCTTGGATAGTAAATCAGACACCGGCTCAACTCACGACGTACTTTATCCTCAGTGGGATGAAACAAGCCTGTCTCTATCGCGACTGTGCTCGGTGAGGGTGGTTTTGACGTTGCACAGTGGGAGTTCTTTTGAATGAGGCAGGTGAAGCGTTGAGGATGTTCTTCTTACATAAATATGACCGGTTACTGTGCCCCACCCAACGGCTGAGGTGTTTTTTTCACAAAAATCGTCGCGACATAATTTCCAAGCTCACTTCTTTTGATTATCCTTTTCTCACCTGTGTTGCACAGATAGAAGCGATCTGCTTTGTGATGCTTTAACTTTTACAGAGGCCGGCCTGTCATAGTCCACTCCAAATATCGCGAAGAACCACGCGACCTTCGATAAGACTTCACATTATATAAAATTGACAAGATAAGAAGATGAAGGAACAAGGTGCGCGACTGTATCTGCCTATGGTTTTTTACAGAGGAAAACACGGTGGTTATTAAAAATAAAACGTTCGTCCGTTGAGCGGGGCATATTATCGTCCTGATAATCCTTGGGTATGCTACCTGTCCCCCCTATGCTTACCTTCCCTTGGCCACCTAATCGCTGGCTTCCTTCCCCTTTTATGCTGCACTATCCTCCCCCTCCTCCACTGCTTCCTTCCCTTTGCCCTCACGTTGCTTCCACTTCCTCTTATGCTAACCTTTCCCCTCCCCCTGACACTGAACCTATACCCTCCCCTGGCCACTACTTACCCTCCACTCACACTGCCCTTCCCCTCTCCACCTGCTACCTTCCCATTCCCTCCCTCAATGCTGCCTTCCCTTCCATTCACACCTGTTTCCCCACCTCTCACGCCTGCCTCAATTTTCCCTCCACGCTACCCCCCCACCCGCCCCACCCAACAACACCCCACATGCTGCCTTCCCCTTCCTTCACAACTGTCTTCCCTCTCCTCTCCTATTCCCAACTTGCATCCTCTCCCTTCCTTCCCACACCCGCTGCACCACCCCCTTTCACCCTCCCACTCTCGCCTGCATTCCTTTTATCCCACTGACCTATTACTCCCATTCCCTTCCCCCCTCACCTATTACTGCAATTCCCTTCCCACCTCCAACCTATTGCTGCAATATCTCTTCCCTTTCCCTTCCTCTCCCCTCCCCTCACCGCATTCTCCCTACTCTCAAAATTCCCTCCTCTTATACCACCCCCATGGACATCTCACTGCCGATGCGCGCCAGTCAAACCGCCCATTGCATGTATTAATGTGCTGCTTTGACGTCAACCCCCCATCTCTCGCTCTTCCAATCCTGCTATTATCCACCCCCTCTCTCCCCACAAAAGCTCCCCCACTGCCAAACACAACATCGAGAATCCCAACCCGCTCCACTCACTGCTCAATACCACTTACCTTCCTCCCACAACCCCCCCACTACCACCCCACCTCCCCCACTCCCCCTCTTCTTCCTCCACTCCCACCCACCCACCACCCCCCCACCCCCACCTGGAGCCTATAGTGACGTTTCTGGTGAAGGCATTTGACTCTCCCCACTCCCCCCTTCCTCGCTCCTCCCCCCCCCTTCCTGACCTCCTCATAGCCCCCACCCACCTATCCCTCCCTCCTTGCTCCCCCCTAACTCCTCTCTCCCTCAACCTACCTCTCCTTACTACCCCCTCCTCCTTCCTTCCTCTCATCCCCCCTTCCTTCTTTTTTCCCTCCTCTCAGGTTTCCTGACAGTGAAGCGACCAGCGGGTATTTGCTCATCTTGTATCGATATTTAATATATATATTAAGAATTTTTTATGTTTATATATCGCATAAATTATATTCATGTTTATATCCCCTCCGCGAGGGAGGGTAACGGAGTGTGCGCGTATGGATTCCAGAGGGAGGGGAATGGTCGCTAAGCTCATGTCTTGTCTTATCAGTTTTATTGATCGAAAGGAACAACTTCCGTTTAAATTGAATGTTATGTATTACTTGAAAACATCGAATCTGTAACAATGAATAGGCCTGACAGTCTGCCATTTTACCGTACTTTGGCTCTGAATTCGTCCAAATTACACCTGTGCGCAGAAGAGGCAGTAGAGAGGAACGTAGATATAATATTTTTTACTCTGTCTGCCTGGCCTGACCACTCAAACAAATTGAAAATCATTCCAAACATTGAAACACTACTGATTTTAACGGACATTATAAAGACACCAAAACAACAGGCACAAATAAAAAAATAATGGTATCGTGCTTCGACACACCGGTGCACGATTATAGACACTGTCTGAAACGGTGGTTAAAACTGCTAAATTATTCTCATTTATACGTTTTTGAAACGTTCTTGAAACCTTTATTGAAATTGAATTATTATACTTTGAACACTGGAGAACATAAATTGCTTCACAATACTTCCAGAACATGATTACAGTAGATATTGATACATTAGCATGAGAAGCGTGTGGCATTGTGAGGAGGGTATAATAAAGCGCTCCATCTCCTCAAACTGTGACTTAACACATCTCTTATTATAGTTATAAGGCGATGTATAAGACTGCTTATTCAGTCTGCTTAAACTTCCGACTTTAAACACGATGTTTAAAATCATTCTTTTATGAAAATTGAACGCGCACACTTGAATAATGTGTGGGTATCATGTTCTGCTGAACTCCGTTAATGCATTAAATGGTTTCCGAAAAGTAGTGACGGCAGAAAGAGTAGATAGGTTTAAATTGGAATTTGATAAAGGATCGATATGCATTGAGGGTGCAGGGATATTGACAGCTTGTACGTGGAGATACGTGCTGATGGTCTCTTGATTTGGTTGTAGCCCAGGCATATTCGAGCCCAAATGAGAAGTACTCCGCCTGCACAATCCACACATGCACCATTTGGCATATATATCCCAGTGTAATGTAATAGAATCTATGGGAATGAAGGCATATGTTGTTTGTTGCAATTGTTTGTCCATCACCACACTTTATCGTGGAAAGTGGAATCTTTGTGTTGTTTTGAAAACATGGTGTTTCTTTCGTTGACATGACAAATTAGCAGGGATCTATTTATTAAGTTCCAAGAGAAGAATGGCTTTCTCCTGCAACAAATGAAGATACAACTGAAGTGAGAGGAAAGATGTCGGACGTGGAGGTGGAATACCTCCAGATCGCTTGAGAAAACACAACAACAGCTACCTTCAGTGCTGTTTTCAATGTTTTATGCCACACTCCACCTCCTTACAGTTTTCTTCTTTGCTCAAAAACAGAACATTCCAAAAATTGTGAGTACCATCTCAATTCCATACTTGTGTGATTGCTTTAACCCAGTCTATGCGGCCAATTCAAACTTCAGGACTGGGAGCCCGGGGCCCTGAGCTCAAACGAACGACAGGTTACTATATCTGCAGCACAGAGGGCAATTGAATGAGAGTATCAAAATAGACATCTAGAAAGTTATTTCTGGCGGTACCACCCTTGGCTAAGGACCTTGGCTGGACCCCTTCCAAGGGGGCCTTAACAATTGGCCTAGATCAAAACATTGGAAGTACCATGCTATCACTTCCTATGATGCATACATGCACCAACCTTACAACAAAACCACATGATGAAGACATGCCTACTATCTGCAAAAGGCCCCCAAGAAGCCCCAACGGGCCCCCACAAAGGGGCTAGCTCAAACATTGGGACACGGTACTAGATTAAAAACCAGTCTTTAAAATCACTACTATACATCCCAGAGTGTAAAAATGTCCATTACCACGCACAAATTTGACTGCCATCATGGCCCTTACCAGAACCCCCAAAAGTAAAAGCCCTTGAGACCCTTGATTACAACTATGTCTCGCTCAATTCATTGCGGAGGTACTAGTATCAAAACCAGGTTAAATTCATATACTACATCCCAAGAGTGTAAAATGGTCCATTACCAGACAAATTGTCGCTGACATTGGCCCTACCAGAAACCCCCAAAAGTGAGCTCTAAAAAGGGCAAAACATTACAGTAGACCAAAAATACCACATTGGCATAATTTTGCCACATTATTGCCGGCACTCCTAACTCCCAACGTCTCCGAACTCGGAAATCTTTTGGAAGTAATAAGTTTCTAATGTTCCTTGAACCTTCTCTCAATATAACATCTCCGAACTCGGAAAAGAATTTCGGAGAAATAGGAAACATTAGAACCTATTTTATGTCTTCGCTATAATTTCCGAGTGTTTCCAGACCAATATGATTCCTGTTAGTTTTATCTGAGTTTACTGGTCAGTAGATGTGATACCAGTAGGCTTATTAGTATTTTGTTAGTTCTTTGTTTAACATTGTCTAAACATAAATGTTTTCCTATGGTAATGGTGTGCCGGCATAATGTGCAAATTATGCCCAATGGTGGTATTATTCTGGTTACTGTAATGTTTTGCCTTGTTTAGAGCTCACTTTTCGGTTTGGTAGGCCAATTCAGCAGACATCTTGATCTGTACATGGACATTTTACACTCTTGTGGGACCTGTATATATGAATTTAAAACTGGTTTTATCTAAAGTACCTCCAATGTTTGAGCTAGCCCCTTTTTTTGTGGGCCCTTTTCGGGCTTCTGGGGGGTCTTTGTGCAGTATAGGCATGTCTGTCACTATCGCTGGTTTTGTATTGAAGTTGAGTTATATGCATCCATAGGATATGACTAACGGTACTTCCAATCGTTGATCTAGCCAATTTAAGGGACCCCTTGGAGGTCCACCAGCGGTCCTTACGCAGAGAGGGTGGTACCGCGCAGAATAAACTTTCATATATGTCTTTTGATACTCAATTCATGCCCCTGTGCCTCAAATATTCAGTACCTCGGTTCGTTTGCAGCTCAGGGACCCGGCTGCTCCCGTCTAAAAGGGGAGGAAGAGGAAGAGGGGGAGGCGTACCCAGACCATTTCATGAAGGCAACCACCTTTGCGAATATTGCAGAGAACACCAACCAGGCATTTTTCCTATCTCAAAAAAACCTTATGTCAGAATTCACGGAAAGTATATACGTCAGAAGCAACACAGAACGTGAAGAGTGTAACGAACCGTAATCTGGACTTCTGTTGTTAATTTTTAAAACTTGAAAGCATGGGATCACACTTTGCTTTACAAAATTGAAAAATTCCTTTCAAAAACCAACCTTTCAACGTTGGAAAACACAATTTGGAAATTTTTATATTGAAAGAAAAATGCAACGCAGTCAAACGTCTGGATGCTTTACAAATTAAAACTTCACGAAACAAATAAAATTCCTTCCAAGCAAATGTTGTTATTCCATAGCTTTAATCCAACATATTCAATTTATTATGTACAAGGTTTTTGAGGAATTGCTTATTGGAAACTTCCGGTTTCCGGTTCTCTAGGCTTCGGCTTGATGTTCTGCTGGTTTCTGCGACTTTCTCAAGAGATAAGTTCCTGGTCCATTTTAACCTTCCGCATTCGAATGATCGGAGGTTACTGTTTTCACCCTTCTGTTTGTTTGTTGTTTGGTTTGTTTTGTGAACACGTACATTTAACGGAACAAACTCCTCGACGATTTCGACAAACTTGGGGTGGGCTGGGATTACGTATGCCGTCAAGGTCATGCACATTAGATTTTGGACTTAGGTTCCAAAATCCATATGGCGCTTCGGCGCCATTTTGAAAAAATATTTTGAATTTTTTTTTTTTTTTGCATTTTCTACATGTTATAAAGTCATTTCCGAACACAAAAACATGCCAAAATTATAATTGCGGCTGATTTTGAACTTCAGTGTGGTATCACCACGTAAAATCAATTTCTGTCTCAAGGAATTAGTCTATGACATGAATTGATATGTAAAAGTTAAAAGTAAAAGGAAAGTTGCAACGACTATAACTCTGTGCAGCACTGTTACGTCAAATTGAATTGAATAGTATCAGGTTTATGAGTGACCTAGCAGTATTGGCGCGGAGGTTTGGCACTCTACGGAGTGCTCCCCTCTCAATATTTAACATTCCGCCCATCCTTCTGAAAGGTGGAGGTTTACTGTTTTCACCCCTCTTCTGTTTGTTTGTTTCTGTTGTTTGCTGTACGTATTACGGAAATAAAAACTCCCTTACGGTATTTTCGACGAACGTTGGCTGGGGGGGTTAGGCTATTGGCTTCCAAAGGATTCATGTCATTTAAATTTGACTTCGGTCCCCCCCCCCCAAAAAAAAAAATTGTTAGAGAAATTTTTTTTTTTGTATTTCTACCATCTTAAGTGATTTCCAACCCCCCCCCCCAAAAACATAAATTGTTAGAGAAAAAATTTTTTTTTTTTGTATTTCTACATGTCTTTAGTGATTTCCAACCCCCCCCCCCCCCCAAAAAAAAATTGTTCGAGAAAAAAAAACATTTTTTGCATACTTTTTTCAACAAATTTTCGATTTCTTTCTTTTGCATTTCTACATGTTTTAAGTGATTTCCAACTCCCCCACCCCCCCCCCAAAAAAAAATGTTGAGAGAAAGAACTATAACGTCAGCACTGTTGACATCATATTTAATGAAATAGATATGAAGGTTCACTTGCAGTGACCCAGCAGGTATTGCGCGGAGGTTTTTGCACTCTCCCGAGTGCTCCCCCTCTAGTTTATCGTGTTATTAGTGTTAATTTTTCTCTGATGTGTTTACTGTGTGTTTAGTTTGGTTTCTGTTTTCAAAATTTTGAACCAGTTTTGTTGAGTACTCATTCGGAACTTTCACACGGGTCTTGAGGCCTAACCTTCACATTTTCTACTGCTTGTGTGTGCATCGTGTTTATTGTGTTTTCTCTTTATTACGTTCAGTTTTTTTATTTCCACCACAATCCCTTTCCACTCTTTCAATTGCTCCAAATATATCCTCTGTTTAATGCCCTTAAAATACATGTAATGTGTGTTTATATATATATATATATATACTGTATATGTATATTCCCTTTTACCCTTCTCAACTTACCACCTCTCGTAACCACGTGACTTCGTCCTCCTCCTCTTCCTCCTCCTCCTCTTCTTCCTCCTCCCTCTTTCTGATCTACCTTTCCAATCCCACCTTGATCGTGAAGGTATTCATCATACACATCACGATCTTTTCTTCAACCTTTTCCTCACTCAACCCCCCTCTTAACTAACATTAAAAAAACGGTTTTTAAATGTTTCAATTTCCTCTTTCTTCCATGTCGTCCTCCTCTCTCTTCTTTCATCAGAGTCTACTCGTCTTCTTCTTCAAAAGACTGAGTTAAATTCAACCTTTCATAGATCCCACGTCTTAAAAGTCCAACTGTTACAACATTTCCTTTCTCCAGTCTTTTAACTCACCTTTATTGCATCCTTCTCATGCCTTTAATGGTATCTCTGAATTTAAAATAAAAAACCCATTTTGCAATGCATGTTCGTTTTCCATCAATCGTTTTTTTTTTGCAACCTCAGTGCTAATTCACCCCACCTCCTTAAATCGACCTCCTCCTCACTCCTCACCTGTTATACGCCCTCCTTACCCCT
>CM068956.1:27304804-27317804 GCA_035128595.1 Eptatretus atami | reverse complement strand
CTTGCGAATAAAGGTGCATCTTATTTTGGAAGCATGTTGCAGTATATGTAGTTTCCAGTATATGAGTTTCAGTATATGGAGTTTCTCAATTCAATACAAACTTAAGCTTGACTCAGTTTATTTTCTTGAGATCGACATCATTCGAAACATCAACCAAGTTATGGCCCATTCTCTGTTGATCCGATAAAATTGTGCCACATTTCTCTCCATTCTGCTCTCCAAAACTTTTCTTGCATCCAAATTCTTATCTCCCTCACATTAAAATTCCACTTTTGTTGCATAAGCCCAACTCTGACAGACACAACACTGATGATTGCGGGCTGCTAAATCCTTTCTTTCTTTCACTTCTGTATGTTGATATTTCTTATGAGAAATCTCGAAAACGCTTTCAACTTATTTAGAAGAACAGATATTTCCACCGGTGTATGCTGTTCCCTTTTGGAGGCTCACATTCTTGCCTTCAGGGACACAAGTAAGGCCTTTGGGTATTCTGTGGATGTGGGGGAGGGGCAGGGGGTGGGGGTCTGAGTTAAAAAATGTTGATTGCTTGCTTTGTTGGATTGAATTGGCATTTGATTGAAATTGACAGTGCGTGGAAACAATTGGCCACAACTGGCAAGAAATAACAAACAAGAAAGAAGAGAGAGAGCAGAGAGAGAGAAGAGAGAGAAGAGACGAGAGAAGAGAGAGGACGGAGAGCAGAGAGAGAGAGAGAATGAGGGGGAAGAAGGGGGAGGGGCGGACACTGATATCAGCAACTAAGATGAGGTTGGCTTAGAAGGTTAATCGGAGATAATAAATGGCGGCAGGATCGGGGATGACAGTGCAGGTTGTGCGTGCAGTGTTCTTCTTGTACCATTTATTTGTAGGTTCGAGGGTCGATTGAAGGTGCTGCAACACAAAATCACCCACACATGCACACAGAATCATGAGACAACACCAAATTATGATTGGACAACAAACATGGGCCCTAAAGATTGCGGGAAGTGATGTCACTTCGTAGAGCACCAATGGGTAACCAAGTTGAATGTCTTTTTCATAAATATGTGGATGAGGCTAAGGAAAGGCAATTTTGTGCATTTCAATGAATTGGTACGAATTTCAATTAGTCCCCGGTTATATTTTACCCTCGCTGAAGGAGAGGGTATTGTATTTCGATCCATTGTTTGTCTTTGTCACTTTAGCTGAACATTTTTTTTTTGCCAAGTATGTGGTCTGTGCGTTTGTCTGTCTGTCTGTTTGGTCACACGCGATTTTGGCCACAGTTTTCAAGAAATCGTTCTGAAATTTTTTGGGTGTGTTAAAAAAGCTGGACCCGGGCGGGGCCAAAGGGACAGCAAGGCCTTAATTTTGGTGAAGCATCCGAATCCAGATCCGGATCTGAAGAATTTTAAAAGTTGATTTTCACCATTGAGAGGATCGGGCTAAAAAACGTTATACTGTCGTGGGCCGGGTCTCGGTGGCGAGCACGACCGCCAGTGGGAGCAGTAGACGGCTCCACCGAAAACACCCGGAATTCAGATCGTTACCTTGATAAGTCCGAAAAGCACGGGTCCCTTACACGGACCGTGAATCGCCAATAATTCGATCTGTGGATAGGGTTAATTGCCAACTGTTATATACCTTAAAATACCCATACGGCAAGCCTACCGGGGATTTCACACCTCGACGGAGCTCGCAGCGGACACCGTTACCGTGCCGAAACCGGGCGTAACCCGAGCGGATGGTTACCAAGCCCCGTCGGTCCAATGCACAATTTACTTGTCTTCCAATTTTCTCAATATGCACCGCTGGCCCTAGCCAATAAAAAGAAAAACACATAAACGAGCTGGGAACATTCAACACAATAGGGTATATTTATTTACAATCGCAGGAGGACACAGAGCAGAGTTATTCACGAATAAAAGCAGGCAATGTACAATGAGCAAAGAAAAGCACTAACCCAATTCTACTTCCAGGACGCCGCCACACACACACACACACACACACCACACACACACACACACCACACACACACACACACACACACTGGACCTCGTGGTCTTTTATTCGGAGCTCCAGCCGAGGAGGGATAGTTCGGCTGTGGAGTCAGAACGGCTGCGCTACCTGGCGCGACCGTGCGCTGGTCGATTGCACTTTCGGAGCTCGCGGTCGTCACAGGGCCTGAGGCTCCTCTTTGTGAACCACGTGGAGGGACCCGAACCCACGATGGTCAGCTTCGCGGCCAAGCGCCGAGCGAGAAGACAGGGTCGAAGACCGCGACCACCAAGGAGTGCCCAGCAGGCCAGAAACACCAGCGGAGGCAGGTGTCGACCAACAACACGACCACCACCTCAGAACCCGTACTCCGATACTTCGACCAAACCCCGAAGCACCACCAACACAGCACCCCGACACCAGCTCCGACACTTCTCTTTCTCGTCCCCCGATCGCGCCCGACAAGTTATCCCTCCTCCAGAGGGGAGGACCACCTCCTCGCGACTCGCTCCCCTTCGCTGGGAACGGTTTTGGCACGCAAATGCGCTCGGTCTCCTCTGCACTGCCAAAACGAGTGTGCCAAGTCCGATTGATTGGTCCAGGAGGTGTGGTGACATTCATGCGGACCGCCCCCACACACAGGGAGGAGGCCCCATTTGGTCGAAGGACGGCAACCTCGCTCGCATCACCATTAGCTGGGTTCGTTGGGAAAAAGTCGCCCTCTGTGCCGTGATTGGACCAAAGGGTGGAGTCAGAGCTGAGGCGATGAAATCTCCGCCCCGTATTGTTCGAACAGCACGTGGGCAATCGGCGTCCGGTGTGCCAAGTGAAGTGAAGGAGATTTTGTGTAAAAGAAACTCCGCAGCGCACACATGTAATTCCCGTTAGACACAGGGAGGGGACCCTAACTATAAACACACACTTACCGATATAACATGTTCAAAAAGGACCTGAATGTTGAGTGCTCATGGCTGCCAGAATTCGTAACAATACAGCAACCAATACCGCAAAACGTTAGGCCCTGTCACACCTTGACGTTTAACTAGCAATGGCAACGCGATAAAAATGTATGTAAAACGTTGGCGTACGCTGAAAATTTTGATGTTTTTTTTAAAGTTTTGGGCGTATTTTATAACGTGTTGGTCGTATGCATAACATATTAGTAACGGGGCACAGAAACGTTTCGTTTGTATTGATAACTTTTACCAACGAATGCCTAGCCTGTTGTCGGCGTTCACAACTCATGCCCAACGATAGTTTTAACTACGCATAGGCGTGCTAAACATATCGCCGGCGAAGTCGTGGCGTAGCCTGTTAAGAACCTGCCGCACGCCGATTTAAATCATAACCGCCTGAGAATTTGAAGTGTCAACATCGACAGTCACACCTTGACGATTTTGCCAGCGTATGCCGGCCTATGAAAAAGTGTCTAAAACGCTAGGCGCACGGCAAATACGGTATAGGTAAGTTGTGTATACGTTAAATAGGCTGGAAAACAATGAAGTACGCTGTCAGATTACGTGGTACGTGTAATAACGTCGTGAAATTTCAAGCATGCTGAAAATTTTACGACGTACTCGGCGTATGGCTAACACGTGCCGCACGCGTTGTCATATGTTCCTGGCACGCTGCCGCGATCGTTATACACACGACGGACACACGTTACTTGTAGGTTACTCATAAGTCGAAACACGTCAAGGTAATATTTAACATACCCGCAACCTAATTTTCAACCAATGGTAACTTGCCTTGAACCAAGACTAGCGTGCTATGAACCTATGAGTAATGGCGTTTAACCTATGGTGTAGCATGCTTTGAACTAAGTATAACGTGCTTCTAAACCTTTGAGTAACATGCTATGAACCTATGTGTAACGTATCTCAAACGCACATTTTCGTATGTAGACGAATTAGATTGACGTCTTCCGGACGACCACAGCACTTACTGAACGTGTTTTAACTTACATCTACCGGTGTAATGGCGTATTGGCAGCATTAACGGGAATTGGTATATAACAAATGGGCTCACAAGAGGAACCATCATTGTGTCCAGACTCCATGTTGAGTAGATGTCAATGCCAGTAGTATACAGTAGTAGTATACTATTTAGCAGTAGTGGTGGTGGCGTGACAGTAGTAATAGTAGTAGTAGTTGTAGTAGTAGCATTGGTAGTAGTAGTAGTAGTAGTAGTAGTAGTATGTCTATGTCAGTAGTAGTAGTAGTAGTAGTAGTATGTCTATGTCAGTAGTAGTAGTAGTAGTAGTATGTCTATGTCAGTAGTAGTATGTCTATGTCAGTAGTAGTAGTAGTAGTAGTATGTCTATGTCAGTAGTAGTAGTAGTAGTTGTAGTAGTATTGGTTAGCTAGTATAGTAGGTCCATGTCAGTTTAGATAGGTGAGCGTGATGGGGAGGGTGTGGGTGATGAGGGATCCTCTTTAACGTCACTGAAAGGAGACTACTTTGCACCATTGTTCGATGTTTCTTTTCGGCAAATTTTTTTTCCTCATTCCCACGATGAGAATATTTCTTTGTTTTACTTTTAAAGTATTAAAAACGACTTTGACAAATGCATAATGTACTAGTAATGAACACAGAACGCTTCGATAACTTATACATAAGTTATACCAACGATTGTTTATCGTGTTTTAGGCGTCCCACAACCTATGGCAACGATAGTCTAGCGTATGCATAGCGTAATAATCCCAAGCACGTTATTCATAGGTTATAAATAAGTCACGGGTACCCTAAACATTACTTTGATGTGTTTTCGACGGATGAGAACTTTCAAGTAGCGTGTTGCGAAGTGTGAACAACGTTCTTGTAGCGGCTTACAAAACGTTACTCATAGCTTTAGAAATAAGTTTCGGGTACGCGAATGTTACCTCTACGTTTTCACTTATGAGTACATACAATTAACGTGTGTCAACGATCGCATAACGTGCCACAACTTATGGCCAGCGTAGCGGAACGTGTGAGCCAAACGCCGAGTACGTCGCTTAAATTCAAGCATGCAAAAATTTTTGGACAACCAAAAAGTAACAACGTTTTAAACCAGCGTAATACGACCTATGGTAGTGTTTTTCAGCGTGCACCTAACGTACACAAAACGTACCCATAACGTATTCGACGTGTGCCAGCGTTTTAGACAAATTTTTCATAAATCGGCATACGCTGGCTAAATCGTCAAGGTGTGACAGCCCCTTTATGGATGGATTCACATGAAACATGGTGGACAGATTGGAAGTGCCACAAGGAAGAATTAATTCAATTTTAGTGAAGATCGAATCCAGATCTGAATGTGAGAATTATTCAAATTTTTACTGATTCTTCACCATTGAGAGGTGGGGCTAAAAATGATATTGCATGATATCTCAACAAGGGTGGACGGATTTGGATGAAACTTGGTGGACAGGTTGAGGTGTGACAAGGACTAATTGATTCGGTTTTGCTGAAGATCTGAACCGGATTCAAGACTTTTTCAAGTGATTTTCACCATTGAGAAATAGGGCCAAAAAACGATATATAGCACAATATCTCAAAACGTTAAAAGATGGATTTTGCAGAAACTTTGTGGACAGGTTGGGTGTGTGAAAAGGACGAATTGTTTCAATTTTGTAGATTCGAATCCGATGCAGATACGAGAATTTTTAAAATGATTCCTCACCGTGAGAGATGGGGCCAAAAACTATGTATAGCATGATATCCCAAAAGTTGTGGACGACTTGTGACAAAACGAGTGGAAGAGTTGTGACGTGACAACAAAAGCCGATTAGATTTTGGTTAAGGTCCGGATTCACACCGACCTATCAGGTGGGATACAAAACATAAACTGTTCAGCCTGTGGAGGTGCGGCTCCCACGGAGCTCTGTCATGTTAGTGCTGTTTGAACATCAGTTGCACCGACTGTTATTAATTACGTACTATTAGAACATACCTTTGAAACCTTTTGACCCTTTTGGACCATTTGAATATTTAGACCTTTTAAGGACCCTGAGACAACTTTAATAATTTGCATCCTTTCAATCCATTTGACCCCTTAGATCTTGACTCCCGTTTGACAATTTAAACCATTTGACTCTTGGACCCTGTTGTGGATTTTTCACCCACCCCGTTGTGATCGTTGAAGGATTCTTCCTGGTTGATTGTGGAATCCTATTTAACTTCAGGGCTTAACGTCTAGCCGATTCGGTTTTAAAGTATCCCTCGTACACTCATTCAATGAACAAACAGAACCCCATTTGTTGCAATATTATTTGGTTCTATTTTATTTATCTACTTTTTAGTTAACCATAAAACCAACCGATTAATTCACTTTCCACAGCTTAAGTACATTACATCAGAAGTTTATTATTACTGGTACTGGTCAGTCCCAAGGAGTACAAGCCACTGAGATGCCAACATCCTCACGCTGCTTGCACAAACAATTTTACATTTCAAAGCATTTTATTACTTTCATGGAGAGTGGTGGGGCTGCCAATTCAAACGCATACGTGTCTTCTAGTGAGAAGTACACGACGTACATTTCAAAGGCAAAGGTTTGCTGTTATCAGCCCAGGTCACCACTGCTCCAGAACAAGACATTTTATCAACATTTAGGCCAAAAGACTCTTGGCTAAAAAGGACAGCCAATTCGACTTATAGCATTAAATTTAATTTCTAAAACCCCATTTGTTACAATTTAGAATATATAATATAATTTTCCCCCACAACCCCTTACATGCAAACTACTATAGTGGGCAACTTAGCATAAACAATTGTGCATTTTGTGAGGAAAGCCACCAAATTTGGCACACTAGTAGCCTATCATATTATGAACAGATTTGGATATTGGGCCTCTCAAATTTTTGATGGCAGTGGAAAATGGCTGCCACAGCCATCAGCGGCTGAATTTGAGATGGCCTAATATCCAAATCTGTTCATAATATGATAGGCTACTAGTGTGCCAAATTTGGTGCTTTCCTCACAAAATGCCACAATTGTTATGCATATTTAGCTAAGTTGCCTCACTACTATTGGAATGCATCCTTTAGAGTTTAGATCTTTCGAACCCTTTAGATCTTTAACCCCGATCGACCATTTGGACCCATTTGACCCTTTAGACCTTTACACCATTTGGACCAGCAGATCCTTTAACCTATTGGGACCCTTTAGACCAATTTCGATATTTTAGACCCCTTAAAGGACTATTAAACAAGCAAAGACTGCCTCTTGGAAATTATTCTGTATTTTGATTAATCCAGACACCCCACTTAAAACCATATGGAAAGAGTAAAAAGTATGCAGGGTGTTAAATCTGGATGGAAGTCTATTCCAGCTATTATTTTCCAGAACAAAACCTTTTGTTCAAATATAGACAAGGCAGAGGCCCTGGGCCAATTCTTTTCTGGAAGTGGAGCGGTATCATGAAGTATGATGAGTTGGAAGCTCGTACTCCCCAATTCGCAAATCAATTCCTGGTGACCACCAACGCAGTTCAGCCTCTAAATTCTTCACTTAATCTTGACACTCTTCGGGAGCTTAAAAACAGCAATCCAGAAGGCGAGGAAATAGCGCCCCGCGGCCCTGATCGGTTATCATTTCTCCTGTCAAGCACTTAGATGATAGGGTGTTGGTGTGATCCTGGATTCTTCAATAAGGTTTGGCTTGAGGGAAACTTCCCTTTGATTGGAAACACTCAATTGTAATCCCTATATTTAAAGATGGAAAGATAGTTCAGCTCCATCTTCATATCGTCCGATTTCTCTTATTTCAGTTGTCTGTAAATTAATGGAGAAGATGGTGAACAATCGCTTGGTTTTCTTCCCGGAAAAGAACAACCTCCTGCTTAAATTCCAGAGCGGGTTCAGAAAGGAACAGTCTGTTATGGACCACATTGCAGCACTGGCAAATGAGGCTCGGAAATCCCTAAATAATCAGGAGTCTCTCCTAGGAGTGTTCCTTGATATCTGTAAGGTATATGATTCAGTTTTGAAAGATGGCTTCCTCAATGAGATAATCTACCTCGGGATCAATGGAAGAATGTTTGAGGGATTAGGGACTTTTTATCTGATAGATCCTTTCAGGTGAGGTCGGTCAGAACTCCGTTCCATTTTTCATGCAGATAGGGGCATTCCCCAGGGTAGCAGCCAGCCTAAGCCCCAACTCTAATGTTATGATTAATGAGGTAGCTTCCCATTCCAAGCTCCACAGCAAGATATTTCTGTTCGCTGATGATATTGCCATGTGGATCCACTGATGATATTGCCATGTGGATCTATGGGCATAAGACTGGGGATTTAAGCTATCAGGCAACAAGTCCAAGTTCATCATATTTCCCACAAGAAAAGGATTGAGGACATATGATGGTAGTTAGTGGCACTTCCCTCAAACCATGATTTCCTTCCGGTCAGCCCCCATCATAAAATTTATATTTGGGCCCCCTGGAACCTTGAATCACCTCACCTCCATGTGGATCTCGGGAAAAACGGACACGGTTAATCCTGCGGTCACATGCAATCAGGATATTGAGTTTATCAATTCAAATTGGAGTCAATCATTGCACGTATATACAGATGGCTCCAAAGAATCTTCTCTTGGAAGGACAGCTGCTGCAATATGCATCCCTGATTCAGGGTGGTCAGGGCATTTCGGCTAACGAATCATCTCTCGGTCTTCTCGGCTGAACTATTTGCCATAGTTCTGGCCCAAGAATGGATAATTGAGTTTAATCCCCTCAGTGCGGTTATCCTCTCTGATTCACTTTCTGCGTTAAAGGTGTTGGAATCCTTACAGGATGGTTGTAGGAATGACTTGGTGCTGGAAGTTTAGCATGTGGTTAATATTGCGAAGTGGAGGGTCTGGTGGTCGACCTGTGCTGGATCCCGCTCATGTTGGCATTGGTGGAAATGAGGCCTGTGATCTAGCGCTAAGCATCTCCTTCAACTGGAATATATCACCCAAATCCCCCTGGGACCATCGGAAATTATTCGTCTGGCCAAGGACCAGATCGACAAAAAATGGCAATTTCAGTGGACTCCAGCACGAAGGCGTCTTGTGCAGAATGGGAGTAATGGGATCAAGTGTTGGACATACCGGGAGCGTTGAGGCTGATGAACCAGAAGCACCCTCAACTCTGCAAGCTGGCACTAAAATTCCTGAAGAGTGTGGGAAATCCATTAAATTTCTTTCCACTCGATGGCTTACAAACAATTTCGATCACGTTCAGTTGCGTGGCGTGTATAGAGCTTACCGGCTCTGAAAGCGCCATTAAAATTCAAAAAAAATAAGAGGAAAAAGAAGAGGACAAAGAAGAGAAGAAGAAGAAGAAGATCGCTCAAGAAAAAAAACAAACCTGAAGTGACTAAGGTGTGCCGAATGCATGAAGCCTCAGGCGATACGTACTGTTTCGCTTGAAGGTCCGTGACGCCTATCCTTTCGATATGCGATGATCATTTCAACATTTGCTTTGTTTGTGTTACACACTGAATGAAAAATGCAAATGTAGGAACGTCGATTGTGAATATGACAGTTTTGACGATGTGTTAGGCTTGAACTGCATGAAAAATACAATGGTGGATGTTGGAATCAGCCGTGCTTTGCTGCAATGACTTCCTTCGTGTGACAGATAGAAAACTGCCTCTACTTTAATATACACATTTACACCTCGTCATGTGAAAAGAATGAATGAATAAATAAATATGTGTTACCCACTTAAATCGAGAAAAATGCTCTTCAATAACACAATTCTAGATCACATCGATAACTTTGAATTTTGAACCGATGCCAATAAGTTCTGAATGCTGTAAATATGGGAAACTGCCATTTCTTTTGATGTACTTCCATACTGTGTGAGCTTATTTTTGATGAGAAAGCTTGTGAATAAACATCCGTTTCATTGATAGATAATAACTGGATGCAGTGATCTCTTTGTAACTATATTTACTGCTTCACACTGATTTGATGTTCTTTTCTCAAATATCCTTCAGGGACGATGAACCTGTGTGAAATCAACGATAATAAGCGAGACATTTGGCGGAAATATGTTCTTCCAATGTAAGTTGATTGGGGATTTCCATCGTTGGTGTTTTTCTTTTCCACTAATGGTCTTACTGCCATTGAGGTTCAGTGATCCTCACATTGTCTCAGTTATTGTCATTGGGTCTTTACGCCTGCCTTGTGTCTGGGTACGTTGGGATACCTTCTGCCTGGGTTGGATGCCAAGATTGGTCTTGAGACCTTAAATATATAGCTGTTACGTTGCTTCCTGGATAAAGGCTGTTTGTAAAGCAAGTTCATTTACATTGCTGAAGTGTTGGAGGAGCTATGATATTCAAGATCCTTCGAGATCTTTTGCTCCGATGAGAGCAAATCGGCCTTCAGTATCGTTTTAATTTTCCAAATGGATTACCAGTTCACTTCTGGCATCCTTTTCTCGGTTTGACAACCTTTTCTCTTGCCTCCAGATGACCTGCTTCCAAAGTAAAGTAAACCATTGCTGATTTGTTTTTCTTGCTGTTGATTGTTGTCCACTCACTGTTTGTTTCGTTTCTTATTGGTATTGTGTGCTCATCGCTGAGTCTTTGCATGCCTGTTTGGTTCTTTATATTTGCAAATACCATCCGTTGCTTCGCTGACAGGAATACTGAAGGGCAGGGACAAAAAGAGGAGAGAGGGTGGGAGGGGTGGGGGGGAGCAGAGAGAGGTGGAGCGAGGAGGGAAGGAGACAGAGGAGGATGTGGGAGGGAGGAAGGAGGGGTTGGGGTAGGGAAAGCAGCGTGAGGAGAGGGGAAGGGAAGGACGTGTGAGGGGAGGGTCCATCCAGAAATGACCACCATCTGGACATAACCACAATCTAGATACATCTGGAGATAACCATAGTGAATATGTTATGCTTTATGAACAACACACACACACACACACACACACACACACACACACACACACACACACACACACCTGCAAAGAGTCCCTTTAGAAATCCAAAGCTACCCATTTATACCACGTCCGTGTGTGCTGTCTACGTACCTCTTAGTGCTTAGACTTGGAGGAAATTTACCTACAGATCAGGACACGACCTCTGTGCGTAATGCCGCTCTCCTCCTCCTACTGTCCGGTGCTCGCTGAGTGGCCTCAGCACTCAAGCAAGCACTCCAACGAAATTGTTGATTATGGAATGGCTGGCTTGGCAAGCGATAGCAAGCCAATTCGTCATGAGACATCAGTAGTATAACAATGATGGTTCTGAGACGGACCTCATTTTACATGTAAGTGAATGAGAAAAACGGAAAAAAACGATTTGACCCCAACAAAAAAAAAAACCAAACCCACTTCTACCACTTTCAGGTTAGGAGTAAAGATGTTACCTTTAAACAAATATTAAATCCTTACACCCCCTCAATCATTGACATATTTGGTCTTTAAATTCAAAGAGAGAACCAATTAATTTTTTTTGTGTGCATGAAAGAGGAGACACTCATCATACTCAAACCTCTGTATCACACTGACATCTTTACATTGAACTCAAAGGGAGAACCGATAAATATCTGTTTATGTTCTATTTTAGGGAAGAGCTTGATTTTTTTATGATACTCATCACCATCAAGAATGTTGATAAACAATATGTCAGAACTTGGTTCTCGGTTTAAATATCTTTGTTGAGCGGAGATGAAATGATAAACCTCCTTCACCATTCTGTTCTCAGATCCTCCGGAGCCACATATCATTTTGAGATTGCAGTAAATTATTTTTCCATTGATTTTTTTTGACATCCATGAAATCTTTTTAAGCCCCTCAGTCTGTACATACTTTACTTACGCTTGTCTTGGTTATCTCTTCGATCAGACCTTTTTCATATTTACCGCATTCATTATGTTTTCCATTTAAATACCAAGGCTGTGATTTTCTCCACTCTTTGGTTTGGTTATTGCTTGGTTCTATCAATTATACACAGTAAAAAAGTGACGGTAGTCTGTTAAAATCCCCCAACCCAATTTTTTTACTTGATTTTTCTCTTCAGTTATTTCATCAAATTTTTTTTTTCATCTTTGTCTTTTGTAAGTCCTGTAAATAAAATGAACCTTAAATCTCCTCTCCCTTTAAATCACACAATTTGTTTGTCCAAGAAACTGTCTAAAACAATGATTTTAAAAATTCATCACAACATCTCTTTGTGTGACCCTTTCCAAAGTGTGATTTCCACCGATTATATTCTTACGATCTCCTCCCCTTTAAACATTGAGTTTCTTAGATTAACCTCCTTTTCACATTCTAATTTGTTTCACTCACCAGAGGAGGGAGTATTGCATTTGGGTCATTTGTTGGCTGCTCGCTAGAGTACCCTTATTGGCTGCTCTTAGAGCACCCTTATTCTGGACATTTCCATCTGTCTGTCTGTCCGCAAAACTTTGGTCAAGCCTAGGGGCTAAACCCTCAACTGATTCCAATGAAATTTGGTAGGTAGGACCAATATTTCTGGGAATGGTGTTGTCTTCGAATATGGGACCCCGGGCCCTAGCAATGGCATAGCAACGGCCCTTTAAAGTGGTCAAAAAATCGATAAAAATCAAAAAAATGAATAAATCGAAAAATCGAAGCTTAAGGTTCTGTGCGCAATCTATCTAGCTCCCTTCATGCCAGAGTTTGGCAGCCCCTTACAAAAATATTTGTAGAGGAGATAGGTTTGGGCGAGTACATGTCGAACATTTCAGAAACGGTTAATTGCGAATATCTCTAAGAGAATGAGTCTGATTTTGATGAAACTTGGGTGAAATGTGTACAATGTGGCTAGCATGTACACAAAAATGAATGGTTGCTATGCACACCTCCGTTGCTTAGCAACAGCTAAATTACTTTATCGTGCATCGTACACTTATTGTGGACTGTACAAAAAAATCAATACCTCCGAAACTGGACCTCCGAGGGACCTGTTTTTTTTTGTGCCTCAAGGAGAATGTCTTACAGCATCATATAAAAAAATAAAATCTTTAGCGAATAGATAAATGGAATGACCAGGGTTGCCATTTGTTAGGGCCCGGGGCCCCATATT
>CM068956.1:27286921-27304089 GCA_035128595.1 Eptatretus atami | reverse complement strand
CATGCACATTACCAGAGCTAAATATAAAACTGAATGAAGTCCTGTGATTGAGTGTAAATATCTGGAGACGAGCAGATAAAAGTAATCCTTGTTGTGCAAAATAGCAGTGAAGAGTCAGTGTTTCTTCGACCGAGTCATCATATCACGTGCATTATAAAATGTTTGTGTACTTTATATACTTATGTTATTGTCCAACTGTTTCAGTAAATTGCCTGCATTGTTCTTTTCTTGAGTTATGCTTCCATGCTTGGAATTTGTTTTTTCTTGCCAATTTTGCAGCGGTTTGCCTGTGTTGTAAAAAGTGGCGCATCTCTCAATGAATATTTCCACGAGATCGTGTTGGACATAAAGGTATGTAAAGACTGTTAAATCAGATCTGCAACCCCAAAAATCATTTTTTTAAATTACTTCTAGTTTTATAACATACATCGGCCTGACACAAATCTCCTCTTACTTCTCATGACAGAGCTGTGATGAGGAGCTATCTATTTATCTCACATACTCAAATATGCCAGATGTTTTGACCCCAATTCTCTCGATGAAGTATGCATTGGAATTTTGTTTTGACGATTTAGGACCACACTGTCAGTGTATCAATCATATACAGTGACATCCAAGATGTCGAGGCATGACCACCCTGCAACATTGGAAGAGGGTGGCGCTGTGCCCCCTCCCGAACACTGAAAGATGACCAGTGAAAGGGACTGCAGGCAGGAAGGTCCTGTCAATGTTTTGCACCCAGCGAAAGCTCACACTACCTAATTTTCCGCGCGAATGGCAAACAAGAAAGAATCCTGCACTGAGACGAAACAATATAAAATAAACCAATGTCACCCTTAGGGTGACCCGTATCTGCCAAAAGGTGACCACGTGTGACTTCTTTAAGGTCACACTGAGGTGAACAGAGCTGCTATCACCAGGAGCGACTCCTTGAGGAATATCTGCCTACGAGAGATTCCGATGAGAATCGTTTTACAGAGTAACCATGAAAAATATGTGTTTGCCTCATAACGTCACCAAATGACGTCATAATGTCTCAAGCTTGACATATCTAGAAAGCACTCATCGAGGTGTTCAATTTGAGGTACTACACGATATGGTTCCTAAAACTTGAAAATTTGACCTTGGGGTCAAATATGTTTGACCTTAGGCGCTAACCATGAAGGTCAAGGCCAATCGCCACCAAAAATTAATCAGCTGAGCGCCAGACCATGAACTATATTCCATGAAGTTTGAAGACGATCCGATCAAAATTACTAAAAAAAAAAACATACAGTGACTGAACACTATCTTGCAAAAACTTCGTTTTGGCAAGATAACAAAAAAAAAAAAAAAAACACATGAAGGTCAAGGCCAATCGCCACCAAAATTAATCAGCTGAGCGCCAGACCATGAACTATATTCCCATGAAGTTTGAAGACGATCCGATCAAAATTACTCGAAAAATAAGGTGGTTCGTCGACTCCCCTGATTTGCGACAAAGTGACCTTGACCTTTGACCTTGACCTTCAAAATTTTATGCGCTGAAAGGGACCTCTATAGGCCTCTGATATGCGAAGTTACAAATTTCCAATGATAACTGTGCTCTGCAGAATTTTTTTTTCGTGATTACAGACAAACAAACAAAAAAAAAACAAAAAAAAAACATACAGACTGACTAACATATCTTGCAAAAAACTTCGTTTTGGCAAGATAATTAATAATAACAATAACTGCAAATGATGAATAGAAGTCAGCAATCCAACGGGATGACAGGATGGCCTCGAGGCGCATACACTCACCTCCAAGTTGTGGAACCTGGATTTGAATCCCGACCGAGCTATAAACTGTCATCCTGGTGTTTCACAGGCAGGGTGATTTCATCCGTGTTTGATTAACTTATTTGATCTCCCTCATGTGAATTTCATTTGGCCAGTACTTAAGTACTTGCCCACGATGATTCATGCCTGTTTATTATTTGGAATGTAAGTTTTCATACTTTCTCACTATTGCGTTCTTTACCCACAGGAGTGAAGAATTGTGAAGTCTGCATGCAGCACTTCTTTTCCCGGATGAGGCTGAGGCTAAGTCCAATATGAGTGCAAAAGGTGGGAAGTTTCACATTTCTATCTTTAGAATCACTGCATTAAGGCCTAAGTCACAATTTGCTCTATGGCGAGGATACGGCGGCCGTAGCCCCTCTGAATTACAGAAACGTGCGGCGGCCGCAGAGTTTCTGCGGTGCTCAGGGTGGCCCTACGCCGTATAGCTATCTTTTACAGGCCATGGGGTCCGTTGGAATATAAAGTGCGGAGTTAAACTTTTTTTCATTTCTTACGTTCGCCGTAGCAATTCGATAAGCCGAAAAAAAAAAAAACTGGTAAAAAAATCAAAAATTAACCCATTCGTTACCGTCTGTCTAGGCCACACGTTCACCTTAGGCCCCCCTGCGGTCGCCTTGCGGGACCTTGAAGCTACCTTGCGTCTGCTTGAAAATTATAATGGCGCCGCAGGGCCCCCTTAAGGTCACCGTGCGACAATCAAATCAAAGACCGTACGGCAACCCAAGTTTTCGGTCTCCACAATTTCATAAATACGCTTGCGGCTACCCGAAAAAAAAAAACATATGTGACTGCTACATTGTGTGACGTGGAAATACTGCGGCCGCCGTATAATTGCTAGTGGCCGAATAATTTGGAACCCCACGGCCGCCGTGGCAAATGTGACTTAGGCCTAAGGAATATTAATTGGGACACACGGAACTGGAAAACATCCCTTTATTTGGGCGGTGTATGGGCAACAAAGCGCTGCCTCACAATGCTCTTGGAAGTTTGTTTACTGGTCCACAACCAGCGTAAATGTTAGTCATCCACACCACATTTTGCTTAAAAATAATATGAATTTTGTGTTCTGTTCCCAAAGATTAGACGTTGAAGTGAAAATAAATGATAAATTGCAAAATTAAAGTCTCTGAGGATGAATGAAAGTGATGATAAGGAACATACGTGTTGTTTCTATACATCGCACTTTGAAACAACATCTGTGAATAGCATTCTCGGACATCGCCTTGTTTACAGGCATTATTTGTGCTTATTATAGCGCGAACGATAGTGGTATCAGTAAACAATAGCTCCGCAAAGGGGCGTAACCCCTCAGCCCCTTGACGCAAACCAATTCAAGATGTGGCCATATTGAAAATCGTAGCACCCATTTTCGAAAGGAACCTTCCTCTACTCAACCCACACACCCAGCAAAAAATGGATTTAATCAGACAAGGCGTTTCTCAAAATCGACGAACCAATTTCAAGATGGCTGCCATGGAGGCCACATTGAAAATCAGCAGTGCGCCATTTTCGAAAGAACTTCCTCTACTACCCCATTATACCTCGCCAGAATAAAATCAATGTGTGAAGCCGTTCTCAAGTTATGTCGGGGAAACCAAATTCAAGATGGCTGCTCTAGCCGCCATATTGGATATCAGATTAGCTGAATATCGAAAGGAACCTTCCTCTAAACACCCAATTTATCACACAAAATGAAATCAATAAGTCAAGCCATTCTCAAGTTATTGTCCAGAACCAAATTCAAGATGGCTGCCCTAGCCGCCATATTGGATATCGCATCGCCTGATATATCGAAGGACCTTCCTCTACCCAGCCCCAACACACACTGCAAAATGGATTTAATCGGCAAGGCGTTCTCCTCGAAATCGACGGAAACCAATTTCAAGATGGCTGCATGGAGGCCACATTGAAAATCGCAGCGCCCATTTTCGAAAGGAACCTTCCTCTACCAACCCCAACACACCCTGCAAAAATGGAATTAATCGGACAAGGCGTTCTCCTCGAAATCGACGGAAACCAATTTCAAGATGGCTGCCATGGAGCCACATTGAAAATCGCAGCGCACCCATTTCGAAAGGAACCTTCTCTACTCAACCCAACACACCCTGCAAAAATGGATTTAATCGACAAGGGTCTCCTCGAAATCGACGAAACCAATTCAAGTTGGCGACCATGGAGCCACATGAAATGCAGCGGGCCATTTTGAGAACCTCTCTACTCAACCCAACACCCTGCAAAAATGGATTTAATCAGACAGGCGTCCCTCGAATTGATGAAACAAAAGTTGACAGACGGAGCCCGCCGCCCGGACGACGCCCGGACAACGCCTATGCGACAATACCCTTAGCCAATTGGCCTGAGGAGAAAAAGAGAAAAAGGTTTTATTTCAGTGGCAGATCGGGGGGGGGGGGCCCTGGTAATTACGTTTTTTATGTATGTATGTATACCCTATTGTTTGTTGGATGAACTTTAAAAGATTTTGTACTGAGCCAAATTAGTCCATTTAATGTTTATTACCCCGGCGTTTTTGTCACTCTGGATATCACTCTCAACCCTCCAAATGACACTCTGGATCTGTCCCTGAGTTTATACGATCTCACTATTCACATTTGCGGTAAGTCGGCCTGCAGCATGTTCAGTCGGCCTGCAGCTGGGAATAAAATAACCCTGCAGGAAGTCCAGAACACTGCATCAATCGCTGCAAAAAAACAAAATCACATGAAGCGGCCTGAACGTGAGCCTAAAGGTTAGAAATGAAGCCTAAGGCCTATACGAGGGTTGAGAGACATAATGTTGTAACTGAAAATTTTCCGAAAATTTCCCATTCCCTGCAAATCGCTAAATATGGTGTTGAAACATGAGAGCCATTTTATTCAATTTCGCAAAAAATGCAGTTACACATTATGTCTCTCGACCCTCGATACGTGCGTTCATTGGAAGGCCCATGACTCCTATCCTTTGATATTTGATGATCATTTTAACAATCGCTTTGTGTCTGTTTCCACACTGAATGGAAAAAGCAAAGTGGGCATGGCGATTGTGAATATGACAGGTTTGACGATGTGTTGGTCCTAAACTGCATGAAAATATAAATGCTGGATGTTTGGGTCAGCCGTCCTTCACCGACGTGATGTCCCAGATGTAATGATGTTTTTGACAGTAGACAGACAGAAGACACAGCAGCCAGAAAACTGTCGCTACTTTCATATATAGAGATTGAGTTATCGCATCGAGATGTGTTTCTGTTTGTAATGGAGCAGATGTGTGGAGGCTATATGTTTATCTTTATGATAATAATGTGGGGTTTTTTTGGATGTGAGAAAGGCCTAAAATTAGTTTTTATGTTTTAAATGGGAGAAGCATGGTGAACGAAAGCGATAATCGCTTTGGAATTTTTTTGGCCACGGTGCAGGAGCTTGCTCGCCTTTCTTCGCGAAGTACATTATGGCATCTTTAATGTCCACCAACGAATGTGAGCAGACGGGACGCCAGTTTAACATCCATCCGAGGGACTGCACACCACTTGGTGAATCACCCTGCCGATGAAACACCAGATGACAGTTTATAGCTGTGCTGAGGTTTTACAATTTAAACTGTAAAATGAACAGCTGAAGTTTTTTCTGCAATTGTGATCTCAGGCTCATAGGCAATCTTGTAATTAACCCGTCCCCACGAAGCAGAGGACGGGTTTTGCAATCACTTCTGTGTGTCTGTGTGTCTGTCCGGCCATAACTTTTTTACTACCATTTGAGCTTTTGTCATTAAATTTTCAACGAAGCTTTAATTGGAGATTATGGAGAAGACAAATTAATAATTTGATCAAAAAGTCAAAGGTACAGTTTGGCATATGGAAGGAGAAGAAGTCTGATACAAAACGGACGGGCTTTGCATTTTCAGATGCTCTCTCGTTTTTTTTAAGCTTTGGTTTTATCCCCCCGCGTGGCGGAAGGGGATATTGTTGTAAGTTGTTCGATGTATTCACTCTGCCATAAACTTTAATTCTTGTGACTGATATTGATATGAATCTTTGTGAATTCTGTGGTCTTTGTTCTTGTGAATTCTTGTGAATCTTTTCTTGTTGACAACATTGAGCTATTTTTCTTTGCAGGTGCTTCAGAACGTTATATTATAAAACTCACTCCATCCACGATCCTCCGAATGTTTTGATTTGGTGCTGAATCGATTGTACGAGTCCTGCGAAGAGAAGATTGAGAAGGTTAATTATATGATGGCTGTAATGGAAGTTGTGAAAGCTTGGTGGAATAGAATACACACAGACTATGCTTCTAAAAACACATGCATTTCTTAAGAAACCTCAAAAGAATTTGATTGATATCAGATCCATGAGAAATCACAGAGATTTTTGTGATTTAGGTTTTAAGCTTCTGTAAGCAAAGCTAGTTTCATGAGAGTTACACTGTCAACAATGGGCCGTCAATAAAAACCAAGCTGACCTATTTTTCACTTTCAGAGAGGGGGTAATTTTACTTCTACCTCTCGTCTGGTGTACATTTACTAGCCCTCACTATGGTTGTCTTATTCTCTCAAGGCAACTGAGAGGGCAGTGAAATGCAAACTATGGGAAAGCAGCACTGTGCAAAAATCCCCTCTGAATTGAAAAATATACATTTAGTAGCAACAGTATGTTTTCCGTCCATAGTTTGAGTTTTGGGATACAGGAGACAGTTATATTTTTTCAAAGCAGAAGATACAGTTATTTTTGGAAGGCAAATGCATATATGGCATGACATATAATTTAGAATTTGTTGCTCGGTTTTTTTTCCCTTTTCAAAGTGAAAGTTCACCCAGAATGCCTGATCTGAAATCACTCTTACTCATCACGCCCTACAAGGGCAACCTGACGTACAACCTTTACGCCATTATTGTTCACACTGGCAAAGACTGCGATAAAGGCAGTTACCACTGCTATGTCAAGGTAGCTGTCATGTTTACGTTGATGGGTAGATCACATGCTTCTTTCCCATTATTTATTTATTGATTGATTTATTTGTTTATTTTGTTCCCAAAGGCTTGGCTCATGGAAGAGGTCTCCGAAACCCAGAGAGTGCTGCAATACCGATGTCCAAACACTTGAAGTCAGCTGATAACAGAGACAGGTGATCATCCTCTCTTAGGATAGGAATCGCGAGCGACCCACCCGAAGGGACCGCTTCATGTTAACCCAAGGAGACCGCCGTCTGGTGCGACACCTCAGCCACCAACTCCAAACACACTCTCCCGCATCTGACCCAGGGAAGTTTACCCCGTGGTTTCCCTCCTTTCATCAAAGATTGGCGGTCCCGGAAGGCTTTGCCCAAATCCGGTCATCCGGTGAGCTGCCTGCGAAGGAAGCTGCACAGGAGACTCCCCCGGAGTGGTTTTCAGATTTCTTTTGCTTTTGTGTGTTTGCGGAATGAAGGGTTTTACAGTGGCCCGGAGTGCCAAATCCTGCCACCAACCTCCTAATAGAACAAAGTAACCCAACTGCAGGAGGATGTCCGAGACACAGTTGGGCACGTAGATATGGATGCGCCGTTGGCTCACAAGGAGCTCCTCCGCCCTTTGACAGGTTTTGTTTTTAATCTGCTGGGTTCCATATCCAAAATCCTCCTCACCCAGAAAAACCTTGGTGGGGACGGTTTAGTCGCTGACAACCCGGACCATGGAACAGGTTATAAGCAGTTGTACATGGTACCTGTAGCAGGTCACAGATCTGACCTGACCTGACATGGGGACGACCCGGGTGACAACAATATCCCCCTTCGCAGAAAAAGTAATATGCGGCCGAGCATAACAGTATTTGGAAGCCAAACACAGAATGAAGAATTCATTCCTCTCATAGGTGGAGATTGCTGTGGTGCCCATTTGAAGTGAGGCAGGAAATAGAATGGGGAGCATCCACCAGAGACAGATGAGCAGGTGTCACCTGCTTTTAGAGAGCCTGGCATTGGCTTAGTGCGTTAGAGTGGTGGCTTCGGGATCCTAGGGTCTGAGATTCGAGCCCGTTTTTTCCGCTAGATATTAACACCGGGGTTGATCTCAGCCTGATCATCCTTCTGAGTGGGAAATGACAAGCCAGTTGCACTGTTCATCGGGGCACTGCATAAGCGGCACAGCCATGCCCCTAACCAATGATTCAACCAGCCAGCCAAAAAGCTGCACACGAAAGGACCTGGTTTTAGAGGAGGAGACATTGTTGAAAGTTTAGTTTGAGTCAGACAGTGCCAGTTTTCTGGCTTCTCTGGATGGATCTGAAGTTGCCTTTGGTCGGATTTGCCTTTCAGGAAGGAGAAAGCATGTTGTCAGATCAAGTAACTGCCTCACAACAGAATTCAGTTACCATGGTTGGAGGACAGGTATGATAAACTGGAAGACAAGATTGGATGAATCATGCAGAAGGAAGAGCAGGTTTCTGTGAAGAATTCCCAGCTTGAGTTAATATCAGGATGGCAGATACAGAAACAGTATTAAGCTGCAAAATGGCTGTTTGCAGTCCTACCGCGTTCCTGAGTGGAACTCCAAGACTAACCGGCGCTGAGGATGTTCTCTGAGAAATAGCTCAAGAGATGCTGACCTTCACAAAACACTATGATCAGATAAACCAATTGAGTAGAGAGAGCAGCGAGACTTTGCGGGAAGTTTAGTCATGACCAAGTCCAGAAGGGAGGATTTGCCCACTGCGAGAATCCGGGTGGGAAAGTTTCTGATTCGAGTCACAGAATCTCATTGCTGAAGTGCCATGGCTGGTGAGAGAGGTAAAACACCGACCAAGCTGGGCATGGTGACATTGAAATCACCACATATGAGGGATGAGAGAAGATGAGAGAGGTTAAAACTTAGTCATGCTATATTTGAGAGATAAGATGTAGATGAGTTAGCCACGATTTGAGAGGGGCAGAACATGACAAAAAATAAGAAATGCGGGAAACAAGAGGTGAAGTTGCCATATTTTTGCAACTTCGCCCATGCAACTCATTTTTCATTGACTTCACGTCGGAAGTACAATCAAGGGAGATTTGTTCAGTGAAAACCTTCCCAAAACTTTGAAGGACATTAATGCATTTAAAGCCACATTTAACAATTGGTGTATTGCCTGAGCACGATTGGGTAGGCAAAGCCCAAACCTTGTGTGTATGTCAACATTCAATGTTAAGATTCTCCCACCAAAACACGTCACAAATCAGATTGCATGCTCAAATCATAAAACATTCTTCATGCATTTATTTTCTTGCCTTCACCACACAGCCACCAAAATTGTAAAAGCAACATGGCGACTTAGAAACTCCACAGAATCCGCTGACATGCCTGCAGCAATATGAACGAGAGTTCTTGAAAATTCACTCTCAATAGGATTCACCTTTCAAATGCACAGTAGTTCGGGGAATTGCACATGGTATGGCAAGGTAGGTGTCCTTAAAAATCACGAGCAGACGGTCGTGTCCGAAGTGCGATCATCTGTCCCACGTCTTCAATGCTCTTTCCCTTAGTATTTTTCATATGACCTGAAAGAACAACAGGAGATTAAAAAGTGGTGAAAAAAGTTCAAAGACATATTGGTAAGCAAAACACAAATATGAGCTGATCAGACATGTCATTTTGTGTATGGTAGAGACATGCTGTCAGGTCAATATGGACATGTCCAGTCAGCACGTCGCGCGTCCACTTTCCACCGGTACTCCAGGGGCTCCGTCTGGCCATCCCCCAGGACAGATGCCAGCCCATCCCCATCTCCTTGAGATGCATGGTCAACCTGCTGCAACCACGAGGCACGTGGTCGCTCATTGGGCCTCCTCCACTCACGAGACTCCCTCGCTTAGAGAATTCTGGTGAGAGGATCAGCGTCAAGTAAAACGAGCCACATGTCCAAACAGCCGCAAACTGCGCTCACGATATGCAGGTAACAAATCTCATCCGAGTCTCCTCAGCAACCGCTCGTTGGACACAAGAATCGACCAGGCGATAGCCAAGGATACTCCGAAGAGAACCTGCGCACCAAAGTAATAAGCTCTGCCTCAGATCCTTGGTCAGAGTCCAAGTCTCGCATCCATAGAGCGAGACTGGACGGCAACCAAGGACCGAAGACTGCGCCTTTCGTCCTCCCGCACAGGTCACGGCAGCTGCCACACCCCATGATCCAGGAATCCATGACTTCCCCAGGCCCGACCCCAGACGTCTATGACCTTCCTGACTACAGCCAGCAGAGACATGAATATCACTGCCAAGGTAGTGAGATCTCCACGACCTCAACATCCTCCACCACAAACAGAAACAGACAGGACAGCAGCACCAAGATGTCATTGAAAGCCTGGATCTTAGTTTGACCCAAGAAACCCGTTATCCCAGTGGCTCCGACCCTGATTTCAGCACCGAGGGCCCCCCAAAAGATATCTTAAATCTCCGCAAAGGATGACTGCGATATCGGCGAAATCAAGGGCCGAATCTTACATTCCCAAACATGCACGCGCGGCTTGATCTGCTCCGACTCCTCCAAGAATCCAGTCCTATAATGCTGAAAAGTGTGGGGGCCATACACACGCCTAACGAACTCCAGTTACAACTGCGAAATAAGTCAGAGATGGTACCACCACATTTTCACAGCACTCGTCAGTACCCAGCAGTAGAGTTCAAACATCAGGATCATCAGTTTTGGTGGCACCCACGAGACCAAGAATCCTCCAGAGGGCATCGCGCATTTCACTGAATCGCAACACTTTACAGAGATCAACATAGGCCTGCAAGCAAGCCCCTGCTGACCTCTCGTCTGCATTCGCGTGAGGACACGAAGAGCAAGGATCATGGTCAATCGTTGACCTCTTTTGGTGTTAAAGCCTGACTGCTCTGGACCGCTGGTGCTCAAGCAGATGGTGGCGAACACCTAATCAATAATTATCCGAGCCAAATACCTTGCCCGCACTGAAACACGTTCACCCCTCGGTAGTGTGCAGTTTTAGCGATCCCCTTCCCTTTCCAGAGAGGACAAACAAGGCCCTCTTCCATCAGTTGGGATAATCGCCTGTGTTCAGCAGAGCACAAGAACGGCGCATGCAGACAAATGGGCAGCATGCCACCGCCTGAGAAGTTACGCATGGATGCCACAGAACCTCGAGAGGTTTGACCCCCGGGCTTACCGTTCATACCGGTTCACCGCAGCCCGTGTTCCACAATCGAAGGCGGACCCACAGAGTTGATTGAGCAGGGTCAGCAACAGGGATTGTAACACCCTTGACGATCCAACTGGGACAGCCTGGGGATCAACCTGGTACATCCACGCTCCAAAGTAACCGGCTCCTCAGCGGGCCTCTCAGTCAGACTCTTCTGTCAGAGCCTACCACTCCCTCGCTCCTAACTTGCGTGTACCAAGGGATCGAGCTTGGATGAACCACAAGCGCGAATCCCCTGTAAACGGGACGAAGACATCACCTGGTCCACAGGATGCTCTAACCCCTCACACGAGTCCCCGCACATAAGCCTCCTTGTGACACCTCAGTGGATGACAGTTGTACACCTCCGCTCCTTAACAGCCAGTTCTGCCATGTCAATCCTGGCACTGCCGACTCTTGGTCAATGGTATGCCAGTGTCCCTTGAGAGACAAAATTCATTCTGCCTCGCGTGAGTTCCAAGACATCACCCGGGCGCAACATCAAAGGACGTGTCTGTAAGCGCACTCCACAACTCTCAAGGACCCCCCCAAACAACCAGGACCCCCCAAATTCACTTCAGCCTGTTGCAAACCCTCAGCTTACCCCTCTCCTTGAGCTGCCAACATCAGCCATCGCTGGAGTACCGTCAGTGCGACTTCGCCGGATTTAAGGTGCAGCTTTTGAGTGCTACAACAAGCCTGTGGTCAGATTGAGGAACTGAGCACTCCGGTAGACCTTGCGTTCGGATCATCCTCTAGCGACCATCAACAGACAGGGCAATCTCCTTTGCCACACGCCAGCGTTGGAATACCCAAAGTCCGCCGATGAACTAGTGGGAGCTTGAAACCATGAACAACAGCCTCCCTGAAGTTCCATGACTTCTGCAAAGTCCAGGAACTCGTGCATTCGTTCATAGTTCCTGACCATGGGGACCAACACGATGTCTCATTTACCATCCCATCAGTCCAGTCCGATGATGAAATCCCCCAAATACTAGGAAGTGTATCTCATCTTGGGCACGGACAACCATAGACTCGAGCGTGGCGTTTAATGCATCCTGCACGCGTGAGATCACTCGCCATCAGTCCGGAGCAAGACAGAGACCAAGGGAATGACACCTAGGAGTGATGACTCCTTAGTCTCAATAAATAACGCTCGTTGACACGGTGTTACTCAATTATCATTGGGGTCACTTATTGGGACCACAGCTACAGCACTCCTTGAGTATGGTAACAAACAAGAATGACCAGATCAAAAGTAGGGTCACCCACCCACCATTTATCTTCGCCGCAATCCGTCTACCGAAACCTACAGAGAGTGCTGCAATACTGAAGTCCAAAACACTTGAGCCCAATAAACACGACGGTGTACAACCACTCTTAGGGATAAGGACATCCAGGCACCCAACCCGAAGACCGCCTCAGGTAACACCAAGGAGACCGTCCGTCTGGTGGACGCACACCCTCAGCACCACTCCCGACACTCTCCCGCAATCTGAACCCAGAAGTTAACCCGTGGGGATTCCCCCTAATTCATCAGAAGATTGGGGGCTGAAGGCGTGGTACCCATGTAGACAAATGAAAGTTGCGCTTGCTCTTCATTGCAACTCAACATATTAACATAATCAACAAGGAAGGGTTGGGCAACGGTGCTCAAAATATAACTAATTTATGCTCAAGACACCAGTCAGCTATCATTTCAATAATTAGACCGCATCTAGTCACAATTAAACCAAACGCCAAATGTCATCATGTTTTCTTGTGGACATAAAGACCCATGGGTCCCTTCATGAAGAACACTGAAGGTCAACCTGTCATCCGAATGAACAACTATGTAAAGCCACCCATCACAGTGCCAGTCAATCCTGATTAAGTATGTAAAAAAACATAGATTCAAAGTCGTTTCATGACAACAGTTTCATTGTCAGTCAACTAAATGTCACCAACATAATAAGTAATCATGCTGTCGTGAGCGTTTCCACCTCCATTAGTAAGCTCCATTCCACAACCAGCCTTTTCAGCCGCAGTCCTGTCTTCACCCTTAACTACATAAAGTCCTGGTTGTCTCGATTTTTGCGGCAGGTGAAGCCGTACATTAGGCTCCTATTAGTCAAGCAGCAACAGATATTGGGACCAGTTGGGGAACCATGAGACCTGATGAGGGGAAAAAAGGAAAAGCATGCCAGCACATGAAAAAGAATGTGCTCAATACTCTTTTAATCGCAAAGTGATGTCACAAATCGCTGAAAATCAAAATCACAAAGAGAATCCTTCTGCTTCGGCAGGCACCTGCTGTATTCTCATGTTTTGTTTCAACTCCCAGCTCACACTGTTATGTTGCATCTATGTTGGAGGCATAATTCGTGAACTTAAGAACCATTAAATAGCACCGAACAGTATGGGAACAAACAGAAAATCAAAGTCAAAAGTCATCATTAGGAATGAAAAGCACATGGATAAAGAATTACCTTGTGACACATTGCGCTCAGAGGTAGCGCTTCCATGAGCGCAAAATTCCAGATTCCGGAAGATTTGTGACACTTTTGAAAAAAACACGTGGAAAAAAACACGTGAAAAAAAAAAAACACACACATCCGTTATAGACCATGCTTTATTCAACCTCACAACTCGTGAGCCAGGTTGGACAATGTCAGTAATGAACGCCATTGCAAAAAAAAATCATCATTACAAAAACTACAAGAGAGTGCATTTCCCAGTGCTTGAAAGTGAAATTGTAAAATGCATGGATTTTCAATCATGCCCACCCTGACTCAACATACTCATCAGACCTTTCATATTTATATTTGTATCACCTTAGCTAGAAATTACAGCGCATTAATTACAAACAGCAAAATGTGAAACCACAGAATCCTTCCGCCACAAAGTCGAGTGAGCTTGTTTCAAATCCAAGCAAAATCATGAAGTCCAAGTTTCTTCCTTTTCAAAAAGCCTCCCTCTCTGCCCATCAATTTGGATTTCATTCCGGTCAGTCAAAGCAATGATCTGCATCCTCACTGCTTGTCAAGTCAGTGCCTGGCGCACATAGGAGTATCCTTCCTACCTTCCTTTCTCTAACTTCCTTCACTTGCACTAGCCCTTATGCCATGCTATCAATAGAACACTCGCGATTCCTCAACTCTCCAATGGGTATGGAGGCATGAATTCCTGAAGGTGCCGGTTGGGCCACGTCTTTTCCTCATCAACAAAAATAAACCCCCCTGTGCTCTCGAAAACCTCTCTGCTCTTTGCAATGACTAACGACATTGTGTTGGCAAGTAACCCAACCCCTGTTGTCGTCCAACGTCATTATATAAGCCTGTGCTGGTTGCATCATTTTTCGAAAGCGCACCGCGTGCTGCTGACGCGAGTGCCACGTCAACAGTAAACTGGTACTATTTGCCGACCTCGAAAGGAATGACAAGGCTAGATTGTCGCCATGGTTGCCCGCGTAACCGCCTACTTTGGGATCTACAATATCCACAACTTGTTTACAGTGCAGAAGCTGCTCTTCAAGACAATAACCAACAATATCAAAGATAACAATAGTAACCTGGATGTCAACGGTCAAAGAATCTTCAGAAGAGCAGACCTTGCAGACTTGCAAAAGAGCAGACCCCCAGCCATGAAGCGAATTTTAATTTGTCGTTTCAGTGATACTACCCTACTCTTCAGGAAAAAAACCATGGTGGATTAAACAGGGAACCAAACGCCAAATTAAGTTTTCATTTTCTTTAAACCATTGAAAAATCAAATCAGGTTCTAATTTGAAGGAAATAATTTTGAATTTTTGTCAATGACAACGTGCTGAAAAAAGGCCCTTCAGCAATCAGATTTCAATTTTCAACCATGACGTCACACTTAGAATCCACCTTGATCGAAATGGCGGCTCCATAGAGAAACAGTGCATTGTGAATCGGATTCAGATATTGATTCCACCATCAAGTAGCAACTCTGAAGGTTCTCATAAGGTTGAAACCTGATCAGTGATTTACTTCCATTGCACAGAGCAACTGCAGTTGCTAACCAATTACATGTTCCCTGAAAAGGGCCTTTCTTAGGGAAAAATAAACTAATGGAGACAAATTATGATGGAAAATCGCTTCGGGGAATATGGACCCGTATCTTTGTGAGGCCTGATAGAGCGAATTCAGACGTCGATGGCGACAATGGAGGTGTTCGTGAAGATAAAGCGTGGGTCGTCATGTCACTCAGATGGAAGATTGTGTTTACCGTTTCAACACGATTTAGAAGAGATTTCTATTCATGAAAATCAGTTATGATTACTTCCAGCAGAAACCACGTACAAACGCAGCCATGACACACAACACGGACACGCACGGCACAACATTACAGCTACCTGGGCACACTCGAACACCGCGAACAAAATGGGCGGATGAATGCTTTCTCCACACCGCGCAGATTCGACCAGGTGGAAGGTTCACATAATCCATGGAATGGTATCCTGTCATCAACGTGGCAGGATAAACCAAAGATCTAGCTCAAGCTCTGTGGTTTCATAACAGTGCTTCTGTGAATTGTTCAAAGCACAAAAACGAAACATTTCGAGGCCTATCCACAACTCGATATTCTGACAAACCTCGTGCCAATTCGACAAACTTAGGGTCTTTCGCGCCACATTGGTGAAGCCTGAAAGCATGTCAGTTTAATGACTGCAACCACCAAGGACGATAGACTCGCATACGTGGAAAATCGAAAAGCATTCCCCATTTTGAGTGATAATACATACCTGACTGTAACCTGTAAGCATAGCACATACGAAATCATGGTGGTCAGACTCCGATGTTCACAGCTCACTTGGAAGAAAGAAGGGGTCAGAACTTTTAATGCAAAATAATGACTTTATAAAATCCCAAATAAAAAACACATCAATCGACATTGTAGGTCTTAAGGATACATTGCATTAGAGAGTCAGTGTTTTGGGTTCCCCTTTAATCTTCACAGCAAACATATGGTGGGACATCAGTTGAATGCCTGTGTTGTTAATTGGCAGATGCTGAGCTTGAGATCCGGGGGTCATGAAGTTTCAAATCCCACTTGGTTGTTGAATAAATACCCAGGTGGGGTTGACTCAGCCTGTCAGCCTTGCAGAGATCCGGCAAAATCAATACCAGCTGCGTATCCTGCGTTGGATGAACTCGTCCAGGATTACCCCAATAGCAGAAACTGCTGCGTAGCACCAACGCTTCTGCAGAGACATGGTGGCCGATGGAATGGATGGAGATGGAATGAGATGGAACCCTTAGTGTCCACCGAATGAAGCACCCCTCCACATTGATGAATCACCCTTGACTGAAACACCGGATGTACAAGTTATAGCTGGGCAGGATAATCAAACCTTAGGCGAGAGTGGAAGGTGAATGTGTGTCCCCCAAGCCCATCCGCATTTCAACAGCTCCAGAATACGTACTACTACCAAAACATGCACAAGTAAGATGAGGAGTCCAACGTTTAAGTCCTTTTCCACAACGTTTCAGTCAAAAGACACCTTGTTCCATCATCAGGAACCCCACCTAACCCACCCTCACGCTGAGAACAACATCAGTCATCTTGAAAGACCTGAAGACATGTAGCATGCTCCAGACCAATACTGTTTTGGTGACGAGGAGGCACGGGGGAGGGAACCCTTCCTGCCTCAACGCTCATCTCAAACAGCAATCACAATATACAAAAAATTAGAGTACCTGTCTGCTGGCACAGCAATGTTGAGAGGCATACCTGATGAAAACCCAGTAGTGCCTTTGTCTCAGAAGCCCACAAATAGTTTCATTTACACTTCATTTTCTTCTTGACAGTACGTCTCACCTGCCTGCAATCAGTTGCAATGCGAATGAGTAGAAAGGAAACAGCCAAAGACAAACGCATTAAAGGCAAATAAGACTTTTGTAAAAAGGTTAATAAACATTGATCTCTCAGGTAGAATCAAGTCGTGAGCTTTTCTGGACAAGAACAGAAAATGCCAAGAGGTTTCAATATCGATCTCTTGCAAGAAGGTACTAGGGTGCACAAGCTGTCAATAATTCAGTGTTACAGATGCTCCAGTGCAAAGGCATATCAAAATAGGCAGCACAATTCACCCAATGTGGAAATAAACTTGTTTCAGATATCAAAATACATCACATATTTAATGAAGCACACAATGATTATAATGCATGCATGAGGCAGTATTGCACATTAAACACCTCGC
>CM068956.1:27240647-27256283 GCA_035128595.1 Eptatretus atami | reverse complement strand
AGTAAATCCCACTCAGTTCAACCTTATAGACCTCAGAGTGCAATGAGGTGGAACAATACTGAATCCGAATCAAAATGGCACTGTTCTCTATGAAGCCGCCATTTCGACCAAGGTGGATCAAGTGTGACGTCACGTGAAAATTGAAAATCGATGCTGAAGGGCCTTTTCAAGCACGTGTCAATTGACAAAAAAAAATTCAAAATTATCCCTTCAAATAGACATGATTTTGATTTTCAATGGTTTAGAAAGAAAAGATAAAATAATTGCGTTGGGTTCCTGTTTAAAACCCCCATGGTATCCTTCCTGAAGAGTAGTGAGTATCACCTGAAAACCGAACAAATACAAATGCTTCATGAGGGGTCTGCTCTTCTTGCAAGCTCAATGGCGCGCTCTGGAAACTTACAGTACATATACCCAGGTAAAGACTACGTGTAGTTCTTGATGGGTTAGCTAGAGAGCAGCTCTGCACTGTAAACAAGTGGGATAATGTAGATCCCAAAAGAGAGCGAGTTATCGCTGCACATGCGAAATTAAGCCTGTCCACCTCCGAGTCGGCAAAATAAGTACCAGTCGTTGACAGCACGCGTCAGCAGCACAAGCGGCGCTTCAGAAAAAGGATGCAACCCAGCACGCAGCCACAAGCTTGCATATAAATGACGAGACGACAACAGTGGATGGTTATGCCAACACAAATGTCGTAGTCCATTGCAAAGAGGCAAGAGGTTTTAACCGAGAGCACAGGGTTATTTATTGGATGAGGAACAAGACGAGCCCAACACACACCTTCAGAATTCCAGCCTCCCAATACATTGGGAGAGTGAGAAATCGAGAGGTCTATGAAGCATGGCAAGATGTGCAATGAAGGAAGTAAAAAGCAAAGGTAGGAAAGGAACTTCTATGTGCCACAGGCACTGAGCTTGGACAAGCATGCAAAGATGCCAGACGCAGCTTGACGACGAAAGAAATCCAATTGATGCAGAGAGAGCGCCCCTTTTGAAAAGAGGAAGAAACTGAAATCATGATTGCTTGGATTGAAACATATCCACTCGACTTTTGTTGCGAAGGATCTTTTCACAATTTCTGTGAATAATGGCGTATTCGCTAAGGTTGATACAAAATATATGGAAAAGGTCTTTGAGTAGGAAGCAGTGCAGAGAAACCACATTTAAACATTTCACTTCAACAATGGAAGGCACTCTCATTAAGGTATGAAATGAGATTTTTTTGCGCAATGCTTCATTACTGAATGTCAAAAACCTGGCTCCGAGTTGGAGGTGAATTAAAGCATTGGTCCTAAAACTGTGTGTTTTTTTTTTTCACGTGTTTTTTCCACGGTTTTTCAGGTGTCACAATCTTCAAATCTGAAAATTTTGCGCTCAATGAAGTCGCATCCTCGAAGAGCAATGTTGTCCCACAAGTAAATCTTTAGTCCAATGTGCTTTCATTCCAATACTTTGACTTTATTGATTTCTTTCATGTTTCACCAACTGTTTCGTGCTGATAGGTTTCTAATTCACAATTTAATGCATCCAAAAGACAACTAACCCAGTTTTGAGTTGAAACAAAAACAAAAGAAACAGCAAGTAGCCTGCCCGAAGCAAAGAGGGATTCCTTGGATTTGTATCAGCGATTTGTGAACTCAACTGCATAAAAAAGATTTAGCAACATGCTTCCAGGTCATGGAGCTTTCTTTGTCCCCCCTCAATCGGTAATCTCAATGTCTCTCCCCCAACCTGCCGCAATGATCTTTGCGCTTGAAAGGACCTAATGGCTACGGCTCACCTTGCGCAAAAAGTGAGAACAAACCAGGACGTTATGTAGTTAAGGGAAAAAAGGACTGCCGGCTGAAAAAGGCTGGCTTGGAAATGGAGCCTACATAAGGGAGGAAAGAAAGAAACCCGCATCAACGACACAATTAACTTATATGTGGACATTTTATGTGCAATGAAACGTTGTCAATGAAAACCGATTGAGCATGTTTTTCATTACCTTAATCAGGATGACGGCACCGTGAGGGTGGCTTTACATAGTTGGTTCTATTCGGATGAACATGAACCTTCAGTGGTCTTCATTGAAGAACACCATGGATCTTAAGTCCACAAAGAAAACCATGGCCATGAAATTCTGCGTTGGTTAAATTGTGAACGATGCGCTAATTGAAATATGACTACTGGTCTCGAAGCCATAAATATTAAATTGGAGCCACCTTTGCCCACACTCTTCCTTGTGATTCATGTAATAGGTTGACTTGCAATAAGAGCCAGCGCAACTTTCATGTCTACCAAGTACCGACGCCTTCAGGACCCCCAATCTTGATGAATAGGAAGGGAACCCACGGGAACATCCTGTCAGATGCGGAGAGTGTTTCGGAGTGGTGCTGAGGTGTCGTCCACAAGACGGCGGTCTCCCTTGGGTTAACCTGAAAGGCGTCCCGTGTGGTGCCTGGAATGTCTATCCCTTAAGAGAGGATGATCACCTGTCGATCATCTGAGCTCAAGTGTTTGACATGCAGTATTGCAGCACTCTCTGGAGTTGCGGAAGACGGATTGCGGCAGATATGGTGTGTTACACCATATGGTCTGTCACTCTGAAGTACCCATACTCAAGGAGGATCTTAGCGGTGTCCAATAACGACCCCAATGATAATTGAGGCTAACACCGTCCAAACCGAGCGATTATGAGACTAAGGAGTCATCACTCCTTTAGGTGTCATTTCCCTGGTCTCGTCTAGAAGCTCGATGAAGGCGAGTGATCTCACCTGCAGGATGTCATATACGCCACGCTCGAGTCTTAGTGAATCATGCCCAAGAAAGATACACTTCAGTCTGGATTCAATGCATCGACTGGAACCTGAAAGGATGGTTGAGACATTGTGGTGCCCAGGGTTTCCCCAAGGGGAAAACTATGAACAGAAAGCACGAATTCCTGGACTTGCAGATCATGGACTTAAGGGAGGCGGTCAGGTTCCAGCTCCCACCTAGTTCATCGCCGGACTTGGTATCCACGCGGCGGTGTGGCAAAAGGAGATGACCATGTCCTCGTTGAAATGGTCGCAGAGGATACCGAACTGCAAGTCTACCGGAGTCTCAGTTCCCAATACTGAACCAAAGCGTTGTAAGAAAAACCTCAAAAAGCGCACCCTAAACCCCGGGAAAGAAAAAAAAAAACCGGTGACCATCCCACCGAGGCTGATTGCAAGCTCAGGACGAAAGGGTAGCTGAGGAGTTTGCAAACAGCGAATGACATTGGGGGGTCTGGTTGCCTTTGGGGGGTCTGAAAGAGTGTGGAGGGCCCTTCAAGACCAACCGTCCTTGAATGTTGCCGGTGGATGTTCTTGAACCACCGCAGCAAAGAAAGATTTTGTCTCTCAAGGACAACTGGATACCATTGCCATCGCAGGCCAGGCTGAATGGAGAAACGAGCGTAAGGGAGCGGAGTTACAACGTAAACATCACTGACGGTGGACAAGGAGGCCTAGGTGCGAGAATCTGTGAGGGTTAGAGCACACCTTGACAGGGATCTCGTACCGCTTAAGGGAATCCGCAGTGTTCATCCAGCCCATCCCTGGACAACTGCAGTTAAGGAGCAGAGAGTGAGGCCCTCTTGACGAGAATCTGAACATAGGCCGCTGGCCGTACTTGAACCGTGTGTACAGGATCCCCACGTCCAGTTGACGTCAAGGGTGTACAATCCCTGTGTGTGACCCCAATCAACTCTGGTCCACCTGTCGCTTGGGAAACACGGCCTGCGGTGAAAACCGGTTGAAACTGGGTAAACGCCAGGATCTTGGCATCATCTGAAACTTCTCAAGGCTGTGGAAATGCTGCACTTTTCATGGCGTTGCATGCCCGTTTTGTGCCTGCTGAAACACAGGCAACACCCAACTGATTGGGAAAGCGGGGCCTTGGTTGCCTCTCTTGGAAAAGGGAAGGGTGATCGCTAAACTGCAACACACCGAGGTGACGCTGTTCTCCAGGCCGGGCAAGGTCTTGCTCGGAGTAATTATTGATAGGTTCGCCACCATTCTGTTGAGCACAGCAAGCGTCCAGAGCAGTCAGGCTTACCACCAAAGAGTCAAACGGATTGACCATATCTTGCCTTCGGTCCTCACCGAAGCAGACGAAGTGGTCAGCAAGGGGCTGCTTGAGCCTAGTTATCCTGTAAAGTTTGATTCAGTGAATCGCGATTGCCCTCTGGAGATCTGGTCTTCGGGGGTGCACCAAACTGATCGAATCTGATGTTTTGAACTCTACTCTGGTACTGAGAGTGCTGTGACTGTGGTGGTGACCACCCTGAACTTATCCAGTGTAACTGGCAGTTTCGTTAGGCCGGTGTACGCCCCCACACTTTTCAAGCATTCTACTGACAGATTCTGAGAGTCGAGAATCAAGCATGCGGTGCATCGTTTGGGAATGTCAACAAGATCTCGGACCTGATTTCCCGATGGATCAGTCCAGCTTGCGGAGACTTTAAGATACCTTTTGGGCCCTCGAAGGCTGAATCAGGAGTCGAGCAACGGATTACCGGTTCTTTGTCAAAACTAAGAACTCCAGGCTTCAATGACATCTTGATCTGCTGCCGTTCGTTTGTTTGTGGAGGATGTTGAGGTCGGGAGATCACGTTACCTTGCATGAATTCCATGTCTCTGCTGGCGTGGAGTCAGAGTCAATAGACGTCTGGTCGGGCCTGGAGTCCATGATTTCACTGATATGGGGGGGCACGTGCGTACCTGTCGGGAGGACGAAAGCCAATCCATCAGGTCCTTGGTGCTCCAGTCTCGCTCCAGGATCGAGACTTGGACCCGGACCAAGATCGAGGCAAGAGAACTTAATCCTTTGGAACCGTCTCTTCGGAGAATCCGCACGCGGTCGATATTTGTCAACGAGCGGTCTGAGAGAGACCGGATGAGATTTGTTACCTGATCTTCCGTGCGTCAGTGCGCTTGTTTGGACATTGTGGCTCGTGTTTCCCTGACGCTGAAAATCCTGCCACCAGATCTCTAAGCGAGGGAGTCTCCGTGAACGTGGAGAGCCCAATGAGCCGACCACGTGCCTCGTGTGTTGCAACAGGTGGACCGCATCTCAAGGAGCGGGAGGGCTGGCATCTGCCGGGGGATGGCCAGACGGAGGCTCCTGAAGTGAACCGTAAAGTAACGCAGCGAACCAGTGCGATCTGGACATGCTCCCATACCTTGACCTGACACAATGTCTCTAGCATACACAAAAAATGACAAGTCTGACACTCAATAATTTGTTGTTTTGCTACAAATATGTCGTTGAAACTTCTTTCACACTTTAAATCCCTGTGGCTTTCAGTCAATGAAAAATACTAAGGGAAAGAGCATTGAAACTGTGGACAGATTGACGCCAATCGGACACGACTCCGTCTGCTCGGATTTTAAGGACACCTACCTTGCATACCAAGGTCAATTTCCCCGAACTACTGGCATTGAAAAGGTGAATCCTAATTGCGAGTGAATTTCAAGAACTCTAGTTCATCATGTGCGCAGGCATCAACAGATTCTGTGGAGTTTCAAGTCATTGCTTACAATTGGTGGCTGTGTTGGTAAGGCAAAAAATAAACTGCAATGAAGAATTTTTTATGATTTGAAGCATGCCATCTAATTTGTGAAACGTTTGTGGGAGATTTCCATGAATGTGACATTACACACAAGGTTTGGGCTTGCACCAAATCGTGCTTCAGCAAAATCACCAATTGTTAAATTTGCTTTAAATGCATTAAATGTCCTCAACAAGTTTGGAAAGGTTTTCACCTTGAACACAACTCCCGATGTGGAACTTCCGACGTGAAGTCATGAAAAATGATGCAGGGAAGTTGCAAAAATATTGCAAACTTCGCCCTGTTTCCGCAATCTTATTTTTTGTAATGTTCTGCCATCCTCCAAATCGTGCTAACTCCAGCTACATTCGAGTCTCTCAAATAACAAGACTAAGTTTTAACCTCCTCACTCCTCGATCCTCATATGTGGTGATTCAAATTGACCATGCCCAGGTTGCTCGGTGTTGTACCCTCTCTCACTCCTCACCACCAGGGCACGTCACAATAACTCTTGACTAATCAGAAAACTCCCAACCCGGATTTCCGCAGGCAAACCTCCCCTTCTGGACTGTCATGACAAACGTCCCCCCGCAAATTCCTCCTGCTCTTCCTCTACTCCAAGTGATCTGATCATGTTGGAAGGTCACATCTTGAGCATCTCAGAGAAACATCCTCTAGCGCCGTAGTCTGGAGTTCACTCAAAGGCAACCGGAGTGACTGCAAACAGCCATTGCACTTCAATACGCATGTATCTGCCTCCCTGATATAATTCCAGCCTGGGAATTCTTTCCACAAAACGCCTTCCCTCCTCATAATCATACAACTTGTCCAGTTATCATACCTCCCCAAACAATGGTACATCGAATTCTTGTTTGTGAGCAGTTCCTTGAACTTGAACAACATGCCTTCTCTCCTGAACAAATCCCGACCAAATGCAACTTCAGATCACTCTCAGGAGAGCCAGAAAACGCATCTGTCTGACCTCAACTAAAACTTCAAACATGCTCCCCCTCTAAAACCAGGTCCTTCTGTTCAGCCTTTTTGGAATGCGGTTGCATCATGGTAGGGCATGGCTGGTGCCGCTTAGCAGTCCCGAGAACAGTGCACGACTGGTGCCATTTCGCCAGACCCTCAGAAGGATGAACAGGCGAGATCAACCCCTGGGTTAATTCAAGGAAAACGGGCTTCGAAACTCAGGACCCTAGATCCGAAGCCACACTCTTAACCACTAACCAAGCCAGGCCCTCCTAAAGCAGGTAACACCTTGCTAAAGTCTGTCTCTGTGGATGCTCCCCTCACCTGCCCTCACTTCAATGCTCCCACACATCAACTCCACTATGAAGAGGAAGAATTCTCCATTCTGGTGTTTGCTTCTCAAAAACTTAATCCGGTCCCCATTAACTTTTTGCGGAGGGATATGTGGTCACCCGGTCTCCATGTCAGGTCAGGTCAGATCGTGCCTGCTACAGTTAAGTAAACCTGTACAACAAGTGTTTCCATGTCGGTTTGCGCGACTAACCGCCCCCACCAGGTTCTGGTGAGGAGGATTGTGATAAGGACACCCAGCGGATAAAAACAAAACCTGTCAAAGGCGGAGGAGCTCCGTGTGAGCCAACGCTCCCATAACAAGTCCCAACTTGTCGCGGAACACCCCTGCAGTGGTTTACTTTTTATAGGTGAGGTTGGTGGCAGGAATTTGCAACTTCCGGCCACTGTAAAACTCATTCGCAAACACTAAAACCAAAAAAACTGAAAAACCACTCCGTGGAGTACTCCTGTGCACTTCCTTCCGCAGGCCAGCTCACCGATAACGATTGGCAAACCTTCGGGAAAACCCAATCTTTGATGAAGGAGGAAAACCAGGGTAACCCTCCTGGGTCAGAATGCGGGAGAGTGGTCGAGTGGTGCTGAGGTGTCCCACCAGAACGGCGGTCCCTTGGTATACCTAGCGGCCTTCGGTGTGTCCTGGAAGTCCGATCCTAAAGAGAATGAACACCTTCCTCGTAATACTGACTCATAGTTTGGCACGGTATTGCAGCACTCTCTAGGTTCGGAGACCGGATTGCGGGCGAGATAATGGTGGGGTACACCTACTATTGGTCTGGTCCTCTGATGTTACCAACTCAAGAGTTGCGTAGCCTGTGTCCAATAAGCACCAAAATGATATGAGGTAACACCGTAACGAGCGATTATGAGACCAAGGATTCGTCACTCTTAGTGTCATTTCCCGGTCTCGTCGATGCTCCTGACGAAGTGGAGTGACTCACGGTGAAGAACAACATTCTACCCACGCTCGAGCTGTGGTGATCAGTGCCCCAGACGAGATACACTCCATCTGGGGATCAAGCATCGAAGAAACTGAAGGATGGTTATGAGAGCGTGTGTGCCCCATGTCAGGAACTATGAATCAAATAGCACTAATTCTTGACTGCCAAGAAAGTCATGACTAGTGCCGGTTCATGGTTTAGCCGCCCACAACCATCGCTGGCGGGTATTCACGCTGGCGGTGTGGCAAAGGAGATGACCATGTCCTCGTTCACGGGTCGCGGAGGATGACCAAACTGCAGGTCTAACCGGAGTGCTCAGTTCTCAATACGACCACCGCTGTGTAAGCAACTCTAAAGCTGCAACCTAAATCCTGGAGAAAATGTACCAATCCCAGACTAGCGGGTTGGCAAGCTCAAGGATGAGAGATAAAGCGAGGAAGTTGCGAACAGCGAGTGGCATTTTGGGGTTCTGGGTGCTTTGGAGTCCTGAAGAAATTATGGATAACCTTCAAGACCACGCCTGAGGCGGGATGTCTGGAACCACCAAGCAAAGAAGAAATTTGTCTCTCAAGGCACGGATACCATGACCAGAGTCGCAGGGCCAGGCAATAGCAGAGCTGACTGGTTCAGGAGCTAGGCGTAAAACTGTACGTGCACTAAGGTGACCAAGGAGCCCTAGTGCGAGCGAATGTAGGGGGTAAAGCATCACCTGTGACAGGTGATCCTCGTCCCGCTTACCAGGAATTCGCGCAATTGCGTCACCCAGCCACCTCGGACACTGCATTATAGCCAGAGAGTGTAGGTCTCTTAAACAGAGAGTCTGATGAGCCCGCGGGCCGGTTACTGAGCGGTGTACCAGGCTGATCCACCAGCGGTCGAGTGACGTCAATGTGTAACAATCCTGTGCGACCCTCCACAATTGTGGTCACCTTCCGCTTGTGAAACACGCGCGGTGAACCGGCGAAACAGGGTTAAAGCTCCAGAAAAACTGTGGCATCCCATGCGAACTTATCAAGCTGGGGAAATGCCCACCGTGTGTGCATGCAGTTGTTGTGCCTGCCTGGAACACAGCACAGCCCAACTGAATGGAAGGAGGCCTGTTGTCCCTCTCTGAAAGGGATAGGGTGATCGCCAAACGCAACAACACCGAGTGAACGCTGCCTCAGTGCCGGGCAAGGTCTTTGCTCGATAATCTGATAGGGTGGCCACCAACGCTGAGCACCACTCCAAAGCAGTCAGGCTTTACACGCAAAGAGGTCAAACGATTGACCGCATCCTGCTCCTTCGTCCCTCACCGAACGCAGACGAGAAGTTCGGCAGGGTCCGGCTTGCAGCCTAATGTTGCCGTAAAGCGTCAAATCAGTGAACGGGATGCCCTCGGAGGATCTTGTCTTCGGGGTCCCAACCAAAAACTGAATCGACGATTCGAACCTACCTGTACTGAATGCTGTGAAGTGTGTGGTACCAAATCTCTGCCTAATTCCAATGTACTGGAGTCGTCAGGGGTTTACTGCCCCCACACTTTTCAGCACTGTAGGACTGGATTTAAGGGGATTCGAAAGATCAAGCCTGCGTGCATCGTTGGGAATGTAAATCTGGACCTTGATTCCGCAATGAAAGCAGTCATCTTGCGGAGATTAATATCCTTTGGGGGCCCCCGAGGGCTGAATGACGGAGCTCGAGCCGCTGGATTAAGGGTTCTGGGTCAAAACTAAATCCAGGCTCATGAACATCTGTGCGCTCCCGTCGTGTCGTTGTGTGAGAAATGTTGAGGTCGTGGGAAGATCCTTACCTGGTACAGTATATTCATTCTCGCGGCGTGAATCAAGAGGTCAATAGACTCTGGTCGGCCTGGGGAGTCCATGGATTCACTGGGATCATGGTGTGGCGCGCCGGACCTGTGCGGGAGAAACAAAAGTCCGAGCTTCAGGTCCTTGTGCTCAGTCTTGCCATGGAGCGAGAACGGACCTGGACAAGGATCGAGACGGAGCCTAATTCCTTGGTACCCAGGTCTCTTCAGAGAATCTGGTTACGCGCAGTTGTCCAACGAGCGTGGCTGAGAAAGACCGATGAATTGTTACCTGCATGCCGTGAGCGTCATGCGCTGTATGACATGTGCCGTTTCCTGACTCGACCTGCCACAAGATTCCCAGCGAGGGAGCCGTGATGAGGAGGCCGATGGCACGACCACGTGCCTCGTGTGCAGCAGTTACCACACTCAAGGAGATGGGATGGCCTGCATCTGCCTGGGGGAAGGCCAGACGAGCCCTGATAACCGGCGGAAAAGTGAACGCAGGACACGCGTCCGGGCACATGCTCCCAATACCGACCTGAACCTGACCGGACCGGGTCGTCCGTCCGTCAGCGGCGGCGTCAACATTATAATTGAGCGATAACTCAATAAACGTCGCCATAAAAGCGATTTGAAGTGGTCACACATAACCACCTGAAAAGAAAACCCTATGATTTGGCTGGCCGATCAAGATGGCCGCGGGGGCCACGGAATAAAATGTTTCAATGGCGGAATCCCCACTCTGAGGGTATATGTTCTCCCAACCCATCACATCCCTACGGTCCTGAGTCCAGCAAATCTTGCAACCTGAAAAAGGTGGACGATTCTGGCATCCCTCAAATTCGGATTCTGTCACTGACTGGATGGCAACAGCTCACATTCCAAAAACCTGTTCTTGCTCCTGCAACATCCTCCGCACTTTCACCCATTAATTGCCTCAAGTCAACTTCCCATCTACTGAAATCACGAACATATGCTTACATAACCCAGGGAAAAACGACTCTTAACGAAGACCGACACCTTGTATCCCAACACCAACAAGTCAATGGAACCATCCCGTGCTGTTACAGTCCTCTTTCTCAACGCCTCATCTCAGATATCAATTGGATCTGACCAAGGTCAAACTCTAAACGTGGAACAGTTGCTTCAACCTCCAATGAGGAGGAGGCGCCAAGGTCAACATGAAGATCAGGCGTCTCTATAGTATATCCACGTTGAAATACATCGCATCTCTCTCTCAACAACCTTTGCCCTAAAAGCAAAAGCCAAATCCACCTGGTTCGTGACTCCCCATTCACAGCCAACGTGGCCAATGATACCTTTCACGCTCCTCTCCCTTCAAGGCGGAGGCCAAACAGGTCTACCCATTAACAAGGGTGTCCGCCGTAGCTGCCATCGAAGTCTCCCCGTAAACATAACAACCAAACCAAACACTCGTTAAAGATAACAGACTAAATTCGACTGATCCCAACGTCAACAGACATACAATGCATTTGAAGAAGTAACAAGCAAATAAAAATACTGACGAGGTCTGAAGCAACATGACAGAGAAAACAGCAACCCACACAACTTCATTCCCTAAAAAATCCAACTTTATCTCCTTATGATTATCTGAAGCCATTGTGACTTGTGCTGTTGTGATGTGCATTTCAAAACAAGAAATCAGACTTTTGCCGCTGTGTCAAGTGCTTCAATTCTTCTGTTTCACATGCTATTATTCAGATCCCTGCTGCAACCCTTCAAGGCACAGCGCAATAAGGGTTGGTCATAGCATCTACCACTGGACTGGTTAAAACTCATAATTATTAAAGTTAATAGTTTGTACTGTTCTCAGTCTATGCTCACATACTGCTTCCCACACTTACTTGGAGAATGTGTTTTTTTTCCCACATATCACAGGAGTGCTGTACAAGGACTCTTGGGGTCTTTGTCCATTGGGTAGAGCCGTCAATATCCTCAGTTAGATTCTTCGGACATTACAAAGCAAGCAGTGTATCACCTACATAGAATGAAGAACTAGTCCTGCTGTAGACTCGTTAATCGCATGAACAGAAGAAAAATGGATGGGTCCAACATAACGTGATGTGGGCTAACCCAGGAAGCAAGGAGAAGCGACAATTCTAGATAACTCTCGTCGAGCAAAAGGACCGAAAAGGTTGAAATGGAACACTCACAAAAAGATTTTGCTTCCACAAGGGTAATGCCCCAAGCTCAGCGTCTGCTGCTTCCGTGGCGGTGAACCATCCGATCACAACATCCTGTGACTCTATCCAGCATTTTTTGGCACCTTGCTCAAAATCCTCCAATCCCCAAAAGGGCTTTAAACACTGTACCCTTGCACTTGGAAGGCATCTAACACCAACACGTTAATTAATTGCACATAAATTAAATAAACATTTCAATTCCATTCCCAAATCTGCAAAGATCGTCTCCTTCCCTCCAATTTCTCCCCCAAGCACGAAAATGCAGATGGTTAAACACGAAAAAGACAAATTCCTTCAAAAGTCCATAATCCCAAACGATGACTTTGGCTCATTAAAGCAAGAATGTTGCTCATCTGAAAAATGGAAAACTCGATGCATTTGCTGCCTGTCCGCTCATCAAGCAGGCAGAGAACACAAACCTTCATAATCGCATTCACACTGGGAAATTGTCGGCATCCTTTTTTAACTGCTTCCTTTCAATGAACGATCACAAAGGAAGTGTTGGGATCACTCCAAGGGAAACACCAAGTAGGTCGTTGCACAGAAGCGAAAGCAACCATGTGATAAGGAACCCAACGAACCAACCAACCACATTAAATATTCCAGGGACTTTTTGATCAGGGGGTGATTGGGCCAGCACCTTTGAACACAAAATCTAAAATTTGCCAAACTGCCAAGAAGAGAGGGTCACTGTTTGTCACATCAATTTGCAAAAAGAAAACACTAACAGGCACCAAAAATTTTCCTGCATGTGACACATCAGATTAAACCTGGGAAATTGAAATGATCTCGAAAGTCCATTTTAACGTTTCCTGAACACTTGCTTCGTGAAAGCCTCGGGCCAACTTCCACATGCATGAACTGCAACTTCAACGTGGACTGTTTAAAATTGTAAAAATTAACGAACTTTCATAAAGAAATCATTTATACCCATTGAACACATAATCATTGAAAAATCTTCTTGCAGAAGCTGAGGAAGTGAAAATATTGCAATGTCAGCTTAGTAAGATTCAGCACACGACTAGAAAGGAAAAAAATAAATGCGAATGACGAGGCGTGAAGACAAAAACGACCCTCTGGCAACAAAGGAACTATCTCCCATCACGTCAACCCCATTCATCCTCAAACCAATAAGTGAAACAACACAATGTTAAGTGCCTTCAAAAAGGATCAACACACCTCGACTGTCACATGTTGTGTCAGACTGAATTTAATTGAATAAATTTACTTGTTTCATGACACACAACACACCCCAAAGGCAAATGAAAACATGTTTAGAAACTTACAAACAATTTGAAAAAATGCAGCAAAGCGAAAGGTTGAGCAATAAGTAGTCAGCTCCTCACGAACCACTCCAAATGACGCTCAGGTGCCTAATCCTTGATATCCTGAACCTCTACAACTGAATGGAGCCACCGTGCCAATCAAGAACGGAATGAACGTAGAAACACACCTTCAATATGAGCCCAAGTTGACATGCAAAGTCAAGAGCAGACCACCCACCACGACAACGAAGGAACTGCATAGAACTCCAATACGAAATAGAAGGCACGATCTGGGGAAGTATAAAACAATCTAGAGTGTTGAAAGTCCAAGAAAGCTGAACCCAGCGTTAGAAATGGAAATAATATGGAACACCCAGACTCTTCTAAGCGCCATCGACCAAAACTGAAAGAAGACATGTCAGGGATGACCAATACCCATTGCTACTCTGACAGACTACAAGATTCCTGCAGAGGCAGAACCTCCGAAAGACAACAACCCGCAGCATTCACAAATCGACAGTTATGGCAGAGTGGCCAGTGAAGCCACTCTTCGAGTTTGCAAAAAGGCACATGACAGCACACCTGAAGTTTGCAAAAAGGCACATGACAGCACACCTGAAGTTTGAAAAAAGCACATGACAGCACACCTGAAGTTTGCAAAAAGCCACATGACAGCACACCTGAAGTTTGCAAAAAGGCACGTGAAAGACTGAGCATGAGGCAAACGATTCTGTCGTCTGATGAGATGAAAATTGAACTCGCTGGCTTGAATGCAAAGTGCTACGTCTGAGGGAAACCAAGCACAGCTCATCACCCATCCAACACCATCCTGACCGTGTCGTATGGTGGTGGCAGCATCATGCTATGGGGATGAGTTTCAGCGACAGGGAACGGGAGCTCCTCCAGATGGTCACATTGAGCCCAATCTTTGCCATATCTGGCATGCTGTGTTGTCGTCCTTAATACACAGTCCAACACAAGTTTATAAATAGTAGCGGAGACAGCATGCATCCCTGTCTGACCCTGTTCATCTTGGTACATTTAACAATTATCGTCCATCCCCTGTCAGTGGAGATCTCGTGCTGTGTTCGTGCTGTGCGTGTGGTGTGTGTGTGTGTGTGTGTGTGTGTGTGTGTGTGTGTGTGTTTGTGTGTGTTTTCAAGCCATAACTTTACCATTTGAGCTTTTGTCATCAAATTTTCAACAAACCTTTATGATGACAATATGGAGAAAATAGTAAATAATTGGGTCAAAATCTGAAAGAGCAAAGTCAAAGTGACTATAAATAGGCCTTACTATCCCACCGCTGCATATCAAGCACAAGACGGCCGGTTTTGTAATTGCTTCCATGTTTCTTTCCGTATTTACATTCAGCTTCAGTGTGTCTGTCCAGACCATAACATTTTTACCAATTGAGCTTTTGTCATCAAATCTTCAACAAACTTTACGATGAGAATATGGAAGAACACAAATTAATGGGATGTACAATTTATTTTTACTGTCGTTTTCGTCAAGTTTAGTTTTAGTACAAAGCAGACTCGGGTTTGGAAATGCTTTCTAGTTCTATATTTGCTGCACTGTGCAAATGATGTGACACTGCACATAACCTTATAACTTATCATATTAGTGTTACAAGAGTTTAGTTTTGGGTTTGCAGGATAGTAATTTTGACGAGTTTAACGAAGATGTGCTTTCAACTGCTTATTTCTTTTCCACCCAGAAATGTTGGCTTTCTAACAAATGTTTTTCACTTTCCTACCATCCCAAAGATAGTATAATCGCACAGTGATTGCTTCACTCTGCTTATGGACCAAGATGAGACTGTCGTCATAATCAAGGAGATTATATTTGGTAAATTTTATATTGTCTTCCCATTCACAGATGCAAATTGATATTGTGCATTCATGGACGGCATTGATGCGAAGAAAAGCAGAAACTCCTTCTTTTGCAGGGATATTTTCTGCCAGGCATAGTGTTCGAGTTGTTTACCCTCAAACGGAACACATATGTTACTGACTTGCCAAGACTGCTGAAGGTAGGTGTTCCACCCCAAATAGGTTTTTTGTCAAATGTTTTTTGAAATTATTTTGTGAAATTTTAATTTGGTGTCCTATAAAAAAATACTGCTCAAAGCAGAAAACAACAGCAGCTGTATTCTTAATGCTTTTATTATCTGACAACATTTTTGTCTGAAATTTGCGCATTTTATGTTACAACCTTAATGTTGCATAAATTCCCCTGATAACGTTTTTTAAAACTTTTGTAACATCATTGTAAATGATAAACACTGCGAAAACACCTTGTGCACTAATTTTGTTAATCCTACGGCATATTTGAAACTTGAGTGAGTGATGAGTTTGGTGCGCAGATGTAAACCATTCTCTCATTTCCGTGGTTCTGCCACTGATGCCCCCTACAGGTCAGTGCAGGAATTCCATTTTGGCCAGGGTACAGGCGATAACTCGTTGCTGAAAGACGTCGGATGTTTATCGTTCACCAACTAATTCAAGCAGACAGATCCCCAGCTCAACGTCCATTGATGGGACGGC
>CM068956.1:27216278-27227701 GCA_035128595.1 Eptatretus atami | reverse complement strand
CTTCACTGTGGAAGTCGGAATTAAATGGAATGCACCACTGGAAACAAAGCGTAGCTGCTTAAGATAAGTCTCAAAGGAACACACCCTTACGCCTTGTTGCTCTCTGTTGTCCTTTTCTCACTTTTTCCCTTTCCAAAATGTTGTTTTTCCACTGTTGTTATTGTTGTTGGCGTGACTCCCTTTGTCGGAGTCCAGAACTCTTGAGAAGCAAATTTAACCTTTAACCAATCACAATATAAATCTTATTAAAAGTATAGACTGGGTCCGAAACACGATCCACGGAGCTTTCATTCTCACTAACCATGCCCTGGTCTTTCATCAAGTCCCTCTCCTGTTTGTCTGTCCTTTATCTACTCGCTTCCCTCCTCCCCGTTCCTAGTTTGTCAACCTTCTCGCCAGTGTTACCTCTTTCATGAGCCTCTTCCATTGTATTCAATAAAATATTATATTTCATTTATAACGAAAAGCATTTCATTGAACATTCAAATCTGTTTACCATTCCAACTGAAAATAATACCATCAGAGAATCGGGGAATCCCCCGCCATTGAAAAATATTGAAATCAGATAAGCGGCTTTCTCCATTTATTACACAAAAAACCGATTTTTTTAAAGATGGCCGCCCCAGTCGGCCATCTTGGATCGGCCACGCCCAAATCAATAGGGTTCTCCTTTTCAGGTGGTACATGTGTGACCCAAATTTCAAATCGATATGGCGAACAGTTTAATAGAACATTATTTTAGATGGCCGCCCCAGTCGGCCATTTGGATCTGGCCACGCCCAAATATCAATAGGTTCTTCCTTTTCAGTGTACATGTGTGACCCAAATTTCAATCGATATGGCGAACAGTTTTGAGTTATCACTGGTTTGGTATTTTGCAGCGGGATCGCACACTATAAATGTTCATGTACCGACTGACCGCCGAAGGAAGAAGCCAGCCCCAGTCGGCCATCTTGGACTCGCTACATCGACACAGTTTGATTTCTTCGGCGCAGTCGCCCGAGAGGATAATCCCAAATGAGGAGTTGTGCTCTCGATCTTTGGTCGAGGGGTCGGGTACGATCCAGAATCGTAGATTACATCAAGACATTGTTGAGTTGTCAGAACATGCAAAACGAATAAACGGCGTAACAGTTCGCCTTTAAATAGTATCGTCACCTGCACTAGCTAAATGAAATTTGGGACAACATGCTGAAACTGTACCTCTGAGAAAGGAAGAACGCCTCCTATTGATTTTGGGCGTGCGCAGATGCAAGACAAGATGGCCGAGCCCTGGGGGCGTGCCAATCGTTTGTCGGGAAAAAACATCAGTTTTCTTTTGATGTCTCTCGGTTTTTTTTTTTTTTCCCTACTTTTTTTCTGGCGCGCACACGATACATTCGAGAATGTTTGATCATTACTTTGTGGTCAATCAATGGTGACGCTACACTGAAATAGGTGTGAACCCACACATATTGCAAAGTTCGATTGGCATAGGGAGCATGGTCTCGAGAGATCTCAATGCATGCCAATCACAGGCTAAAAATGTTTGACGCCCAGCCAGCCGGGACAGTACGACGGAGAGCCGGACAGCCGGACGTACGAACCCGGGTGATAACAATATACCCCTTCCGCCACGCGGACGGGGCGATAACAAAAATGGTCAAATATCAGTAAGACTATAATCAATAAACAGCTGCTTACAGAAGTGAGATTCTTTCAGGAAGCATGAACATGGCCCCTGCACCTTCCACATAGAGTGGGAATGTAAACTGAGAACTATAATATAGGAGCCATTGTTCCTTGTTCTAGTCTTGATATGAGTGACACTCGGGTAGTTAGTAAACACCCAAGAAGACATATGTGCTTCAGTCAGTAACAATAGTCTTCGTGTAGTAGATTGGCTATCGCTTAAATGATGAATATTTAATATACCTTTTCTTACAAATCATATGTGTAGATGTGCTAGCGACTCTCTGCAAACGCTATCTGCATATCTTCCAATGAATCAAGTGTTCCAATTGATATTTGTACAAAGGATGCCTCTTTTTTTTTTAGTCTTTTATGTATTCTAGACAGAATCACCAGACTAAGCTAGACTGAACGATTCTCAGATCTAACATGATGTCCCTAAAATTGACACTGCTTGTCACGAATCTACTCGACGCTCTTGCTCTTGTTCCATAACGGTTTTTTCATCTGCGGACAGCTGGCACAGTCTATTTTTTGACCTGCTCCTTTCCTCTGGTCCTTGCTGTTTCTCACTTGATTTTCATTCTCGCATTCGTGTTCCATATTTCGCACTTCTCCTCTGTTCTCTTTCCTCTGTTCTGGAATGTATAACGTAGGGCCGAACTTCTCTCTTGAAGTGAAGAACATCAGCTCAATGGTTAGACCTAAAAGCAATTATCATATATCCCGCCAATTGTCTATAGTGAATTAATTAATCAGAATACAACGCTCATTTACTCGTATAGCTGCCAAATAGCTGAAACTAACTTATAGCAAGCGCTGTTTTCAGTCCTGAACCGTATACTTTTTTGAAATAGAATAATTAATTTCAATATCAATAGATGATGTCAACTAAATGTTAATTTATGTGTTTATAGCCAAATCACATGTGATGACGTTTGTTTCATGGCCCAAATATTTCAGTCTTCCTTAGCTCTAGGATAAGTTGCTTAGCAAATTGCCATGTGTATGATGTAAGAACATAATAGTATGTAATAGGAATTCGTTTAATCAAATTGAGGTGTAAATTCTACTGTCTAGTTATACTATGGTATGAGACTCTATATAACACCAAACACATCATAGCGAGTGTTGCGCTAGAAGACAGCTTTGTCACATCATCTCTCCTATATATTCAGCTCCTCCGTCGCGCGCTATATCAGAGACTCGTCGCGATGATATCGCCCTGGACAATACATACTAGGTTTTGCTGGTATAGTGGGTACCCTGCCTATATTAGACTTGGAAGATGAACTGAGGTTGCTCTAGGTTGGGTTAACCCGGTCATGCTTGCGAGTCCTGTCCGCATGGGAACTATCTCTCAAGCCCAAAACTACCTTCCAATGCGTACTCTATGTTTGTGACTGCATCACATCTGTCAACTTTCCCGATTCAGCTGGATACCTCAGAATCGCGGACCACGTTACTCTCATCCACCTCGGTGACTCTGAACTATAATACCAAGAGTGGGTGTGGACTCATACTTGGTCATTGACGTCTAATCGCGAGCGTCACATACTGAGTGTGCCAGCCTCTGAGCTGGTCTGTTGATTCGGGCAGTGCTGAGCCGCGATCCTTAGAATTCGTTAGCCCAAATAGTCAGAGGAGTACTGTTCGGCAGCACCAACCGTCTCTCCACGCAAGAGTTATGCGTCCATAGATGGATGGTGGTATTCCATCCTTCTGATCTGATTTTGAACAATTTCCCTGAAAAATTCTGCTGTTCTTCTCTGCTCCAAATACGGTTAATTGACGGTCTGGCACACGGCCTCTGCTCAGCAACTCTCTTCCTATGGTAACCAGGCCATGCTTGTCAAAGTAGTCATCTCTGGCTGTTATTACAGAACCACCTCAACGCCGTCGAGTCTGGCATTTCACTCAGGCTGACTGACAGGGACTTCAAGCAGCCATCAAACTTCGAGACTGGTCTTCCATCAACATTCATCCTGGGAATTCTTTCAAAGAAACTTGCTCTCTCTCATGCACAGATTTATCCCATCTCATCTTCAGTTGGCCTCCCCTTCTCTTCACCCATGTACACTGAAGCTTGTGGTGAGGCAGTTGTCCTGAAACAACTTGCTTTGCCTTCAGTTGGATTAGCCTTCCATGAGGCGATCTCAATTCTTCCACAAAGCTTGGAAACAAGTGGTGTGTCCTCCTTAGGAGAGCCAGAAAACAACATATTCTAATCTCAAGTCTGAACATAAACCGGTCTCCCTCCTCCAAATCCTGCTGGCATCTAGTTAAGTCTGTTTCTGGTGGATATTCCCCTCCACCCCTCCCTTACTCAATATAGCCGCACAGTTGACCTGCAAGTGAAAAGGCTGAATGCCTAAACTCCGTGTTTGCTTCTAAATTATTGTGCCAAACCTCATCGCTTTCTGTACCCACCAGGCACATCGCACCCAGCTGTTCCTGGACTCCGTGTCCTTTTCTCCTAACAGGTGGAGTGCTTGCTGTCAAACGCGACTCAGATTCTGCACCGGTCCAGACGGCATCAGCCGACATGTCCGAAATCTGCTCTGCTGCTCGTGCTCACCCTCTCTCTGTTTTATTCACCCTCTACATTTGCTCAAGGTCATCTGCCGTCTGCTTGAAAATCAGCAAACATGACCTCTCCGAATAAAAAGGTGCAAAACAGATCCCTGGACCTCTGTACCAATCAGCCTTCTCCCAATCCTCAGCAATGTTGTGGAATCCATCGTCGCTTCAGCCATTAAATCCTTCGTCTTCTCCAATAGCTTGATTTCCGATCATCAATTTGGTTTCAGACCAGGTTACTCAGCACTGATTCATGATTATGCTGCTTCTGATCTCCCAACAATGAATGGAGGTCCCCAATGCCAGACATGTAATCAGAGCCATCTCCCTGAACAAATCATGTGCTTTTAATACGGTCTGGCACACTGCCCTGCTCAGCAAACTCTCTTCCTATGGTAACCAAGGCCATCTGCACTCAAGGCTCGCAGACTTCCTCTTCTGTCGCAGCCAAACAAAATAAATAATAAAAGAAGCCAAATTCTGCGTCTGAGTGGTGACCCTTTCGGGATTGTAACCCCAGCCAATAATAAAGTGCTTCAGCAGTAATGGATTCTTTCATCCCCTTTTCTGTCCAGGCTGGAGTTCCTCAAGGCAGCATTCTGGACCCTGTTCTTCTTCTGGTTTTTATCAATGATCTCTCTGACTATGGAAAATACTCTTTATCTCTTTGCTGATTACTACACCCTCTATCATACCATGTCATTCCTCAGATGCGGAAAGCAGCAGCCTCTTCACTCTCTGCAGATCTGGATAAAATGACAGGCTGGTCAAACATGTGGAACATGTCTTTCAATCCTGACAAATCTCACACTCTCACTTGGTCTCTCCAAAAGGAGCATCTGAAAACTCCCCCTTCTACTTTCTCAACAATCCTCTTGAAGAAGTCCTTTCATTCAAGCTTGGGTCTCACAATCTGCCATGATCGTTCCTGGAAAGCCACATTTCAAAACTGGCCTCCAAAGCCAGTCGCCGATTGGGCATCCTCCGTCATGCAAAGTCCTTCTTTGGCACACACTAAGCACCTGACCACGTACAAATCTTTTTTCACAGCCTGATGGAGTACTGCACTCCCCTCTGAGCTAGTGCTCCCACCTCTCACCTTTCTCGGCTTCACGCTGTGGAACCAAGGCATTTCGGATAATGGAATTTCCCACGATGAGGCTGAGTCTTTGGTCTCTCACTCTCTCACCGCAGGCAGGTCAGTGGTCTTTCTGTCTTCTACCATCTCCTCTCTGGCCTCACCCCCTGCTCTGTCTGCGATATGTCCCACCATATTTACGCAGGGCGCTCAAGGTCCGACAGCAACACCCTTCTGGTAAAACTACCAAAATCAAGAATCACTGCTCACCTCCACTCTTTCATTCTCTTTTTTCCACCTTTGTAACAAACTTCCACACTCTCTTCAATCCCACTCTTCCCTCCAGGTCTTCAAAACAGCTGTTCACCACCCTCTCTTATCTTCCCCCTCCAAAACGACAATCTTTTCTACCCCCATTAATCCATCCCAAAGCCACCTCCTTCAAATTCCCTGCCTTCCTTCCCAAAGTTCCCTGTCGTATTAGGACCTGAAAGTCCCTGTGTACCCCCACCCCATCACTCTCCCTTCACAGATCTCCTCATGTCTCTGTTCCCCATTGTTTGTCCTTCCCTCTCCAACCCCTCTTATTTCCTGCTCCCCTTGTTGTACGTTCTGTGTGTTTGCTCTATAAGAGCCTCGACATTGAATGCAAAAAAAAAAAAGAACAAAAACAAGAAAACAAACAGAGTGAAAACTGAGTACTCCTCTTTTCGGGTCTGGCGATGACGTCATGCATTGCCTGCATATGGCATTGGGAAGGAGCGGTGTACAATAGGATGGGATCACATCGGATAACATTTTCAAAACTTCTGACGTTTGTTCTATACCATGCAGAATGGCAAATTTCCCTTCCATCACACAGACTTGGTTTTGGAAAAAACAACAAACATCTGGTCCATCAACAATATTTCAAATTGCCTTTTCACAATCATAATGTTCAGAGCATATGAGCTGTATTACTCGCCTTACCTCATTCTCTGAGAGCTGCCATTCGCCATGTTTTTGGAAACTTTTGGAAAATCAGTTACATGTTGAAAATACTTCCAAAATTTTTATGAATGCAAACTTAAATCCAATTCCTTCAAACATTACTCCAATGAAAAAAGAAAATGATTTGACATGTGATACAAATCGATGCTCAAAGTTGACCTATTTTATGACACGTACACTTTCAACATGCGTATCACAAAGAAAATCCCTAAAAAGGCAAGATAATCAGTGTTAACCCTCCAATAGTCCATCATTATTACAAGTAACCTTATGTACCTTGGAATCCTTGAGGTTCCCAGCAATCATGGGGATGTGCTCTTCTGCACATCTTCTCTCTTACTTGGAATGAGGACATGCCCTTATGGATAGCAATTGTTTTCAAGAAAGTCTCTGCAATCTGCAAACAATCTTTTGTTGAATGCAGATAAACTTGTTCTGAACAAATGATGTGAGCAGTGATGGAATTTTTCAAACCTCTCATTAATAGCTGCTGTATTTCAGCATTTTGAAGGAACTGTATGACTTCACGAGTCAGTGAGATTTTCTTTTGGGTGAATGTACGTATCGACTTTTTCACCTTGTTTCGCACACCTTTAAAATATTTCTTCATTCCTTCAAATGAGAGGCTATTCGTTCACCCAGAAGTTCCAAAACTACAAAAGGGAAATCTTTTTTCATGTTCACCTCGACTTTTAACTTCTTCAGAAGTTCAAACTCTGAAATTTTCAGAGTTATTGTTTTTGTTGATGAAATGAGATCAACCTTAATGTCTTTGTGAGCTTTTTCAACTGCCTTTCTATTGTCTTGCCGGTAATCATTAATCCTTCACTTCAGCAAACAATGTATGTTCAGTGAAGAATGATCAAAATTGATAATTCTTGCATTTGTCATAAGCTGTGTCATTTCATTCTGCACTTCTTTCACACCTCAGGATGAGTGACAGCAAATGTTTTCCACCAAAGTTGTTCATTGTTTCTTCAAACATTTTTGGACAGCAATTCTTCCAATGCGGCAAGTTTAAAGAGGACATTGCTTCATTCTTAAATCTTGGTATACACCACAGATGATGATGTGAGCTGGTGAAATTGCAGCTCTGCAGAAATGCTTTTAAATTTGCTTTTAATGTACTTTGTAAAGAAGGGGTTCTTTACAATGAACTTCAAGATGTTGTGGTCAATGTGGCATGTCACTTTCTTTGGCATCTCTGCTGCAACTGTATGTCCCGAACTACAATGTCGTCTCTTTGTTGTATTCAAACGTCTGTGTGGATGTCTGCTGAAGGCAACGTTGCTTTGCCAAAACTTGTTTTGCACCTGCAAGGTAATTACAAATCAGGGTCAGTGATAAATATTGCAAGTTACACAAGTGGAGAGCAGAACAAATGCAAACTTTTAAAAGACTGTAGTGCAACCATTATCGACATATTTCCACACACTGAAAAAAAAAAATGAACTTGCTTTCATGCCTTTAAAAATGAATTTTATCGTAATAGTTATGAACAAAGTCACATGGCCTTGCCCATTTGACTGTGTGCTCGTGTCTGAGCGATCCTGCCCTTGGTCCAATTTATCCAAGATAAGAAGCAAAACTGCTTGTTGTTTTGTATGCAGCCTGTGGTTGCGTACAAAACTGTACGAATACAGAATGGGATTGTATCATTTTCTGGTTGTGCGGCTGTGCGCTGATGCAGTAACCCTGTTATTAGGAAGCTGGTACTCATTTTGCTGATCACAGAAGGATGACAGGCTAAGTCAACCCACCTGGTGTTATTTCAACAGCATTACAGAGGCTCAAACTCAGGACCCGAAGATCTTCAGCCAGCCACCTTATTCATGAAGCCAACACCAGGCTTTGTGAAACTGCTGTTGGTTGCGGTTTTAGTTTGAGCACCAATTATCAAGCCTGACATTCTTTGGTAAAATATTAAGCTGGCTATCTCATGTACAATGACGATGATAAAGATCCCACGATAACTTTTGGTATGCACCCAAGCAAGTTTCAAATTGGCTGTCAGGATAATGTGGATCTTCTTCTCCTCAACTCTTCCTTAATCAGGGTTGAGGCCGACGCCAACCCAAGCTTCTGCCTGCCTTGACGACAATACTCCTCCACCTCCATCTGTCCTCAATCAACTCTCTCCACTCTCCAACCCCCATACCTTACGGATATCGCTCCTCACACAAACCTCCCATGTCAACCACGGTCAACCACTTTTCCTCCAACCTTGATCCCCAAACCCATCTGCTCTGATTGCCATTCCTCTTCCCCCATCCGCACCACGTGTCCAGCCCATTTCAGCCGGCATTTCATCGAACTCCCTGTCAAACTCATCCAACAACCAATCTCCTTCCTCAGTTCTTTCATCCTCCTTCATCCACCTCTTCACTCCTGCAATCCTCCTGACCGTTTCTCGCAAACCTGCAGCCTCTGTTGTCTCTATGTCAGTGCCAACGTCTCCAGACCATAAAGGTTGACCGGCGTTACACATGACGATATCAGAACCTTCCCTTTCAATTTTCTTGATATCTTTGTCCTTCTCTTCCTCCTACTCTCCTCCATGCATTCACCCCACGAATCCTAATCGGCACTCTGCCTCGGACTTACCATCCCCGGTCACTGTTCCTCCAAAATACTCAAAACATATTTCCCTGTCTGATCTCCTCCCTCCAGCCTGAATATTCATTCTTTTTCCTCTGCTGCCAACCCACTCACCTCAGTCTTCTCCATACCTATCATTCAGTCCATGCTTCGACATGCCTCCTTCACTCCCCTATTATCTCTGCATCGTCCACTCTCCACCACAAGTCAGATGTCCGCATAGCAGATCCTCCTCATACACCTCTCAAGCTCACATCCTGCTTTCGAGCTACATCACTATGATAAACATGAGTGGGCTGAGAGCGCTTCCCTGCCTCAAACCAATGTTCATGCTGAACTTCTCAGACATCCCAGGACCAACCAAGACTCTTCCCTTAATTCCCTTGTACATTCCTCCACCACCCTAACTTCTGCTTCTGGCACTCCACTCCACTCATGTCGCCATGACCATCTCTCTCGGGACAGTGTCACAGGTCTTCTCCGGGTCCACAACTCTCTCGGGACAGTGTCACAGGTCTTCTCCGGGTCCAAATATCCCATGCCATCTCACGTTGCACCTCCAACCTATTCTCCACCAGCTGTCTCAGTGTGAACATCCCATCTGTCATTCAAGAGTTATTCAAGTTGTACTGGTTTGAGTGATTGATTGGTTATTATTGATTGATTTTTCATTTTATGTTGTGTTTGTTATTTGTCTGGCCTGATCTTGTTGTTATTTGGTTGTATTTTGTTGTTGATGGATTTTATTCGGATTTGGGAGATGTTGTAACGGTTTTAGATGTACATCATTTATGTACAGACTGATTTGCGTGGTCTATTTGTAGGCTGTATATTATTTATGGGGTGTGTTGTTACTTATTTCGTGGGAATGAGTAGGAGGGGGTGTTGGTGACGTATGTAGGGATCTCCGTTTGCCGTGATATTTTCTTCCTGCCCTGCAGAGCTGTCAGTTGCCGACAACCGCCGAATGAGTGATTCATTATCTTCCTCCCCCGCACGGTTCCCCCGATGCAACATCCCGGACACTAATAAACAAATCACGAACTCCGATCCTAACTGCGAACAGGACCGCGGGATCATATGAACCATCTCATTCGCTGCCTTACCTTCGATCAGTCATCGGCAGGCCTTTCTCCACGCTACTCTCCTCCTACGGACACCAACTGGCACACACATGCTTCTACCAGTGCAGAGGGCATGCCTACTAGAACTACCGACTCCAGCCATCTCCTAGCATACACCACTCCATTACGAAATAGATCCCTACCCCCAGCAAGCAACTACGGCCATTTCTGAACGAACCCTCTGCCTTGAAATACTCCCGTGCCATGACCTAACATGCCAATTCCATCTACCCGGCCAGCACCCGAACACAAACCGCGTGTCGAGCCCACCCTTTCTAAACCCTTGCTGCTGCTTCTCCAATCTCATTTCCACACTCTTCCTTATATTCCGCACCAGAATCCTCTGCCAGCATCTTCATGACATGACCTTAGGAGCATAACGCACTGAATTCCCAGATCTTGAACATCCCCTCCCCTTCCTTTGGCATACTGTTTTCCTCCTGGTTTAACTTCTCTGCCTATGTTCCGCTCTTTGCTGCTCCGCCCTTCCGCGTCAATTATCATCTCTGTAACAACTCATCAATGCTGGCATTTCCCTCTTCATCCTCTTCCAATATTCGTCCACACTTCCTCCCTCTGTGAGCATCGCACCAACCTCCACTTTCCCCTCGACAGAGCACAGTAGCTCCAGCTTGCACTGCTTCCTTTTCCGTTCACATCCGCGCTTAAAAGCATATCCTTCGATATCTTTGATGCAACTCCACTTTGAATTGGACACCTAACCCTGACCCACGCCGTTATTATTCATTATTCATTGATTCAGAATGGGATTAAATCAATTCATTCAGATGCAGATGGAGAGACCAAATAGTCCAGTCCTGCAATGGAGTCATCAGAAGGAACCCGAACAAGCAAAAGAAAAGATGAAGTCATCAGGAGGAACCTGGAAGGATTCAATTTCAGCTGTTACTCCTCTCACCTCAAAACTCAATCAGACACAGCTAATTGAGCCTTATAAAAAAATATATAAAAACACATCAAAGAAAAAAAATAATTCTACCTGCCAGACTGTGTGTCCGATCAAAGTTGAATTTCAAAGAACATGTATTCCCATCACTACGATCACAATTGTAAAGTTCAATGACAATGCAAAGTGGTTTCAGAGGAAACATTAAATAAATTTTTCTTAATCTATATCATGCTAAGCGCATGTGACATCAAAATTATTCTAAACAACAATGTACATGCATGCCTTGGGGAACATTTATTTGAAGTTTTTACCTTGAACCTGTTCAGCCATTTCAGAGAAGAAGATTTTTGAAAGTTTTTTTTTTTTTTTAACAAAATGGCTGCAAATCACATGACCAATGAACAATCAAAAAAAAAAATTTGTGCACTATTTCATCCGCGAGATGACCCTCAAATGTTCATACTGATCGGAT
>CM068956.1:27187468-27201526 GCA_035128595.1 Eptatretus atami | reverse complement strand
GCAAAGCTGAAATGTGTTGAGTCAATAAGTATTCAGCTCCTTTGCAATGACACTCCAAATTGAGCTCAGGTGCATCTAATTTCCTTTGATTATCCTTGAGATGCCTCTACAACTTGATTGGAGTCCACCTGTGGCCAATTCAATGAACTGGATATGACTTAGAAACACACTTTCTATATGAGGTCCCACAGTTGACAGTGCAGTCAGAGCAGAAACTCCACCACGACAACGAAGGAACTGTCCATAGAACTCCGAGATAGAATTATGAGGAGGCATCGATCTGGGGAAGGGTATAAAACAATTTCTAGAGTGTTGAAAGGTCTCAAGAGTACCGTGAACTCCATCGTTAGGAAATGGAAATAATATGGAACTACCCAGACTCTTCCTAGAGCTGGCCATCTGACCAACTGGAAAGAAGGACATTGGTCAGGGAGGTGACCAATACCCATTGACTACTCTGACAGAACTACAGAGTTCCTTGGCTGAGATGGGAGAACCTGCCGGAAGGACAACAATCTCCGCAGCACTTCACAAATCTACAGTTTATGGCAGAGTGGCCAGGTGGAAGCCACTTCTGAGAAAAAGGCACATGACAGCACACCTGAAGTTTGCAAAAAGGCACATGACAGCACACCTGAGCACATGACAGCACACCTGAAGTTTGCAAAATGAGGCACATGAACAGCACACACTGAAGTTTGCAAAAAGGCACGTGAAAGACTGAGCATGAGGCAACGATTCTGTCATCTGATGAGATGAAAATTGAACTCGCTGGCTGAATGCAAAGTGCTACGTCTGCGGAAACCAAGCAGAGCTCATCACCCATCCACACACATCCTGACCGTGTAGTAGGTGGTGCAGCATCATGCTATGGGATGAGTTTCAGCGACAGGGAACCGGGAGCTCCTCCAGATGTCACATTGAGCCCAATCTTTGCCATATCTGGCAGCTGTGTTGTCGTCCTTAATACAACAGTCCAACACAAATATAAAATTAGCGGAGAACAGCATGCATCCGTCTGACCCCTGTCATCTTGGTAATTTAACAATTATCGTCCATTCCCTGTGCAGCGGAGACTGGTGTGGGTGTGTGTGTGTGTGTGTGTGTGTGTGTGGTGTGATGTGTGTTGTGTGTATGTGTTTTCAACCATAACTTTCCATTTGAGCTTTTGTCATCAAATTTTTCAACAAACCTTTATGATGACAATATGGAGAAATAGTAAATAATTGGTTCAAAATCTGAAAGAGCAAAGTCAAAGTGACTAAAATAGGCCTTTACTATTCCCACCGCTGCACATCAAGCACAAGACGGCCGGTTTTTGTAAATTGCTTCCATGTTCTTCCGTATTTACCATTCAGCTTCAGTGTGTCTGTTCCAGACCATAACATTTTACAAATTGAGCTTTGTCATCAAATCTTCAACAAACTTTACGATGAGAATATGGAGAACACAAATAATGGGATGTACAATTTATTTTTCTGTCGTTTTCGTCAAGTTTAGTTTTAGTACAAAGCAGACGCGGCTTGGAAATGCTTTCTAGTTCTATATTTGGTGCACTGTGCAAATGATATGAACACTGCACATAACCTTATAACTTGTATCTTAGTGCTACAAGAGTTTAGTTTTGGGTTGCAGATAGTAATTTGACGAGTTTAACGAAGATGTGCTTTCAACTGCTTATTTCTTTCACCCGAAATGTTTTGCTTTCTATCAAATGTTTTTCACTTTCCTCCATCCCAAAATAGTATAATCACATGATGCTTCACTCTGCTTATGACCAAAGATTGTGTGTCAAATCAAGGAGATATTTTTGGTAATTTATATGTCTTCATTCACAGATGCAAATGATATTGTGATTCATTGTGACGGCATTGATGGAGAAAAGCAGAAACTCCTCTTTGAGGTTATTTGCAGCATAGTGTCGAGTTGTTTACCCTCAAAACGGAACACTATGTTACTGACTTGCCAGACTGCTGAAGTAGGTGTCCACCCCAAATAGGTTTTGTCAAATGTTTTTGAAATATTTTGTAAATTTTAATTTTGTGTGTCCTATAAAATACTGCTCAAAAGAAAAAACAGAAGCTGTATCTTAATGCTTTATATCTGAAACATTTTTGTCTAAATTTGGCATTTTTATGTACAAACCTTAATGTGCATAAATGTCCCTGATAACGTTTTTTAAAAACTTTTGTACATTCATTGTATATGATAAACATCTGCGAAACACTTGTGAACTAATTGTTAATTCCTACGCATATGAACCTTGAGTGAGTGATGAGTTTTGTTGCGCAGATGTAAACCATTCTCTCATTCCGGGTTCTGCCACTGATGCCCATAGAGGTCATGCAGGAATTCCATTTTGCCAGGTACGGCGATAACTCGTTGCCGAAAGACGTCGGATGTTTATTGTTCCACCAACTAATTCAAGCAGACAGATCCCAGCTGAACGTCCATTAAGGGACGGCGCACTTTTGATGCAATCTATGCCTGCAAAGTATCAGATCCATCAGTTTATTAATCAGGTGTGTACCAACCCAGGATAGACAGCTCAAATGTATGTGCGCTGCCTCTGCACCATTTTGTCTCCACACCAAGATGCAAATAAGGCAGTTTAACAGTTATACAAACTACAGAATAATAATTTGCAAAGCAAGCAGTTGTTATCAAGCATCATTTTTTAATGATCAAGCTGTCCAAAATATTTGCCTTCTTTGCCTAGAATAAGAGATCCAACCAAAGCTTCTCAATTCCCCCAAACATTCCAGTGCAATGAATATGACACCTGTGTGCATCAAAAAAATATTTTGATGACCTTGGCCACCTCACCCCTGTTTGTCTATCTGTGAGCAGGCATCTCATTGTTGTTGGACGGATTGGACGAAATTTATTGGAGAGATTGGGTTTTGACAAGGACAAATTGATTTGATTTTGGTGAAGATCCAGATGCGGATACGAGAACTTTTAATTATGAAGTGATTCTTCACTATTGAGAGATGGGGCCAAAAACAATATGCGCATAATGTTTCCAAAAGTTGTGGATGGTTCTGATAAAACTTGGTGGATGAGTTGGTTGGGAAGGTACCACGAACAAGGCGATTCGATTTTGTGAAGGTCAGATACAGATCCAGCCTATCAGTGGGATACAAAACATAAACTCTTCAGCCTGTGGAGTTCGCATGATACCAATGCCATTCCCTTTATTTTGAGATTTGATGGCAATCTGATGAAACTATTGTCAGATTTTATGAGAAAATTTGTGAGGGTTCACAGGCCCCGCAACAGTGTTTGGCTAAAGGAAATAGTTGGAGAGGGATGGGAGCAGGTTAAGTGTCAGACTTAAATATGTTTTGCTATGGCCTGGATAGATCCATCCAAAATTACAAATTCATCGAATATCTCTGGCGACTCGACTATTTTGTGAAACGATGTATTTCTTGGTTGTGGAATAATCGGGCTCATTGTTTTGTGCAACACAAAGTAAGCTTGCAACTGCTTCTGTTGTGAAAAGGGCAAAGATAGGAAGGGCAAGAGCAGGTTTCATGACAGATGAGCTGATGCCGTCCAGTACAATTGCAGAATCGGAGTTGAGGGTTGTTAAACCTTTCTCCACCTCTCAGATGCAAAAGACACAGAGTCTAAGAGCAGTTGGTGCGACTGAAAGGTGTGCGTAGAGAGACAGACAGAGACAGACACAGACAGACACAGGTTGGGGACACAAAATTTGAAGCAAACAGAATTGAGGCATTCAGCTTCTCACGAGCAGAGTCGGCTGTCATGCCATTTGAGTAGAGGGAAGGGATGGAAGGAGAACATACATCAGAGATAGACTAACAAGGTACCACCAGGTTTTATAGAAGGGAAGACAACTTTTGAAAGTTCAATGTTGAGGTGGGACAGATGTTTTCTGACTCTCTTGAGAGTGGACACACACTCGTTGGGGGCTTGTGGAATGATGTGGCATTGCCTTAAGTCGGATTTGCCATCCAGGAAGAAAATGCAGTTCTTTCAAGGCATCTGCCTCACCACAGGATCAGTGTACCATGGGCGGGAGGAGGGTGACGATAATGAATACGAGATTGGATGAATCAGTCTGTGCAAAAGGGAGAGCAGTTTTGTGGAAGAATTCCCAAGCTGAGGTAAGTGTTGTGGAGCCGGGTTCTGGTGCGAGCACGACCGCTGGGGGAGCAGTAGAGTCGGCTCACTGAACACACCGGAATTTAGGTCGTACCTTCAGATAAATCCAAAAGGTTACGGGATGTTATCGACCGAAGATCGCCAAAGGTCGATCATGTGAGATAGGGTCAATTGCCAATTTCAATAATACCTAATAACCCACGTCGCAAACTACCGGTAAATCACCCTCGCGGATCCTGCGATCCGGGCCGTTACCGAGTCGTAACCCCGAGCGGAGAGTCACCAGAACCTGCCAGCCAATTGCATGATTAGGGCAACAACGGCCCTTCCTAATCCCCAATTCCACAAGTGGTTAAAACCGTGGTAAACCAATGGCAGAAATGACAAAGAACGAGCTGGTACATTCAACAAAAGGGATGTTTATTAACAATAATCGGGGAGGGGGACACAGAGCAGAGTTATCCGAATAAGAAATGTAATGTACAATGAAAAGTACTTACACGATTCTACTTGACAAGACAGGCCCACACACAGACACGCACACCCAAAAAAGAAATGGACCCGCCGGGTCTTCATTCGGCTCTCCAGCCGAGAAGGATAGTTCGGCTGGGAGTCAGAATGGTTGGCTACCTGGCCGCGAGCGCGCGGTTGGTCGATCGCACTTTCGGAGCTCAGGTCGTTGAAGGGCCTGTGAGCTCCTTTGTGAACCACGTGGAGGGACCCGAACCCAAGTTCAGCTTCGCACCAAGCGCCGAGGAGAAGACCAGGGGCGAAGACCGGCGACCACCAATGAGTGCCCAGCAGGCCAGAACACTGGGGAGCAGGTGGTCTACCAACAACACGACCACCACCTCAGGAACCACGAACTCCGACACTTCGACCAACCACGAGCACCACCAACACGAGCCCCGACACCAGCTCCGACACTTTTTCTCTCGTCCGATGGTGCCGACAATTATCCCCTCCTTCTCCAGAGAGGAGGAGCCGCCTCCTCCAACCCGCTCTCCCTCACTGGACGGTTTTGGTACGCAAATGCGCTCGTCGCCTTTTTTACTGGCCAAAACGGGCGCCGAGTCCGTTGATTGGTCCGGGAGGCGTGGTGACATCACGCGGACCGCCCCTCACACAGTGGATGAGTCCCATTGGTCGAAGGACGGCAACCTCGCTCGCATCACTCGATTGGCTGGGGTGTCATGGGAAAGTCGCCCCCCATGCGCGATTGGACAAGGGGTGGAGCCGGAGCTGAGGCGATGAAAATCTCCGCCCACATACGTAGTCGAACACACGTGGGCAATGGTGTTGGTGTTGTTATCGATCTTGTTGTAATTGTTGTGGATGTATTAAAAAACCTCACGAAAAAAATAACCCGTAGCGCACACATGTAATTCCCATTAGACAGAATGGGATGGATTCTAACTGTACACATACTTATCGACATAACTAACTTTGGGACCTGAATGTTGAGTGCGCATCGCAATGTTTCCAGATTCGTAAACAATAAGTGAGGTGGAAGATAAGAGACGAGACCGAAGTTGATGGTTGCTCCAGTCCTTGACGTTGCCTGAGTGAACGCCAGACTGTGTTGGCCTGAGAGATGTTAACCCTGCAAATTCCATGCACCACTGAAAATAGCATCTTTTTCTGTACTACTTGTTCTGCAGACAAACTGCAGTAGCTTTACCACTTATATAGAGAGTACAACTCTCATATACTATTGTTATAAAGAAAAGCATTTTGCTTGGGAAGGTTCAGGTCAATCAACCAAGACAGACAGCCAAGGGAGATACGAAGGAGAGGGATGTCCTGTGGGAGAGGATTCTGTGAACAGATGGTGTCTGGGTATCGCAACGGCCTGGATTGAGAGATTTGTCAGTTGGAGCGGAGTCATTAGCTGTTTGGAGGTTTACACAGTAAGGACAGTGGTGGAGAGCGTGGGTGAGCTGGGAAGGGTGAAGCGGGGATGTGGCTGGGTGTGGGTGGAGGTGGGGAGAAGCAGGAGGTGCACATAGGACAAGTGTGGGGAGAGAGTAGAGGTGAAGCCAAGAGGAGGAGGGAAATAGGAGAATCGAGAGGGGGCGGGAAGAGGCAGAGACTGGTAAGGGGTGGACGAGGGGAAGCAGAGACAGGAATGGAGAGAACTCTTGTGCTCTGTCTTTCTCCCTCCTCGTCATGTGACAATTGAGATCAAACGTTACAGTGAGTTGATTTGACATCTAACGTGGGTGGAGGCATTTATATCAATGCATCCAGTCGTCAATTCCTGTTTTCTAGTTAAATCTTTGGTTTGACTCATGTCAGGGTCGAAATTCTAACCACCAACCTTTCAGACTCAGAGTGGACGCTCTATCCACAATCGTTTTCCTGAAGGAAGCATGTGGTCTGCAAAATACCTGAAGTGAGAGCATTATATGATCCTCTTTAAAGTGTATTTTCCCACGTAGTGACTGCTAAAATCCGGAAACTATTATTGATCCAACATCGTACTTACGTTCACAATACAGCAGGTTCACTGATCTTTGAATAGAATATCATTCGGGTTTTTTAAATGATGAAACTAGAACACCTTTAAGATAGTTGTTTATATTCTTGTTTATTTCCCATACTTTATTAGACTTTGTTTTCAGAATTGACAGAATTCTCGCAACTGGCGAGTTCAAGATGATGGAAAAGAGCTTCACGTTGATCTGGAATGAGTCCAGCTTGAGGTTGATGCCTATCATGAGCTGGAAGGACTGGATGAAAACACACAATTCAAATTGGGTTCATTGTTCATAGAGCTGAACAGTGGACGCCGTCACCTCGACTTTGATGTGGATTACGCAATAATGGGAGAGTAGCTATCGTTACTTTTCGTAAACCTATTGGTAAGAACTATTGAACAACACAATGCTTTGTTTTATAACTTTGCAACATACTTGGCATGTGATGTTGTTTGAAACTGATGAAATGCTTCACTGTTCTTTTCCTTATTTCATATTTTTTAAACTTATTGGCACAGTTACTGAAATGCCAAATGCAAAAGAGATGACAACGTGTTCCTTCAGCTAGCTTTCAAAGTTTTTTTGGGGGATGACAGTTTCCAACTGTTTCTTCTTCAATGTTCTTCTGATAGAATTGGCCACAATGGGTGAAACTTTTCAACAACACAGTCCACTCTAATAATGAAATGGAAATTTTGATTGGTTAACCAAGAAAAATCTGGGATTTGGTGAAGAAGGGAAAATCCATCAATAAAAAGCTTCCTGGCACAGATGTGTGGTGTGACAAATATGGTTTCTAAGTCTACTCAGAAATAAGTTTCACAAAGACGCACTTACTATGGAGAGCTGGAAGCAGAATCTCTACCTCCAAACCGGGAAAGGCAACAGGGCTGGATAAGATTGCAACTGAGCAATTAAGCACTTTGGTCATGAGCAAAGAAGTGCTTCTACAGCTCTTTAATGAATCCTTAGTAAACACACAAGCTCCCTAAGATCTGGAAGAAAGCCACATTATAGCACTGCCTGAAACCTGGGAAAGACCCATCCGCCCTAAGAATTTCCGACCAATCTCACTCCTGAGTCACACCTTAAGCTTTTCGAAACGCTTGATCCTTAACAAATTGGTCCTGCTGTCGATCGGAACCCTCATCCCTGACAAGCAGGTTCCCGTCCCGCAAGTCCACAACTAGCCAAGTACTCACCCTTACCCAGTACATCGAAGATGGTTATGAGGAAGGGAATGGTAACTGTGTAGTGTTTTGTCGACCTTCAGCTGCATGACAAGTTCACCACAGACTCTTCTTGAGCATCCTGGAGACCACAAAAGACACTCGCCTGACAGAGTTGTATCGAAAGCATGCTCGAGAACAGACCACTCTTCTGGTTGACTAGGAGGTAAGAAAAGCGATGGCAAGGACTCAGAATGGCCTCCCCAAGCGAGGTGTCTCGCACCACTCCTCTTTAACATTCTACACCAAGACGAACCAAACAGTGTTAGACACCCGCGTTTCATCTATGCAGACACCTTGCAGATAGGTGCCAAAGCGATTTCCAAAGTGGTTGAAGCAGAGACTTTCCAACGCTCTTAGTCAGAGTTAAACCTATCATGAGGAACAACCTCCATGCAAACCAATCCATGACACAGGGCTTGTGCTTTCCACCTGGCGAAATCGCCGAAGCCAAGCGCCAAACTGCAGTTCGACTGGTCAGGATCCTCTTGAACACTGGAATACCAATCTACCTAGGGTAACCTAGATAGATTCTCTTTTAAAACTCATATTGAGAGACAACAAAAGACAAATGCAACAAGTGCAGTGCGCAAGGAACAACATCATCAGTAAGTCACTGGTTTTCACTTGGGGGCTAGCCCACAGACATTGAAGTCAAACTGCAACTAGCTCTTGCTACTCAACGGCCTGAATATGGCCTGCCCTGTATGGGAACAGCTACAAATGCAAATAACTAGATCCCTTCTCACATGTTAGCTGCCGCTCATTACAGGCGCCTTTAAACCAAACACCCTACGTGATCGTCTTATAACCTGGCAGCATAGCCCACCAATGATACATCGAAGTGCAGCAAAGTAAGAAAGCAGCGTTCAAAAACAGGCTACAGGATGAAAACATCCTCTCTTTGGCCATATGCCAGCCAAAGCGTCCTGAAGTTCTAGGAAGAGCTCCTAAGTATGTCACCCCCTTGACAACATCCAAGCACAACAGGGAAAGAGTTATCATGGAAGAAAGAACTGAGAAACGCCATTAACAACAACAATGAGCTAATTGTAGAGTTAGGCAACTCCCCCTGGAGCAGATTCAAGGCTATGCAATGTGGGAAATGCCTGAAACAGACTAAGATCTGTGTTGGGACGAACAATAAGTCCACCTCTCCAAATGGATACTTTAAATGACAGGGATGCTGTGTTGATAACTGTGGCACTGAACCACAAACCATGCAGCATCTCCTGACATCCCCTGCTGGAACGCCCTGCACAAGCATCAGATTTCGCAGAGTTTAATTTATTAAGTTCAGCAAGTGCTCAGCTTTGCGAACCATCTAGCCACTGTGTACGTAACTGTTTTTTGTGGGACACGATAAGTAAGTACTAGAAATAAGGGTACTTCATGGGCATATATACTGAAGCAAGAACAGCGAATCACCCTTCTTTTTCTTCTCGGTATCAGCTTGCTGCGGAGCTTTTCTTTTGTGGGGCCGCGGCTGTGCTGCTGATTGCTGTGCCCCGACACAGTTACATTGGTTGAACCTCATTTCGCGACTTGGAAGATGATAGCTGAATCAACCCCACTAGTGTTAATTCAGCCTCAATTGCGCTCGGACTCAGGAACCCTAAGACCACAAGCCCGCAGCCGAGTGCGTAAAGCCAACCTCAGTTTCTTTAGGAAATCAACCAACTACCCACTGTCATGACGTTTAAGATTCACCAATGGCTTTGTAACATTATTTTTGTCTTTCAAAGAAAAATAAATAATAAAAATCCCTAGATTTTATTGTGTATTTACAAGCTGGGCTGGTCTAGTTGAACCTGCTTCACATTTGCAATGAACTGCCAACAGGTTAAATAATTGCTCATATTGTGCTGTGAATAACAATACGACAATTGAAAGAGATCTCATAAAACGATATTGCGAATCAAGTTTTTGTGTCTGCTCTCCTACTCTTCCCCTTACCTCTTTCATTTTTCTTTGTTTACTTCTCTTCATGCCTTTACCATGCATCACCTTTCAATTCGCACTTGAAGAGATATCCACAGTGTTACTTGACTCTGGTTTGGACTTACGATTGAAGAGAATTTCTTTCACCCTGTCAAATCACACACTTTCATCTTGCAACTAATTTGTTGTTTCCCTGCAGGCTCATCTAAAATTGATACTCTTGTCCCATTTCTCTCATGTGGAACTGTGCACCTGTGTATCAATTGGTACTTTTAACTCTTCCTTCAAGATTGCAGCCAATTGCCATTTTCCCCACACCATATTGTTTACATGTTGATCTCAGGCATTGTGTTTAGTGCACGGTCCAAATCCAGATCTTCACAAAATCGAACCATTCGTCCTTGCGCACACCCAACCTCACCAAATTTTGTCCGAATCCATATTTTATGTCTTTATTTTTATTTTTTTTCTAATATCTAATTTCTAATATTTAGATATTTTTCTAATTATCCGCAGACAGACAGATAGGGGTGAAAAACCAACAATCACCCACCTCGGTGCGAGGTCGTAAGTACAACGTTACAGCAATTCAGCTAAAGTTACTCACTTCTCTCGATGTGCAAACTCAGCTTAATCCAAGCAGTTCACACATTAAACCCAGAGGCCAGAATGGTGAAACGTTGGGTGGGCAAGCCCGTTGTTTGGTCAAAGTGCGGAAGGGTGCCACAAATGGTGAAGCTGACACAGGCATCACATTCAAATAATATCCTTCGAGGTGTATTCCTGAATCGTCGAAGCATCGAGGAGATCCCGATTCAGTAACCAGCTCACCACAGTAATATGAGGAAACTCCAAGCTGAAAATGACGATTTGATTGAACAACAGGAGGGTTTGATGGACAATAAGGTCTAAATTAAGCACCGGATAACAGCCGCATAACTTTCTCGAAACGGGGCGTGAATCACACAATGGTGCCACCGAGTACACAAGGAGCACGATGAATGTCGTTCCGAAGTAACAGAAAATGCAATTCTCCGACAGGCAAATCCAATGAATAGTCAGGGAGTCACCGAAGAAGAATATCTCAAAGGAGATGTGGAAATAAGCTGAATCTCCTTCATGGACTTCACACAGTGGTTAAAGTTGAGTCTGTAGCAAAGGAATTATGAGTCATAAACATGAACAGTTTGCACAACCAAAATCTCTGATCTCTTCTTCACTGTGGAAGTCGATTAAATGGAATGCACCAGCTGGAAACAAAGCGTAGCTGCTTAAGAATAAGTCAAAGGAACACAGCCGTAGCCTTGTTGCTCTCCTGTCTCTTTCCTCCTTTTCCCCTTCCAAATGTTTGTTTTTCCACTGTTGTTATTGTTTTGGCGTGACTCCTTTGTCGGAGTCCGGAACTTAGCAAATGTACCTTAACCAATCACATAATCTTAAAAAAGTATAGACTGGTCCGAAACACGATCCACGAGCTTTTCATCTCACTAACATGCCTGTCTTGTGGTGCCTCATCAAGTCCCTCTCCTGTTTGTCTGCCTTTATCTATCGTTCCCTCCTCCCGTTCCTAGTTTGTCGCCCTCTCCCAGTGTTACCTCTTTCATGAGCCTCCATTATCAATAAATATTATATTTCATTTATTAATGGACTGGGTGGGTGATATGAGTGACAAAGTTGAAGAATAACTTTATTTGAGGGGCAGGGGAAGATGAAAGCAATATATAATTGGTTCACCATTTGAGACACGAGATTGCCTGTTGGAGTAACATTTCCTGTGAAGATGATTTGCATTCTGATGAAGAATTGATGTTTGTTGATCCGTACTTGTACTGTCTTCCAGCATGGAAAGTTTTAAAAAAAGACCTGCTCAACTTGTAAGCTCTATGTCGAGCTATATTGGCGACTCCACTACAAATGACAAAGTGCTTTGTGTGGAAGGATTTCCAAGCAGCACCAAATGATCCCTCTCCATCAAATATTTCAAAAGAAGCAGAATCTGTGGTGGGAATATAAACAGATGTCAATGGAAGAGCACAAACAAATGCAATATCTGCAATTGACAGCTCTGAAGGTAAATTGAAATCTCAGAATGTTAAATTTTGTTCAGTAGATTTCAACGTAATGAAAACTTCCACAAAACTCAAGAAAGAACATTTTGTTGTTTGAAAGTGTTTTGCTTTAATCTTCATGCCTGTGTTGGCTCATGTAGGGTGGGGATTTGATCCGAGGTCCTGAGTTCAAATCTCGCTCAGCTGTTGAATTAATACCAGGGGGTTAACTCGGCCTGTCATCCTCGAGGTCAGCAAAATGAGTGCACTGCTGGTACTCTGTGTCGGAGTGGCGACCCATCCAGAATTGTGGCCACTAAGTCAAGGGGACTGCTTTGGCAGCACCAACGCTCTGCCAGAGTATGGTCCCAATCTTCCTCCTCCTCCTCTTTTAATCTTTGTAATCATCTTCTTGGCTTTATTACACCTTCCAAAGGAGAGGTATTGCATTTGGTCCGTTTGTTGTCTGTCTGTTGTCCGACAGAAACTTTCATGTTTTTCTCTGCAACTGCTTTTGGGATCAGAGGAAATTTTCACACATTGTGCACTAACCATGTAGAATGTTTTAATGATGATTTATGATGTCATTGGTCAGCGTGGTCGTGCAGCCATATTTGGAAAAACGGAAAAATTTTGCACTCTGTACTCTGAAACGTACCAAGCGAAAAAATGAAACTTGGTACATCGCAAGTACTCCTCGTGGGGAATGAGGGATTTTTTTTTTTGCATGACGTCATCGGTGCCTTTGTTTTTGACGTCAGAATTGTATGTAAGAACGCTACATCCGATCAGTAATGAACATTTTAGGGTCATCTCGGATAAAATAGTGCACAATTTTTTTTGATTGTCATTGGTCATGTGATTTGGCAGCCTTTTGTTAAAAAAAACTTTCAAAAATCTTCTCTGAAATGGCTGAACAGGTCAGGCAAAACTTCAAATAAATGTTCCCCAAGGCAGCATGTACATTTTGTTAGGAATAATTATGTCACATGGCTGCAGTGATATGAGATTTAAGAAAATTAATTTTAATGTTTCCTCTGAACCACTTTTGTCATTGCATAAAACTTCACAATTGTGATCATAGTGAGGGAATACATGTTTTAAAATCAACTTGATCGGACACAGTCCTGGCAGGTAGAATTATTTTTCTTTGATGTGTTTATTATTTTTCAATAGGCTCATAGCTTGTTGATGAGTTTTGAGGAGAGAGTAACACTGAAATGTGAATCCTATCCAGGCCCGAGATCTTCATCTTTTCTTTTGTTGTTCGGGTCCTTCTGATGACTCCATTGCAGGCTGACCTATTTGGTCTTCCATCTGATCTGAATTGAATTATTTAATCCCATTCTGAATTCAATGGAATAATAATAATAAACGCGTGGGTCAGGTCAGGTGTCCGATCAAAGTGAGTTGCATCAAAGATATGCGAGATATGTTAAAGAGCTTTGACGGAAAGGAACAGTGGCAAGCTGGAGCTACTCGTGTTCTGTCGAGGAAGTGGAGTGGTGGAGCTCACAGAGGAGGAAGTGTGAGATATTGAAGAGGATGAAGAAGGGAAGATGCCAGCATTGATGAGTTGTGTACAGAGATAATAATTGCAGCGGAGGATCGGATCATTTGGACAAGAGCTGCTTGAACATAGTGTGCATGAGAGAGGGTTAAATTCCAGAGGATTTGGAGAACAGGTTATTGTGCCGATATGAAGGGAAGGGTGTGTCAAGATCTGGGGAAGTACGTGGCGTTAATGCTCTGATCAATGTATAAGATGCTGGAGAGGATTCTGGATGGGAGATAGGAAGATGTGGAAATGGATGATTGGAGAAGAACAGCAAGGTGTTTAGAAAGGGTGGTGGGGATGACAGAGGGATGTTCACACTGAAGACAGCTGCGTGAAGAATAGTTGGAGGTGCAAGGTGATGCATTGGGATTTGTGGACCCGGAGAAGACCTGTGACACTGTCCGAGAGAGATGGCATGGCAACACTGAGGTGGATGGGAGTGCCAGAAGCAGAGTTAAGGGTGGTGGGAAGGAGTCAAGGGGAATGAGGGAAGAGTCTTGGTTGGTCCTGGGATGTCTGAGAAGTTCAGCAATGAACATTGGTTGAGGCAGGGAAGCGCTCTCGTCCACTCATGTTTATCAAATATGATGTAGATGGAAAGCAGGATGGTGAGCTTGAGAGGGTAAGTAATGAAGGAGGATCGCTTGCATGCGGCAATCTTACTTGTG
>CM068956.1:27099366-27112210 GCA_035128595.1 Eptatretus atami | reverse complement strand
TCCTCCCTTTCCCTCAATCCTCCAATCAGGCCGCCCCATGCTCCAGGGTCTCTGCAACTCCTAACGGAGCGCCTCATTGGTCCTCCGTCTGCGGTCCTCCGCCAATGGTTATCAGGAGGCGGAGCCGTCCGCAGCACCGTTCTTTCACATCATGGCAAGCCTGCAGGAAATACTAAAAGGGGATACACATCAACACTTACCCTAACCCGTCTCCCTATCTAATTACGTGACAATTATCATTTCCCCTTAAAGCAATGGACATTTACGAGACAATCTATCACCACTAAATCCCTACTTCATTACATCGAGATCCTGGTATCACTCGAACAGCATGGCATACCTAATTAAACATCCTAATTACCCTTTGAATGCATAACCCCCCCTGGACACATCGCCCTCTGGTACACCATTGTCCGAACCAATCCCACTCTACCGGACCAGATAACTTACCGACGATGCAGCCGACGCAGCCAAGACAACCGGCCTAAAAGGAACGATCGTTGAATAAAGTCCCGGCTACTTAGGATCACCATCTGATCAATGAAAGAAACCCAACAAAAACGAGCAAGACATTCTAAAATGATTATTTAACCAATGCGGGAAAGTATTGTACATCAGAATTTATTGGGTGTGTTTGCAGAGATAGTAAAGTGGTGTGCAGCAAACATAACAACAGCAATTACAAAAAGCAGACACAAGCAGACGTAACGTGAAAAATATAACAATAATAATTATTAAACAAAATTCTTTTCAGGTCTTACTTAGCAACAGGCCCGCCAGACACACACACACACACGCACCACAAGACACAGAAAACCCGATGAAGAGAAAGTTTTAACAGAAGGGGAAAGGAGTTGAAGCTTACATTCTTGGACCTATTGCTTAAGCACGACGCCCACCAATACGTGGGGGGGATGCTCCGTAGCAGCACCGACAGCTGCACCGTAGCTGCTCACAGAGTGTTGGAGGACCGTGTTCGGAATCAGGGGCTTGAAGGAGAGGGGTGGGTTCAATAGTCCGAGGACGCATGGTGGCGGACCAGATACGGGGGGCGACGTTCTTGATGCGGAGATGACAAGCGAGTCAGACACAGAGGCGGTCATACGAGGGGACAAGGCCAGGCAATCGAGTAGCGAAAAGAGAAAAAGAAGAGCGGAGGGGACTGCTCCTTTATAGGACTGCAGCCGGGAGGAAAAGCCCCACCCTGAACGAACCTCTCACCTGTAATCGACGCTCTGATTCACCCCTCTCCTCACGTGGCCTCTAACTTTGGCCGAAACTGCACTCATTTCGTCTCCGCAACCATTAGACAGCGCAAATCCTCCCACCCCACACATGACCACTAATGCCCACACCAAATGGCACGCAAATCGTCCTGCCAAAACCCCGGCCATCCCTGCGACCGGCTGCGGGGTCCCGGCAGCCTACTCTGGCGGTCCGACCACCCGATCAACGTGCCGCCCAATGGAGCCCCGCCACATGTACATTACCCTGCTCGATCCAGCACGTCCTAGAGACCAGAGAAGACGTTCACATCCTTAGCGAATCCGCTGCTGCACGAGGGCCGACGGATACCATCGTATGGATAAATCCATGCATTTCACGACGCGTACGTGTCTCCTTCGAAAAAATTCCATACCACGCCGCGTATCGCCATACAACGTGGCCAGCTTCCTGTTCGCACGATCCTAGCGTTCGGGTGAAACACCACGTGTCGGATATTAGTTTGAAAAGAACAAGGCCGTCTACTCCGCACCACTGGTATCCCACAACATGCTGGATCTCTTTATCGGCCTCGTACGCGTTTCTGCCAGGGGTCGCTGTTGTTCCTGATGTAAAACACCATTCGTGCACCTCTTAAACTTATTCATCAGCTGCATTTTAATGCAAAACGGCATACTTCCCCAGTCATCGCTAATCGAGCGATAATCCGCACTTGCTAGCACTAAACTCGCTCACACGTTGGTAGCTCGCATGGAACACGCTCGTGCTCATTCCTCACACAGCCGCAAGCATCTGCCTCAATGAGGGCCCACCTCACAGCGAAGCGTACTGGCCATTTACCTCACGGAATTAATCCACGAAAAAGATGGACAATAGAAGAAAATGATTAAGCAAACTTAGCTATGAGATCCATCGCAACGCACCGTAAGTATGTCCGCTACAAAAGAAATGACTATCTACACTATAAATAATGGAAAACTGTCTTGGACTCACTGTTGTGATGCATCGGTTCCGGGATAACCCGCAACAAATATTATATACACTCAATATTCATACATATTGTACGTTCAGGGACTTGACCAAGCCCCCAGTAAGAGAGCAAAACATGGAGCGGGTTATTTTTAACCCAGAGTCGGTTGGATCGCTCTATAGCAAACGGACAGAAACGTGCGCCGAGAACTTATAGTAAATATGTGATTTATACACAAGAGCCGATAAGAAGGGCTCGGCCCAAGGAGATCGTGGGCCATCACGAAGGGTGTTTGATTCGGGGTGGGGGAAAACACAAAATTTCAATGATATACAGCAAAATGTAAAGAATCAATAACGTACACGAATCTCAACTTCTAACGCCATAACACACACACACACAACACACAACACACACCCACACACACACACACACAACACCACACACACATCACACACACACCTAGCTATTCGTCAGACTGCCGTGTTGATGCAAAACATGATGTGTCGACGGCTGGGTTTGCGCCATCAGCGCAGAACGGTGGCAGATGTCCGGTGAAAACCTTCCGCGCGAAATGTAGTTCTTGCCTGGACTCCAAGAGACGACAGGAGAGGAGGCAGTCTGCCACCATCCCGCGTCCCTATACCCAGACCAGACGAACACAGGAGTCCTAAACGATGTGAGCACGGACCGTGCCGAGGCAAGACACGACACGACAAGGCAAGAAGAAAGGGACGGCAAGGCGAGACGAGAGAGGCTGAACAAACCCCGCCACTCTATTTTTATAATCTTTTTCTCTTCCAATGAGATCGTTTCATGATCCGAGCCTATGTCCTCCCAAACCGACGCCACTCATGGTCCTCCTCTGCGGCCCACTGCCAATGGACATCACAGGCGGAGCTCGCAGATATATCTCCTCCCTTCTCTCAATCCTCCAATAGGCCGCCCCATCTCCAGGTCTTAACTTCCACGTGGACGCCAATAACTCAACCGCGTGACCTAAGGTCCTCCTATCTATGGAATCGGGTTACCTAATTCACCACATGGTTTAATTACCGGGGAATCACGCCTCTCCGGATGATGCCATTGAGAGAGGGACCAGAGGAGAGAGTGTTGGTTGCGACAATATACAAGCAACTTTACTGAAGCAGACACGTGCAGACTTGAAGTGAGATTAATAACAGTTAAAACAATAGAGAGTCTTCATACAGACTTACTTACACAGACAGGCCAGCGCACTCAGAACACAGCACAACACACAACAACACACATACACACACACACACGACAAAAGCATAAAGGGACTTTGCAGCCAGTGGAGTTGAGTTTTATTTTTCGGTACCTTGGGCGTTACCGGGGCTGGGGGGGGTGCTCCATTGGTGCCAGTGCCCACAGATTAGCCGCGTTGTTCTGTCCACAGACGCACGTGTGGAGATCGTGTTCAAAGAAGGAGCTGAAGTGGAGAAGGCGGCAGTCCAGAGGGCGAGGGTAGGGAGCAGTAGGCGAACCAGCAGGAGGCAGTTGCGAGGGAGTACGGGGCGGAGTCTAGAAACAGGAAGCGGGCCGTCAAGGCGAGACGTGGGCGGAGTCGAGAAGCAGGAACACACTGCGTGAAAACACCGCTCAACATCTACACACACTGAGGACTTATTCGTCTTTTATAGAGCCTGAGGCTCGGGGGAGGGGCCATGCCGAATCCGACGTCATCGCCCGAGTCGGGTGTTCTGACTGGCTCCGACCCCTCACGTGGTCCGCCAGCCTGGGCCGGGTTTCGGGTATACGTAGGTGCACACTGCCCCCCTTGCTGCGACAGCGTACGTGACTTGTCGCACATGTCTGGTTTCGGGCAGACGCTGGTGCACCCCGCCCAAAGTGTACGTGACTCACCGCACATGTCTGGTTTCGGGCAGACGGTGCACGCTTGTGGTGGACGAGACGAGGGGCGAGCAGGCAGAGGGTACTGTGGGTTGTCGTGGAAGCTCAAAGCGATAGTCCAGCACCTAGCGCACGTCGCGGATTTTGCCTCAGAAAAGAAAAGAAAAAGAGTGGGGATTAAATAAAAGGGGAAAATGATTTAATAATTCTAACTATTAGACCATCGCAATGCACTCCCTTGTTTTCTCACTAAACAAAAGGAAGGGGGTCTATCTGCACGTATATTAATGGCATAATTGTCTCGAGACACCGATCTGTTGTATGCATGCTGTATATCTCCATATATATCTACATATACATATTGTTACGGGCCGGTGCATCGGCGTGAGCCGACCGCTCTGACGGAGCCGCAAGTCGAGTCGGCCCGACCGATCACCCGGAATATAGATCGCCACCCAAAGCGTTCCCAAAGTTTGACGGCCATTTATGTTGTTCAACCACCAATGACAGCAGATACTCGTGCTATGAATCAATCACGATTGGACGTCAGCCAACTCTTATTCTTATCTTTTCTTTTTTTTCTCACGTAGATTCGTGCAACGCACCGTACGTGCACCTTAAGGCACTCGAGAAGCGACAACCGGACGCGTGTGTGGTTGTTGTTTCTGGCACACGTTTAAAGTTTTTTTTTTCAATGGACAAGTACACGGTGCTATGACGGTCAACGATTGCGCAAATCACTCTTATTTTTTTTGCAAATAGCGGTCCACGCCACGGACGACGGACATGCTGCACTAAGTGTATATAATAATATATATTATATATATATATAATATAATAAGTATATATATGATAGGATATATTTCGTACGGAATTGGAAATTCGATGCACACAACAATCAGTTCTTTTGTAGTATGTCCGATAAGTGTCTTGTTTCCCTAATAGGTTCACCTCTCAGTGTTTAAATGGAGAAAATCGATTAAGTGCGCTGCACAAGAATTCAATTTAATAGTTAGGCGAGCGATCATATAACACAATGGAGATGCCCCTCCCCTTTCTGCAGAAGAAGGAATAAGAGCTCCCGTCCGTGATTTTGTGATCGAACAACTCCCCCACCCGTGATTGATGCGGGGATGGGTCAGAGGGCATGAGTCCACGCCGGGAGCGGGGGAGGGGCGGATAGGATAAAAAGGGATACTCTGCTTTGTTCGGGCTGGCTTTTTCAGTAGTAGGCTTGGCTTCTGCTTGGCTTGGGTTAGGGTCGAGGCTTTTGAAGGCTTTCTGCTTGGCTTTTTCAGTAGAGCTTTCGGCTTCTGCTTGAGGCTTTAGTAAGCTTTTTGCTTCAGCTTGGCTTTAGCAGCCTTGGGTCTGCTCGGCTCGGAGTTCTTGGTTCGTGTTGTGAGAGGCTTTGTTCATCGGAAGAGAGTTGAGCTGGTTGCTCGGCTCGGAGTTCTTGGTCCTCGCTTTGTTATCGAAGAGAGTTGAATTCTTGCTCGGCTCGAGCTGCTGGTGGTGGCTTCTTGCTTCTGGTTCGTGTTGTGAAGAGGCCTTGTTCATTCGGAAGAGAGTTGAGCTGGTTGCTCTGCTGGCTCTTCTTGGTTCGTCGTAGCTCTTTTCCCGCTTGGTTCCCGGCTTGAGCGACTATCGGCTCATCTTGGAGTGGTCTTCGAGATAGCAGACGGCTCGCGCGGAAGATCGCGCCTGCGTCTGACAGCACGTGTCAGAAGCGCGAGACGATTCGCTGGAGCTCGGGAAGGGTCGCGGCTCAACCGCGATGATCCAGCTCGCTCTCGCTGGAGCCCGGGTCCGAACAGCTTGAAGACCACACGAGGTGGAGAGTTCGAGAATAAGGTTCTGGTGTTCAGCTCATCGTCCTCCGATCAGGAGTCCGTTATTAGGCATCAGCCACCATTTCTTGGGTGTGTGGTGTGTGTGTGTGTGTGTGTGTGTGTGTGTGTGTGTGTGTGTGTCTGCGACGTGTGTCCGTGGGCCCATCCAATAAGTAGGAAACTTTTAAGTGCTTTGTGTGCTGTAATATGATTGCTTGTTCGTAATAGTCGGTATAGTTCTGCTCTACGTCTTCCCAAGTTCCCCATTATTATTAATGAATACAATTTAAATGTTTTCAGCTCATCGCGTCGATTCTTTCATTGACTGAGCATTTCGTGTGTTGGGAGTTAGAAAGCGCGTTGGTTTTGCCGTAAAAGGGGAACATTCGACCGACTGGTCTCGGCGATTAAGCCGCTCGGAATCGCGCACGGGACAAGGCTCGCTTAAGCGGCTTGTTCGGGTACGAGTTCCGTCGAGGTGGAATACCGCGTAGTTGGATCACGTGGGTATTTAGGTAAATTGAAGATTGGCAATCGACCCTACCCACGTGGTCTGCCCATTAGGCATATTCGGTTTGCACAAGGATCCATCGGCCTCGAAGTTTTTCCGGGTGGGCGATCTATATTCCGGGTGATCGGTTCGGGCCGACTCGACTTGCGGCTAGCCGTCAGTCGGTCGCTCACGCCGATCGCCGGCCCGTAACAATAGTATATGTAGATATATATGGAGATAATACAGCATGCATACAACAGAATCGGTGTCTCGAGACCAATTATGCCATTAATATACGTGCAGATGCCCCTTCCTTTTTAGTGAGAAACAAGGGAGTGCATTGCGAATGGTCTAATAGTTAGAATTATTAAATCATTTTCCCCTTTTATTTAATCCCTCTTTTCTTTTTTTTCTGAGGCAAAATCCGCAACGTGCGCTAGTGTGCGACTATCGCTTTGAGCTTCACGACAACCCACATGTACCCCTCTTGCTGCTCGCACTACGCTCCGTCCACCAAAGCGTGCACCGTCTGCCCGAACCAGACATGTGCGGTGAGTCACGTACATTGGGCGCACCACGTCTGCCCGAAACCAGACATGTGCGACAAGTCACGTACGCTGTCGCAGCAAGGGGGGCAGTGGCACCTACGTATACCCGAAACCGCGGCCAGGCTGGCGGACCACGTGAGGGGTCGGACCAGTCAGAACACCCGACTCGGGCGATGACGTCGGATTCGGCATGGCCCCTCCCCCGAGCCTCAGGCTCTATAAAAAGACGAATAAGTCCTCAGTGTGTGTAATGTTGACGGTTGTTTCACGCATGTGTCCTTTGCTTCTCACTCCGCCCACGTCTCGCCTTGACGGCGCTTCCTGTTTCTCAGACTCCGCCCCGTCTCCCTCGCAACTGCCTCCTGCTGGTTCCCTACTGCTCCCTACCCTCGCCCTCTGGACTGCCGCCCTTCTCCACTCAGCTCCTTCTTTGAACGACGATCTCCACACGTGCCGTCTGTGGACAAGAACAAACGCGGACTAATTGTGGGCACTGCACCATGGAGCACCCCCCAGCCCCCGGTAACGGCCCCAAGGTACCGAAAAACTAATACTCAACTCCACTGGCTGCAAAGTCCTCTTTTATGCTTTTTCTGTGTGTGTGTGTGTGGTATGTGTGTTGTTGTGGTGTGTGTGTGTTCTGATGCGCTGGCCCTGTCTGTTAAGTAAGTCTGTAGAAGAGCATCCTATTGTTTTAACTGTTATTAATCTCACTTCAAGTCTGCACGTGTCTGCTTCAGTAAAGTTGCTTGTATATTGTCGCAACCAACACTCTCTCCTCTGGTCCCTCTCTCAATGGCATCATCCGGAGAGGCGTGATCCCCGGTAATCAAACCATGTGGTGAAGTTAAGGTAACCCGATTCCATAGGATAGGAAGGACCTTAGGGGTCAAACGCGTTGACGTTTTGGCGTCCACGGTCGTTAAGCAACGCTGCGTCATGGATTATCCGTCGAGAGACGGCCGACAAATTCCCCGGCGAGTCCCACTGTGGTCTCTCTACCGCGACCCCGCCGGCCCGCACAATATAGGTGTACTCTGGGGGGGGGGGGGGTTATGCCATTCAAAGGGTAATTAGGAATGTTTAAATTAGGTATGCCCTCTGTTCGATTCTGATACCAGGATCTCGATGTAAAGTAAGTAGGGATTTAGTGTTGATAGATGTCTCGTAACTGTCCATATGCATTTAAGCGGGTAAAAATGAATAATTGTCACGTAATTAGACGTAGGGAGACGGGTTAGGGTAAGTGTTGAAGTTATGCCCCTTTTAGTAATTTCTGCAGCTTGCCAATAAATGTAAATGAACGGTGCTGCGGACGGCTCCGCCATCCTGATAACCAATTGCGAGACCGCAACGAGGACAATGAGCGCTCCGTTAGGAGTTGCAAGACCCTCGGAGCATGGGGGGCCTGGATTGGAAGGTTGAGGAAAGGGAGGAAGACGATATTTGGTGGACGAGCTCGCGCCCCCTGAGTACGATTGGTGGAGGACCGCAGAGTGGAGGACGAATGAGACGCTCCGTAGAGAGGTAACAAGGGACTCAGTATCTGGATTGCTTCACCTTTTCGAGAGGAAGGCTTGATCGAGAAACCACAGCCGAGCCACGATCAAAGAGCTTCCTGCAGCCACGCCTTCCTGCAGCTTTGCAGAGACGCTCCTGCCTGTATATATTGTCCCTCAATCGAAATCGTCCACACCGTTAATTGTAATGCTTCAATGCGAGGCTTTGCTGCAGAGTAAGCTTGAAGCCCCTTCTCCTGCATCTCTTCGTTTGCCCTCAGTGTTCTCATGGCTCTGTACGGAACGGACGGTGCGCCAGACCTGCCTCTTCTCTCTGCTCGCTCGGCGCATGAACTGGTCCCTGGCAGCCTGTGAGTGGTTTGGGCCCAACACCACAGGAGGTCCACGAACTCAAGAACAACACTCCAGTGGCTGGCTATGGAGCTCACAAGGCTAAGAACTGCCATTTTGCACTGAAGGTTTCACGCAAACATCTGCATCCACCAGTGCCTTCTGCCCGACAGACGCAAACGCCAGCTCGTCCGGCAACCCCATCCAAATGACTTTTGCATCAAATCACCACGGGCAAGCCTGACGAACTAAGCTATCGTTTTTGTGTGTGTGTGTGTGTGTGTGTGTGGTGTGGTGTGTGTGTGTGTGTTTGTGTTGTGTGTGTGTGTGTGGATGTGTGTAAACCTGAGCGCCTTCGACGGGTTTGAAATTCGTAAATTCGATTGTAATTTGAAATCTCTTTTACATTTTGTTGTATATACATTGGAATTGTTTGTGCTTTCCCAAGCACCGATCAACAACCACCTTCGTCGTAAATTGCCCACGGATCCCAACTGCTTGCAGAGCCTTTTTATCGCTGTTCGGCGTGTAAATAAATAAACGCTTTTACTCCAGTAAATGTGCCACGTGCCATCTTTTCTCGCCCCGTTCTCTATGAAGTGATCAAAGAATCCGCACCATCTTGGTTATGAAAAATAAAACCGCTCCTCCATCTTTCGGCTCATATTACGGTGGCGGGATTGGTTCAACGTCCCGTAACGCTCACAATCTATATCGATATATGTATGTATGTAAATTGTAATATCTTATTATATATAATATATTATATATATAATATATATCAAGTAATCCCCCGTCCAACCTCCACCCAGCGCTATATGAAATCCGCGATTAATGGACGCTCCCCACAAAATCGACTGTGCTGGTCTTGTCCGTTTGTGGAGTGATTGGGTTTGAAAGGTGTCCTGAAAGATCGAACTAGTCTGTCTGGCGGTTTGACAGTGAATTGGGGTTTGAGTGCGGAGATCGACTAGTCCTGGTCTGGTCGGTTTGACAGTGAGTTGGGGTTTGAAGTGCCGGAATCGACTAGTCTCGTTGGTTGGTTTGGCAGTGATTGGTTTGAGGTGCCGGATCGCTTTAGTCTTGGTTCTGGTCCGGTTTGACAGTGATTGGGTTTTGAAAGTGCCGAATTGACTAGGTGGTCATCATTAGGTTTGGTTTTTGACCAGAAGCGTAGATTTGGTTTGAGGTGGTCGAGATCGACTAGTTCTGGTCTGCGCTGGTGAACAAAGGACTTGGTTGTATGCAGTTGTCTTATCGTGGGGGATTGTGAAAGGAATTTGCGACCAGGCAGGTAGATCGACTAAGTCTGGTCAAAAAGAGATAACAGGTCGGTGAGCAAGTGATTTAGTGTAGGACAACTTGAGGTGCCCGGAGATCGACTTAGTCTGGTGCTCGGTCTGGTTTTGAGGTGGCTGGGTATGAGAGTGCTGTCCACACGGCGAGCAAATCTTTTTCCTTCTTAAGCAAATATATCGAGCACGCTTAACCGTTCTCCTGGAGCGTCCAGACGCTTCCTCTGGCGCTTCGGTTCTTGCAGACCTTAGGAAGGTGCGGGCGTTTGGCGCCATCGTGGGCTTGGAGAAAAACGCTAGAAAAATTCGAAAGTTCACAAGCGAAACTTTGTCTCGTCGTTGTGTGACTAGTCGAGCACCCGCGTTATAATTTATTTGCTTAAATAATTTTATTTTATATAATATTACCGCGATTACCGGGGAATCCTGCAGAAATAAATTAGTTACGTTCCAAGGAAAACCCGCGATGAACCGGGGCGCGATAGGTGAACCGCGATGAAAGCGAGGGGTTGACTGTATATGTAGAATATTGTGTTTCCGCCGCGCCGGCGACGCGCTTTTTAGCAATTGCGGCCGCACGATGGCCCACCTGGACGTGGCAAACCTAGTCACAGTTTCGGATGCACACGCCAATCCAGCTACCGGGTTGTTTTTAATCACACCGTTAAATCAAGCCAACTTTCTATCCTGCTGGCGCGAACAGGGTCCGAATCCCCGGAATTGTCGTTTTACCTAAAAGTATGCGTGCAGACAGAAATGCCGGGGATTTACACCTCGACGAGACCTCTTGGAACACGAGCCCGCTAAGCAGCTAAGTCCGTTTGCCGATTTGCCGAGGACGGTGTAATATCGCCAAGGCCCCGCTTGAATCAGTAATTTTATAAAAATAAAAATCCGATTTACTTTATCGCTATTTAAAAGCCCCTAATATCGCGAAATGCAATATCGCAGCTCAAATTAAGGAAAGGACGCACAACAGGTCACATTCAAAACAAGGTACATTTATTTGTTACACACGTATTGCATTTGAAATGGGGGATGGGACAGGAAACGAGCAGAAAAAGCCCTACAGCCGTGTCTATGATTATATTCACATGCACTTTTAAACAGTTTACTTAGGGACCAAGGTGCCCAAGACTTCCATCAAAAAACCCAGAAAAGAAAGGAAGTCGTTGGTCCTTGGGACTCCGTTCGCCGGGTCCACACCCTCCGTTCTCCAAACCCCAGACTTCCACTGCTGGTCGTCGCTCCTCTCTCACCCTCCACTCAGCCCCTCAACTCATACTGGTCAACACGCCTTCTGTACGCACGCTCTCCAACAATCTCCTACAACAAACTCCCTCGCGTCAAACGCCGCGCTTCCTTTTTATAGCCACTCGGAAAGGGCCTCGCCATCCTTCCCGCGCGCGGGGGAAAATTCCAGCAGAGCTCGGCTGGGCTCAGTTTGTTGCCCCCAAGGTAACATATATATATATATACTATATATATATCAATAGTACGTATACATAATGATATGATTACATATAGGATATACTATAGATATACATATACATCATATACATATATATATATATATATATATATATTATATATATCATGGGGTGCAAAAGTAGGTATAACAGCAAGGATTATCAAGTATTACCATTTAAATGGTGGTGCTTGGATTCAATTTAATATTAGATTCATTAAAAATCTCAATTAGTACCAATTTTTAATATTTTTATTTTCGTAATTTTTTCTATAATTACATCTTTTATTTGGCAGGTAAGTGGAAATTTAACGAGGCTGTATACGCTATTTTGCAGCCCCTCTGTATATATATTAAATATTATTATATATATATTATATATATATTATAATATAATATGCACAACTAATCTAAGCAAAGTTGGGCACCTGTAAGAAAATTGTTTTGCATCAACTTCCAAATTGCTTACTTTACTTCCATGTACTGCAGAAACAGCTGCAGTTGCTAAAATCCATTACTTGTTGCCCTGAAAAGGGTTTTTTTACAACTCTGAAATTTGCATTATTTTTTCAGTTTTTCGAAAACCTACACTTTTGTTTTTGAACCCTGGCAAGTTTTGCCGCTTAGGTTTGTACCAATTTCAGGTTATCACTGGACTAGAACTGCTTAATGATTTCAGTAAAACTGTAAAAAATTGGGTGTTCTAATTTTGACCGGAGAGTGTGTTAACATATATCATATATATATATCTCTTCTTCTTCTTCCTTCTTCTTTCGGACTGCTCCTTTAGGGGTCGCCACACGCTGATCCATCCGTTATGATCGCAATACTGATTTGGATATAGATTTTACGCGGATGCCCTTCCTGAGCGCTCCTGGTCGCCTCTTACACTTACAGGAGAACGAATTGGGTTCGGCTCAATGATCCGGGATGCCCTACACCCTCTCATAGCAACGGCCCAGCGGCAGAGCTCCTGTCCTCAAGGCAAATCCTCAACCCAAATGCCCCGATACCGGATACAGGCGCGCCACTACGTGCGCTATGAAATATATATATATATAATATAATTATATATATATCCATATATATATATATATATAAATACACAACACACACATTACAACAACACACACACAACACACACCACACAACAACACACACACTAGGTGAATGTCACCCGGCGTTGCCCGGAGTTATTTTTGAATGAATTTAATCTTCTGTAACATAGGTTGAACATCAAGCCCAGTATCAGTTCCCCTCTTAGGGCATGACAGCCATAGCCCGAGCGGAAG
>CM068956.1:27078189-27099341 GCA_035128595.1 Eptatretus atami | reverse complement strand
CTCCTACCTTGCGTGGACAGTTCACGTAGGAACTGTTGACATGTTGTCTCCAGCCTCACCCATACGCTTACCAGCCAGCCAGTCAACCCGGATCGGCGAACGTGCTCGTGCCACATTCATCACCGGATCGCAAAGTGCTCGACTTGTGATCCGCGTCTCGCATCGTGTCGTTTTCCGGCCATCGGCCCTTGTATCCCCAAGCGTCGAAAGGCTCCAACTTCACGCCTGACATGGTTTCGACGGGGACCGGCACCGCAGGCGACTGCCGTCTCGATTACACCGGACAGCCGCGCCACTGACTGCGAAGCCTCCGAAATTCACCGGCTCCCAATACTCTTATCACTGCCTCAGCACATACAGTCATTATACATGCCACGATCATGCTACTTAACGATCTCTTACAACTTTCATGTTCTCTCATCTATCTGAAACCGATTATATAGCCGCACACGTCACGCTATCGCTTCTTATATTAACATACTTGGATACGGTCGTTGGTATCATCGTGTGTGCTTGTCACTTCGCGTTGTGACCTCGCAACCAAAGGGGCCTACTTCTGCGCTCACCACCCACCTCTTCGATAGATCCGCTCTACCTTCCCGCTTATCGACGCCGATGGCAATTTCTGAAATCGCTTGATTTAAATCCTACTCTGCCAAGTGCCGTGATCAACGTGCAGGACGCCTGGGTTGGAGTAGTAACCATACATCTTACTCGCATCCTGTCGCTCCGACACATCCTTTCGTTTGTGCCGAGCAAGACGATCGTATCCGAGTCGACGGCACGCGGACCACCACCACAAGATGTTGCTCCAACTCTCATGGTGTACCAGCCGAATGCTTCTAAGGCCTATTAGCCATCCTCATGTAGGCATGATCCATTTCCCGCCTACATTACCCACCTTCGAACTCGCGGTCACGTCGGCTTACATTCCTTCACTCTCTACTTGAGAGACGCCCACTCAGCTTACGTCACAATATGATCATCGCCCGCATCCCATATCAGTTGTGCTACCCGTGCGTTCGGCGTCCCGCGCTTGAGTCATACCTTATCTCCCGTACACCATTATCCACTTTCCCCCTTAAAGCAATGACATTTACGAGACAAGTGCCTACAGCCACTTAAATGACCTCACTCCATTTACCCATCTATATCCTTTGGTATCGAGCTTCGAACAGCACGGCGATACCATAATAAAACATCCTACGATACCCTTGTGAATGCTAGAAACCCCCCTCCGCCCCCCCCCAGATCGTAAACCAATATTTTGCGGGCCGGACGGCGGACGGGTGAGAAGACCACGAGGTCGGGACTCGCCGGAATTGATCCGGCCTTCGCTCACGGATAAGTTCCATGCGGAACTGCGGAGCGGTGCTTTAACACCGCACCTCTGTGACGCCATAATAACCTTACAAGCCGCCTGTGACCTGAAGTCCTTCCCTATCTATGGAACGGGTTTACCCCCATTCAGCCACATGGTTTTTAAATTTACCGGGGGAATCAACGCCCTCGTATGTGCGCCTTCGAGACGAGTCGACAGAGGAACGACGCGGTGTGGTCCCCCCCGCATGACTACAAAGTTAGAATACAACACTTAGCGTGAGTAGCGTAACCGAGACAAACCGCCAGGACTTTTACTGTGAGATTCAACTTAGACAGATTTACGAAAACAAGTTAATGGCTCGTCTACTAGGTCTTAGCTTTAACAGGACCAGGCGTCCAGCGCCCACTCAGACATACAATCCACATCACCCACACACACACCACATCACACACCCAACACAACAACAGACCCTAGAAAAAGCAAACCAAACTGCAAAAGGACCTTTGCAGCCAGTGGAGTTGCAGGTGTATAGTTTTCGTGTACCTGGCGTTTTCGGGTGCTGGGGGGAGGTGTTCCATGAGTGTGCAAGGTCCCGACCAATCGTCCGTTTTGCTTCCGTGTCCATAGCACAGCACGTAGTGGAGGATCGTGTTCCCAAACACGAGGTAATAGGGCAGCTTGGAGTGGAGGCATAGCGGCGTGATCCCAGAGGCGAGGGTGAGCCAGTAGCGCGGTAACCAGGCAGAGGCAGTCGTCGAGGCAGCTACGTGGGCGGAGTCTAGGAAACAGGAAGCAGTGCCGATCGAACCCGGCGAGACGTGGCGGGAGTTCGGAGAAGCAGTGAAATCGACCCCCACTGCGTAAAAGCGACCTGCTCCATAGCATCTTCACCACACTGCAGACTATTATTCGTCTCCATGCTAGTAAGGAGGCCTGGTAGTGCTCGGGACCAGAGCCCCATTCCGACCCGAACGGTTCATCGCCCGAGTTCGGTGGTCTGCCTGACTGGCTCCGACCCCCTCAGCGTGTCGCCGCCAGCCTGGGCCGGGTTCGTGTAATACGTAGGTGCAGCACTGCCCCCCCCCATTGCCGCGAACAGGGTAACGTTGATCTTGTCCGAGCGATGTCTTTTTGGATGTTCGGTAGCAGACCGGCTCTCGGTGGCTAACCCGCCCCACAAGTTGTACTGTGACTCACCGGCACACACGAATGTGTCCTCGGATTTCTGGCAGGACGGCTGCCAAACCGCTGGTGGCGACGCAAGCACGAGGGCGCTAGGCAGGCCAACGCAGTTTGTACTGTGCGCTTTGATTCGTGGGTTAAAGCACATGAGCGACTCAGGTGCCAGCCACCCTCCGAGCTCGTTGCCGGATTTTTTCCTCCTTCACGAAAAAAGAAAAAAAGTGAATAAAACTGAGTTGGAGCCCATTTATACATTTTAATAAGGGGCAATAGCATTTGATTTTTTACATTAGACTATTCTGAACATCATATTTACTGAGCGACTAAAATCGAGCAAAGTACCTTCAAAAACGTTGTTGCTTCTCACTTAATAACAAAAGGATAGGGTCCCCTGGCACGCATAATATATGGCATGAATGATCGTCTCTGAGACAAAATCCGATCTTGGTTGTATGCATGCTGTTCAGGGATTTCTCACATAATTTCTTATTTCCGAACTCACTTATTGTTACAGTATTTGTCATACGGGGCGACGGATAGCGCATCGGCGTGAGCCCGGACCCGCTCTGAATCGTGCACGCCAATGTTCGAGTCGGCCTCTAACGTCACATACCCGGAAAAGATCTCCCACCCCGATGAACTCCGATGGGGCCGGATGTGAATCCTTGGCCAAAAGTCATACCAAAAATATGCACAATGGCCAGGATATCTCTACGGTAGGCGCAGCGTGCAGAATGCGCGAATCTATCTCAATTTACCCTAAGATACCCCCACGTGATTCTATAACTTACGGGGTATCCACCCTTGACCGGAGAAGCTCGCTATCCGAACACAAACGCCCGCTTAGCACTGCGGCCTGATCCTCGTGAGCGATCCGACCGGCTTAACGCTGAGAACGGTCTGTCCGAACTGCTCCCCCTACTTTACGGGCAAGAAACCACGGAGCACGTAGACTCTCCACACACGAAACATGCTCAGTTCAATGCAAAGAATCGACGCCACTGAGGCCTGAAACACATTAAACAATGGGACTAATTTCATTAATATACAGACTGGAACTAGGGAAGCAACTACAATGAGACAGAAAAACAACTTCTTATTACGACTATACGAAATGCAATGCAAGTCATTCTGGAGCCAACACGAATAACAAGACACTCCAAAACCATGCTCCTACTTATTGGATGGGCACACGGACACACGTCGCACACACACACACACACACACACACACACACCACACACCACACACCACCACACACCCAAGGAAATGGCTGGCTGTATGCCGCGCATTTAATAACGCGACTCCTGATCGGAGTACACCGATCGAGCTGAAACCAGAACCTTATCTCGAACATCGTCCACCTCGTGTGGTTCTTCAAGCTGTGTCGGACCCAGCTCTAGCGCGAGGAGCGCAGCCTGGATCCAATCGCGGTGAGCCGCGTATCCTTCCCGAAGCTCCATACGAATCTCTCGCGCTTTGAACACCGTGCTTGGGTTCACGCTACGCATGGCCGAGTCTTCCCCCGTACGATATGCCGCTGGCCTATATCTCGAAGACCACCCCATCAGATGAGCCGAACTGTTCGCTCAAGCCGGGAACCAACGCGGACAAAGCAACGCTATACACGAACCAGCAAGAGCCAGTCAGGCGCAACACAGCTCACTCTCTTCCGATGACACTAAGGCCTCTCACAACACGAACCAGATGAGATGCGAAGAAGCCACCCACCAGCAGCTCGAGCCGATAGCAACAATTGCTATACACTCTCTTCGATATACAGCGCAGAACCAACAGATCCCGAACGTGACCAGGAACGTCCACCACAGACCTAGCTCAAAAATCTCCTCTTCCGATTGACAAAGCCTCCTCACAAACACGTAACAGAAACTAACGAGCCGAGCTCAGACCCAAAGCCTGCTAAAGCCAAGCTGAAAGCAAAAAAGACTTGTACTAAATAGCGCTTGCAACCGCAGAAGCCGAAGAGCTCTACGTAAAAAGCCAAGCAGAAGCCCCATATAGTCAAAAAGCCTTCTGACCCTAAGCCACAAGCCAAGCCAAGAAGCCGTCAATCAGGCCTACTACTTGAAACAAAGCCAGCCCGAACAAAAGCAGAGATATCCCTTTTTGGATTCCTATCCGCCCTCCTCTCCCCTTCACCGGCGTGACTCATGCCCTCTGAACCCACCCCGCCATCACTCACGGGTGGGGAGTTTCGTAGTCACAGCCAAATCATCGGGACGTGGTAGGCTTCTTCTTCCTTCTGTCGCAGAAGGGGGGAGGGAGGCATCTCGCATTAGTGTTAATGGATGCGCTCCCACTAACTATTATAATTGAATATCTTGCAGCGCACTTTTAATGCCTCGATTTCTGACCATTTAAACAACTGGAGGTGAACCATACACTTAGAGGAAACAAGACACTTACATGCGACATAACTGAGCTAAAGGAACTGCTATAGTTGTGTGCAATACGAATTCCCAATTCGTAACGAAATATAATATACTAGATATATAGATTATAGTCTATTACTATACTATATATACATAGTAGAACTATCATATATGATCAATATACACTTAGTGCATGTCCGTACCGTGCATGGCCGTATTTGCAAAAAACAAAAAATCACGCAAGCATCACTTGTTGACGTCAATGTCTACCGTCATAGCACCGATACTGTACTGATAAGTATCACGATGAATATACAACAAACTTTCAAACGTTGCCAGAACAACAACCACACAGGCGCGTTCCTTGCGCTTCTCGAGTGCCCTTCTAGTGCGTGCCCCGTACTACGTTGCCGATACTGTAGAAAAAAAAGAAAAGTAAGAATAAGAATTCGCTGACGTCAATCGTGATTGATCAGTTAGCACAGTGTCCTTCATTTGAGTTTGACTATAATAAATAAGGGTCCCTACACTTGGGAACGCTTGGTAGTCCGATTAATATCAAACCTTGAATAAGGCACATCCGCAGGGTCCCCAGCAATCATTCCTTGGCAAAAGTTTCAATTAGATCGGAACCCAAGGGGTATAGTCGAGAAAACGCGTCACAGACGACACATTGACGGTACAGGACGAGCCACAAGAAGAGTTGGCTGGAATTATGATGACTGTGGCGGGTCCCGTAGGTGCATGCCTACGTGCAGCAGAGAACGAGAAAAACTGGATTCGAGGCATTGTTTCGAATTAATATCGGGACCAACCGATCATACATGGCAATTACTGGGAAACATTGGAAGCAGCTGAACGGATACAGAAAATGAACTATCAGCACTTTGAAAAGCACATCTCAAGGTTCCCCAGCCGTTCATTGTGACATGCGTAATTAAAAATAAAAAGCAGGAAGTTCTGACGTCATTTAGCACCGTCGTCCTGTCACTTTAGTTGACAGCTAAATGGCGTAATCTAGCTGGGAACCGCTGTATCGATGTTAGATATCAACCTTGAAAAGGAACCTCAGGTCCTGCAGTCGCCTATGGCAATAGCTTCCTGGTGCCACTAACTGTCTCCACCAATTCTGATCGGATACAGTGGATCGTCCGTAGAGACACGGCCGTCGGCAGACACATATACAGACACAAAATCCAGGACACAACAACAAGAGATCATGAAGAATTATACATCTCCTTACTAGTGCCTTATCGCCCGTAGCGCTGCCCGTACGGCGGTGAAGCGCGAATACGGTGCAAACAAAACAAAACAAAAGAGAAAATTCTCAAATCCGCGCGTTGCCAAGGAAACACGAGCAACCGCGCACAGGTCTCGTGTTCCTTTCGGCTTCTGCACTGTTGCCCGTACGTGGTGCATGCCCGCAACACCGTGGATTCTCCTGCTACGCGGCTGGCCTACGCGTCGCAGCTGTTGTCCCTTGCCAACACGCGAAGCCGGTGGACATTCTTCCCATCCGTTATGTTCTCTCTAACGAGACGGGGCCTTTGCCTTCGCGCTTCAATGTTGTGTCTTGCTTAATGTCGAGCAGTTCGTTTCACTGCCCCGTTTTCTTCTGCACCGACGCCTTGCCTTTTACTCCGCGCTCTAATGCTTGTTCTGAAGAAGGCAGCCAGTCGTTTTCATTCCGTTTTTTCGCACGGCATCCCCTCTACGCCAGTGTGTCTTGACCAACGCGAGCACATTCCGGTTCTTCAACCATTCTTCATGCACGACGCCTGGCTCACGTCTCAAATTTGTCTGCCAAGCGAGCACTCGTTCCTTCATCCGTTTTCTTATGCACGACTCCTTGTCTCGTGATTCAGTGTTTGTCGCCATAGCCGACCAGGCTCGTGCTTCGTTAGATTCCATTGCACGTTAGCATTGACGCCAGGCGTCCGTTCCTTCGCTGTCCAAAATGACACTGAGATTTGTTTTATAGAAAAATCGAGAAAGACAAGAAATCGAGAAAGATAAAGAACTACATTGAAGTCGGATGAGAGATCGTGATAAAAGAATTCATTACTGTCACTATTCCGGAAGTCCGGAAGTAAAGGCTCTCACGTCCGGAATTCGCATATCACCAGTTACGGAGTTACTTCGCAATTCATGTTTTTAAATGGCCAATTATTCAATCTAGCGCCAAACGTATTTTGCCTTTTTCGCAAAATGAAAACACCACCAAAAGGAAGAGCGAAGGAGGAAAACAAAATAAACCTGGAGAGTGCAAAAAAAAATAAATAACAAGTCTTCTAGCTTCGGGAGCATACCAGCTCACTCTGATGTACCGTATATTGTTATGCCCGACCGTCTAATATGAAACGATCATAACTTGGGCATTTGTGCGTGCTTACATCTAATAACAATGCGCATAAGAAAATCGCTGTATTTAGAATACACGAAGTCCATCACAGTGATCGGCCTTGTAAACCCGTAAGGGGACAACACGGCATCAAGGTTCCCTCCCCACTTCGGCCACCGCCACGCAGCAAACGGTGTCTTATTCATTGGTTTGTAAACTATACCATGGCTCAGTAATGGGAACCACTTGTCACCGATTCAACATATTATCAACCTTGACTGTAAAAGGCACTATCACAAGGTCCCCAGCAATATATCTGCAAGTTTCAACCTTATATCGGACCGGTGTGGTATGTCGAGTATAACATCGTCCACAGCACACCTACACCACCACAGCAAGACGACAACACTGTATCACACACACACACACGCGCACACACACACACACGAACTCACCACCGCACCCACACCACACAGCAGCCAACAGATCGCTGGATATTTCCAATATATATTGCATATATATATATAGTATATGTGAGTTTAATACGTATCATACTCATTCTAATAGTATATAAATACATTGATACACCCGTAGACTATAAACGCCGATCACATTCATATTGTACTGGTTCGTGGGAAATTCACAGGACCCACCAACAGGTTCCCCAGAGATCAGTTATGTCGATAAAGTCGAGTGATTCAGATTAGTAATAGGCCCCACACGCCCGCAATGTCTAAAAGCGGCAAGTTTTGCTATCTTTATAACCGGCTATGAATCATTCTACTGAGTTCCACCCATTATCTTCTTGCTATCTTCTATTTTTGTATATCCACCACGCATTTCGAGACAGACACACCATACCCTATGTTCTCACACTACTCCGCTAACAACACGCGCATCTCAACAAACATGCCATCCCCACAGCACAAGCCGCCCAACCACGCACAACATACGCTCCTCACACATCCATTCGCCCCCTCACACGGTCCGATCATGCACTACTCCGAAAATCTGCTCACAAAACGTAACAACATCTCCTACCTTCACTCCATTGCGCCGCCATTCGTTGCCAAGCCACGGCAAATACACTGACAACGTAGCACAGCATCTCTGCGACAGGACACGGGACTCCTGCGTTGGTAGGCGACCCGTGATCGTTCTTGCCACCGTCCACTTCCAGCCGGTTTGATCTCTAACCACGTCCGCTTCGCCTACTCCGCATTCTTGCGACGAGATCGGCGAATCAAATTTACGAGTGATTTTCCGACGAGATCGGCAAATACCCAAAAGGGTGAGCCAGCGGGGGTGAAGGGTGAGAGGGTGAAAGATCAACCTCACCCACGGACCTATATCACAAGCACGCTAACGCCAAGCCGAGAGAGTAGTTTTTCCTGCAGTCTGTTCTGAGTCGAACTTGGAGTCGGGGATTGGAGAGGCGCCATGGTTCAAGTCAGTGGAGGGCAGTCGGGCGTCCGTTGGAGCGCAGCCAAGCCTGCAGTACCGTGCGAACTGTTGGTCGGTGGGACACAGCCGAAGAAAGTCGCCAGCCGGCCCCGAGACGGTCCGAAGCAACGCTGGAATGAGCGGCGGGCTTTAAAAGAGCATCAACTCTAAAAAGAGCAAGGCCCATTCGTTCCTCTGAGTGCGTCTCGGCTAGGCACTATCCACCAGGCCGCACGGCCGGGGCCCGACCAACCGACTTGCCGTGTTTTACCGCGAGAAACATCGAGGTCCACCCAGCAGTCACCCACAGGGTGGTGCAGGTAACCAGCCACAGCCTTCGGAGCTCTTGCGGCTGCACAAGCTCCGCGAACATCAAAGGCCTAATGGGTCTCTATTCTGCCCCTCCTTTCCATGGGTTTTCTTTGTAATGAAAGTTGTGGCGCAGTGTCTCTCTAAAGTTTGAACGTTATAGTTCTCAACCACGTTAAATAATAAATAGACGCTTATGGTCTTGTTTGCGACGTGTCTTGTCCCTCAACCCCCATTCATTGCATAACGTGCTTGTAATACCTGCATTTGCCTTTCCGTTGACTCGAACATGTATGTTCTACTATGTGTCTCACAACAATAACAGTCCTTTGTGAATGTTCCCACCTGTCGCTGTTGCTACTTCCTCTTCTTCATTGAACTGCCATTACTCACGTTCGCGAATAATGAAGCTGGCTAAAGAGCCGATAAACTAATTAACAGGTCCAACGGGGTCCTCTTAAATACCACCGCTCAGCAAATCGCAAATGAGCGAGCTGCTTCGAGCGGCTTCGTTTCCGAGAGCAGTCCCGCTGGAGTACATCTCTGCCGTAGTCTCGCTGCTTGCCGCGCAATAATGTTAGGTAAAGTACAGAGTCGTGCTTTGACCCCTAGTAGCGCCGGTAGAGTATTGACAAGGAGGCTTTTGGTGTGCCTTATTAAAAACCGCACACCCGTTGCGGAATTTTTCGGCGTATGAATGACAAGCTTACCGACTGGATGGCACCGTCCAGTGTGGCGCGTGCTGCCGCGAACTTTAGTTTTAAACGGTCATATCCGCACTTCCGAACGAGATTGGAAACTTCTAACGATAATTACACAATATATTAAAATAAATGCCGCTATATATATATATGATATTACTACTATACAGATATATAATATTGATATGATACCGGGTGTACTGGCGTGACCATGTACGATCCGGCTACTCGAAGGCGTTCGGGTTTGTGAGACTGCTTGATGTGAGCGGGAGCCGCTGCACTGCCCGCTATTGAGGAGGTGTAGGCAGAACCCGGAATTCATGCTGCAAACCCACATTCCTATCCCCTGTTGGGTCGAAGAGAGCGGTCATCCCTCCAGCGGGGAAGCAAGCGAGCCTCATGGTGCTCGAGGACGAACGGCATCCGACGTAAAACATATCCAATATTAATCAGATAGGCGATCATCAGATCGGTTCAAGTCCGGTCCTCTTGCGAACCCCCTAGCGGGAGCATCGAAAATGATCAACAACAGCAGCAATAAATTACGGCTATATATATATATTATATAATATAGATAGGTAATTAAGTACATTATACAAGCTCTCTTTCTCTATCGCCGCCGGGGCGCCGCCCCTCTCTTATGACGCCCTATCCTGAAGGTGTCCGAACCGCGATCATTGAAAAAAATAAGAAGACACTCCAAAAAAAATTTCCTTAGATCTCTACATGTTATAGCAGCCCATTCCAATGAAGTGTCTGTTGATATCCAACACAGGCAACACCTCATTCTTTACTTGCGTGAGGTAAATGAATAGATCACCTTGAACCGAACATCTTATTTAACCAAGAGAAACTAAAAAAGCCACTGCTGGTCATCACTATTCCTCTTGCAATAGACAACCAGCTGGATTGGCCAAAAAACATGCTAGTGAGGTTTACCTCAAAAGTACACTCAAACAAAAAAATACTATTGACCATGCCAAAAGAGTTGAAAAGAAAAGTTTTGAGTTCGAGGAAAAAGAAAGGTTTACAAGTTCTGGCTTACTTGGTAGAGGATACATGTTGAGCATCACGTTGCTTCCATCCTTAAAATTTCAAAATATCGCGGTTCATAAGAACCAAGTTCAAGCAGCAGAATTGCGGTGGACAACAAGCTACACGACTGGCAGAGGGGAAACCACTTTCCACTGACCGGGATGACGCCATACTCATTTGAAATGTCACTCAGACAACCGTAGATGACAGTCAAGTCCCTCACCAAGAAAAGAATGGTCAAACGCAGCTGGTGGAAAGTGCTCACGGCGAGAAAGCTTTGTGAGAAGCATGGCTCCTCGGGCAGGCTTTGAAGTCGTGCCATAAAGCTCGAAGAGAAATATATCTCTCTTCATCCCATGAGAAGCAAGAAGAACCGAGTGGCTGAGTTTGCAAAAGACCATAAGGCATATGGGACGCTTAGAGGACTGAGTAAAAGGTCATTTTATTACTGATTGAGTCTCCAATTCTCAGCTTTGCCCAACACCTGGTTCGTCTACAGGGGTTAAGATCGGGTATCCGAGAGCGCCTACAAGCACAGTGTCTCGCAACCCCACTGTGAATAATTTTCGTGAGGATAGGTGATGATCGGTGGTGCCTTCAGCAAGGCTGGGACATCAGTGCACTTGTCATGTGATGACCTCATGAATCAACACGTACAGGTTGTGCTGAACGCACCACTTGCGTTCCTTCGCTCTGACCAATGTCCCCAACTCTAGGATTGGTACTTTTCCAGCAGGCACAAGTGCTCCAGCACACAGCCAGTCAATTCAAGGTTCGGGTGTATGGAGGAACCAATTCAGACCCCCCGTGCGAGCCAGCCCAATCTCCCAAGACCTGAACCCATATGAAAACTTCTGGACCACCAAGAGAAAATAATGATGGTCACAAGCCCACTCAAACAAAGGCTCGCGAGCTGCTTGAATTCTTTGCGCCAGTGAGTGACATAAAGTCACCCCAACAGCAATGTGAAGACTGCCCGTGGAGAGCATGCCAAGGACGCATGAAAGCTGGTGATTGAATGAATCAGGGTCATTCCACATAATATTGATTTCTTTAACTGCTTCCTATAAACATTTGCTGGTACAACTCCGAACTGTTTTGTTATCACTTATCTGAAAACACTGAATCTTTATGTTTGTTATTCTGAACCTAGTTTGTCATTTTCTGCAAAATAGGAGATGCTCCGTAAATGGACAAATTATTTTATTCGGGAATTGTGAGAAATGTCAGATTAGCTTTATTAGAATAAAAACAAAAATGGTTCACCTTTACTCAAGACCACATACCTTAAAATAGTAATAATCTGCAGGGAAAAACTGATAATGTTGCAGTGTTCCAATTTATTCCAGGAGCTGGCTATATGATATATTATATATAAGTATATAAATATATATATAGTATACTATTATAGAACATATTAATTAATACTATATATATATATATATATATATTTGCTTATCGACCATATAATCGACACACATACTATATAATATATTATACTAATATTCCTTAGTCTGGTATATATTTATATATATACTATATTTATATATATATAACCATATTATATATCCGACATATTATATCACACCCCATAATCTACCATACCCATCATATATATATAATATATAAGCCTACTATTCATATATATACTATTCTTATTATATACCTATATATACACTATATATCTACTTTATATATAAGCTATCTCTTACACTATAGCAGTATTAGTATATATATATATAAATAATAGTAGATATATATAACTATAGTATAATATAGTAGTCTATATATGTAGAGATTTAGAAAAAATATAATTATAAATGTAAAACCTTATATATTGACCTATGACTATATAAGTATATAACCTATAGTTACACTATACTATGTTATATATGACGATACATGTTATGATACTATCTTATATATAGTATTGTACGATATTATGTGGTCGGATTTAGTAGAGTCGGCAGCTTATTTACTATTACAAGTTCTTATACAACTAAAAAATAATTTATAACCCAGAAAATCTTATTATAATAGACGCTTAGTATCATATAATAATTTACTATCCTATATGAATCATTATATACTATATTGTGTTCGATAATTCAAATATATGTCGAGGAAGAAAATCGCCTACCTAGTATCATATATATATATAAGTATATATATACGTAGCTATATACAGTGATTATATATATATATGAGTATTAATATATATATATAGATTATATATATATATATACAGCTTCTGAAAAAAAAATTGAAAGTATGACCACTGTCTAAATTATCAGTTTTCTCGGTCGCCTATTAGTGAGGTATTGTTTGAGTATAAATGAACAACTTTTTGTTTTATACTATAAACTCTGAACATTTACTCCAAACTCCAATAACAATATGTCAGTATATAAATTTTTGCGTAGAAAGATGACAATTGTAACATAACAACAGAAGATTCAGTCTCTTATAGTCTCAATAATAATTACAACAAAAATATGTCTGAGTGATGTCCAACACAATACAAATGTTTCTTTAACCTAGGAAGAGTAAGAAAATCAAATGATAAAGTGAATGACCTGATTTTTCATCAGCTTATGCGTTTGGCCATGCTTCCACCAGTCTTTCACATCTGTGCTTGGGTGACTTATTCACGTACTGGCGCAAAAATTCAACAGCCAGTTCGCTTTGTTTGATGGCTTTGTGACATCCATCTTGCTCATACTGGTCATTCAGAATTTCAATCGGGTTCTAGGTCGGAGATTGGCTGGCCATGACAGGGTCTTGATCTGATGAGTCTCCTCACTGACTGACCATCCAAGGCTGTGGGCATGAGCATTGTCTGCTAGGAAAAAACCAATCCTCGAGTTGGGAACATTGTCAGAGCGAGAAGAGCGAGAAGTTTGATTCCAGGTAACAACCTGTAGTGGCTTGATTCAGAGTCCTTCACAAAGAATAATATGCCTGATACGCTTGCTGAAGCACCCCCAGATCATCACCGTCTTCCACAAATTTCACAGGTGGTTCGGACGATCACTGTGGCTTGTAGGCTCCTCCAGGTCTCCTCTAACCAGTAGACGACAGTATTGGCAAAGCTGAAAAATTGTATCATCAGAGTAAATACCTTACTCCATCCTCTAGGTCAATCTTATGTCTTTCGGCAGAACCTCAGCCTGCTTCTTTGACCTTCTGCCATGATGAAGGCTTTTTACGAGTTTGCACATTCAGCCTGCCCCGAGAAAGCCTGTTTCAACTGTCCTCGCTGGGTGCACTTACCCAGCTGCACGTTTGCATTCTTTTTGAGGTTTCACTTGACATTCTATTATCGGTTGTTGAGTGACATTCAACGATATGATCAGTATAAGTTAGCGTACCATCCTCTGTCAGTGGAAAAGTGGTTTTTCCCCTTGCAGTCTCGTAGAGTTTGTTGTCCCCAAGTCTGCCGCTTGACCTCTTCTATGAACCGTCTTTGAAATTTTAAACGGATGGAAGCATATCTTGATGCTCAACTGTATCGTCTACACAGTAGAGCCAGAGATGAACCTTCTTTCCTCACTCAAAAACGTTTTCTAATTCAATCTCTTCTGGCGACATGGTCAATAGTTATTTTTGATCCTCATAACTTTTGATGAGGCCGCTTACTACAGCACTGTTTTAGCCATACACAGCTGGTCTATGCAAGAGGATAGTGATTGACTACACAGTGGTTTTTATACTTTCCCTTGCTAAAATAAGATTCGGTTCGGTGTATCACCTAATCTATACTCAGAGATTGAACGAAGAGGTCGTGCCTGGATTGGAATTCAACAGACACTGCAATGGAATGGCTGCCATACATGCATAGAAGATGCTAGTTGAAATTTTTTTGGAGTGGTCTTTATTTTTCAGAGCTTGCTATTATATATATTATATATACTATTATATATATGTAATTAATATATTAATATTCTGTTGTTCGTCTTTCCGCTGCTCCGCCTAGAGGGGCGTAGCCACAGCGGATTCATCCATATATGATCCGCATCATCTGATTTGGCAATTTACCGGTATGGCGTTTCCTGACGCCAAATTCCCTTCGGTCGCCTTCTTAACGACACAGGATAAGGATTGTGTTCGCCATCTGATTCAGGGCGCACTACACTCCTCTCATAGCGGGGCCATGCAGAGCTCCCATATCAAGAGAGATCCTCCAACCAGCAAGCTCAGAGTAAGCCGATTTTACAGGGGTGCACGCCACTTCCACACAGACCGGTATATATCAAGTATTCTATCTATATGTTCTATGTATATATATAATAATATATATTTATATATATATAGTTGTTATAGTTTCCGACCCGTTCCGTCAAGCAGTGCGGGTGATCCGTTTAACTAATCGCGTTAGGCGCACGCGGTTCCACTGGACGGAAGCATTCAGTCGTAGCCTATCCGGATCATACGCGTAAATCCAGCACGGGTGTGTTTTTTAAAGCACACCAACCTTGTCAATACTCATACCTGCGGCTACAGGGTCCCAATCGCCGATGGATCGATACCTTACATATTATATCGGGCAGTCAGAGGCGTACCTTCCAGAGTGAAGGGCTGCTTTGAATGAGCCGCTGAAGCAGCTCGCTCATTTGCGATTTCGCTGAGCGGTGTATTTCGCGAGGGCCACCGTGGACCTGGCATAATTATTCTTTGCGGCTCTTTAAAGCCAGCTATTTATTCGAAACGTGAATATGCAGATTCAATTAGAGGCCAGAGGACAAACGCAGGCAGTCGATGACATTCAAACACAGACATTTATTGTTCACTAGCAGAGTTGCACAGCAGTCAACGAAACGCATGCAGCGTTCAGCACAGCATGAATGGGGTAGGGGACTAAGACACGAAGCAAACCAAGACCTAGCCGCGTTGTCTATTTATTATTTCACGTCTACATTCAAACTAGCGGACCGGCCGCATCAACTTTCATACGAAAAAAACCCAGAAAGGCGAAAGGGCAGAACAGGGCACCCATAGGGCCTTTTGATGTTCGACGGAGACTGCTAGTGGACGCAAGAGCTTCGAGATGCAGCTGTGCTGGTTACCTGCCACCTCGTGGTGGACTCTCTGGGTGACCTCGTGTTTCAGCGGTAACGGCAGCTTCGGTTTGTCGAGGCCCCGCGTGCGCCGCTGGTGGATCGGGCCTAGCGACGACGCCTCAGAGGAACGAATGGCCTATGTCTTTTACGATTGAGCTCTTTAAAAGCCGCCGTCATCAGCGTTGCCTCGGACCTCTCGGGGCGCTGGCGACTTCTTTCGGCTGTGTCACCGACCAACAGTTCGTGCAGTCAGGTACGCGTTGCTTCGTGCGCTCCAACGACCCCCGGGACTGCCCTTACCACTGGAACTTGAACCATGGCGCTCTCCACCCCGACTCCATTTCGATCAGACAGACTGCAGGCAAAGCTACTCCTCTGCTTGCGTTCCAGCGTGCTTTTTATAGGGTCGGGGTGAGGTTGATCTTTACCTCTCACCCTTCACCCCCAGCTGGCTCACCCTTGGTAATTCGATTCTCGTCGAAAATCGTGCGTATTGATCCGATTGTCGCAAAAGCGGAGGAAAGCGGGACGGTAGAGATCACCCGGCCGTGGAAAGTGGACGTGCAGAAATCACACGGCCGTCGCCCAACGAGGGAGTTCCCCGTGTCTGTCGCAGAGAATGACTGATATCGTTGGATTGCGTGGCTGGAAAGATGGCGGCGCATGGAGATGAAGGTGAGGAGATGTTGTTCGTTTGTGGAGATTTCCTTGTTGAGGGGATGGTGAGGAGAATGTCGTGGTTGGCGCTGTGGTGGGATGGCATAGGTTGTGAGATGCGTGTTGGTTGTGGAAGTAGTGTTGTGGTTGCTGACATGCGGATTGTTCAAAAATAAAGATAGCAAAAGAAAATGGTGACTCAAAGATCATTCGCCCGGTTAAAGAAATAATTGTCCTTAGACATGGTGGGGAATTAATCTGATACAACTCATTATCGACATAACGATCTCTGGGAAACTGTATGGTGTCCTGTGAATTTCCCACAAACCGTAAAACAATTATATATAATATATATATGTATAATGTATATTATATATATATATATATATATATATATATTAATATTAAACTATATATATGATTCCAGCAAATCTGTGTGTGTGTGTGTGTGTGTGTTGTGTGTGTGTGGTGTGTGTCGTGGGTGTGTGTATGTGTGTGTGTCTTGTGTGTTGTGTTTGTGACGCTGTTTTCGACAACACCAGTCCGATCTAATTTGGAAACTTGCAGATATATTGCTGGGGACCTGTGATGTGCCTTTTCAAGTTTGATATTAATCGGACAAGTGGTTCCAAAGTTATGGCACCCCTTATTTACCAAACCAATTAACAAGACCGTTGATCGCGTGGGCCGTGGTCGAAGGGGAAGGAACTTAGCCGTTTCCCATTAGGGTTACAATTACGGACTTCCGGATTATGATGCCTTCGTGTATTCTATAATTCTCGATTTCTTATGCGGCATTTATATGTAAGGCACACTGCCCCAAGTTATGTCGATTTTCATATTAAGAACGGTGCATAAATTCTGGTAAATCAGGGAGTAGCCTGGTATGCTCCGAGCAGGAAGTAATATTTATTATTTTTTTTGCCGAAGGTTTTTTTTTTCCTCTTCTCTCTCTCTTGTGTTTTCATTGGAAAAGGCAAAATACGTGGCGCTAATTGAATAATTGGCCATTAAACCTAAATTGCGAATAATCTGTAACTGTGATATGCGAACTTCGGACATGAGGACTTAACTTCGGACCTTCCGGATAGTGGACGATCCTGTTTCTTTTCGTTTATCGACTTACTGTATTTTCTTGTTCGATTTCTGTACTTTTCGATTTTCCTTAAAACACATCCAGTCGTCGTTACGACAGCGAAGGAACAACGAAGCTGCGGTATGGCAGTGCAATGGAATTAACGAAGCACGAAAAGATTGCTCTCGTTGGCAGGACAACCCTGAACACGAGGCAAGGCGTCGTGCATAAGAAACGGGGATGAAGATACGACGCCTCTCGTTGGCAGACAGACATGAACGATGGCCCTAGGCGTCGGCATAAGAAACGGGATGAGATACGAAACTGCTCCTTGGCAGACAAACACTGGACGCGTGAACAACTGTGCCGGTGCAGAAGACGGATGAAGAGACGACACTGCTCGCTTAGCAGACAACATGAACGCGGAGCAAGGCAGTCGTTGCAAAGAAGAAACGGATGAAGAACGATGCTCGCCTTAGCAGACAACATTGAACGCGAGGCAACGGCGTCGTGCAAGACAGAAAACGGTATGAGAACGAAACTGCTCGTTGGCAGACACACTGGAACGGAGGCAAGGCGCCGTGAGAGAAAACGGGTACGGCAATGCCGTAGCGGGACGTGAGAGCGAAGGAACCCGCTGTGCAGGTTGTGTTTTCTGGCACGCGGTTTGAAATTTTTGTTTTTTGTTTGTTTCACGTATGGCTACGCAACGTACGGGGCACGGCACCTACGGGCAGTGCAGCTAGATATATAATTCCAGCCAATCTTGTGTGTGTGTCTGGATGTGTGTTGTAATGTGTGGTTGCGACGCCGTTTTTGCTCGACAATCATCTGTGACTCAAATTGAAACTTGCAGGAATATTTGCAGGGACCTAGCGGATGTGCCCTTTAAGCGTTTGATATTAACTCGGATATAGACGGTTCCAAGCTTACGGCCCTTTATCTGTACTAATGACAGGAAATCGTGTACGTCACGAACCTTTCTTTTATTTGTTTAATACGATGGTCCACATATTGACGCTGGGACCTGCATTTGGTGCTTTTCAAAGTCCTGATTATCATCTCTTCTTGAATACCGTTTCAGCTGCTCATGTTCCAAGTTTTTGCATTTATTGATACGGTTGGTACCTGATCATAATTGAAACAATGCCGAATCCATTTTTTTCTTTTGACGTTAGGCCCAATGCATCCACTACGGCTTGCCCGCCTAGTCTATTACATATTTCCATACAGGCCAATCATCTCGCTGTGCGTCTGCTTGTTGATTATGTGTTCTGTGTGCCCGCCGTGTTCTACGACAACCACTGTCGATTAATTGAAACTTGCCCAGGAATATTGCTGGGGGACTTTGAGGATGTGCGCTTAATCATGGTGATATTAGAGTTCGGACGAAAGCGGTTCCCAAAGTTTGACGGCCATTTATTTGTCAACCCCATGACAGTACAATATCGGTGCTATGCTCACGATGGACGTCAGCCAACTCTTATTCTTCTTTTCTTTTTTTCTACATCGTATGGCAACGCACGTACGGGCACGCACTTACGGCTGCGAGAGCGAAACGGACGGCTGTGTGGTTGTGCTGTTCTGGCACACGGTTTAAATTTTTTTTTCAATGAAGTACACGGTGCTATGACGGTAGATTGCGCAGAATCATCTTTTTTTTTTTGCAAGTACGGGCCAGTCACGGAACGGACATGCAGCTAGATCTAATAATATTTCTATATATATATATATATATTATATTACATAATATATAATATAGTAGCTATATATTCGTATAGAATTTGGGAATTCGATTGCAACACAATTCAGGTTCTTTAGTCAGTTATGTTACGATAAGTGTGTTTCCTAGTAGTTCACCTTCCATGTTTCATGGGCAGAATCGATTAGTGCGCTGCACAAAGATTCAATTTAATATAGGGCGCGATCATAAAAAATGGAGATGCCCACCCTTTGAACTGTTAGAGGTAGAAGAATGGTCTCCGTCCCGTGATTTTGACAGTCACAACAAACTACTCCCACCGTGATTGAGCTGGGGATGGGTCAGAGCGCATGAGTCACGCCGGGGCGGGGAGGGGCGTAAGAGAATAAAAAAGGATACTCTGCTTTGTTCGTGCTGGCTTTTCAGTGTAGCCTTGGCTTCATGCTTGGCTTGGGTTAGTCGAGGCCTTTTGAAGCTTTCTGCTTGGCGTGTGTTCCAGTGCTCGTCTGTTGAGCTTTTAGTAGTTTTGCTTCAGCTTGCTTTAGAGCTTTGGTCTGCGGTCGGAGTTCTTGGTTCGTAGTGTGAAGAGAGCTTTGTTCACGAAGAGAGTTGAGCTGGTTGCTCGGCTCGGAAGCTTGGTCCTCCGGCTTTGTTCATCTGAGAGAGTTGATTCATTGCTCGGCTCAGCTGCTGGGGCCTGGCTTCTTGCTCTGGTTTGTTGCTGAAGAGGCTTGCTCATTTTTCACGGATAGAGCAGTTGAGATCTGGTTGCTCTGCTGGCCTTCTTGGTTCGTCGTAGCTCTTTTCTAGCTTAGTTTCCGGCTTGGTACGACTATCGGCTCATCTTGGAGGTGCTTCTTCGAGATAGCGAGCGGTCATCGAACGGAAGGATCGGCGCCGTGTGAAGACGTTCAGATAGCGCGATGAGGCATTCGTGCTGGAGCTCGGAAGGGATCGGGCTCAAACAGCAGGATCAGCTCGCTCACACTGGAGCCCGGGTCGAACAGTTGAAGACCAACGACGGTGGAGAGGTTGATGATAGAATCTGTGTGTTCGTCATCTGTCTACGTTCAGGAGTCGTTATTAAAGGCATCAGCCACCATTTCTTGGGTGTGTGTGTGTGTGTGTGTGTGTCGTTGTTGGTGTGTGTGGTGTTGGGTTCGTGCACGTGTGTTCCGTGGGCACATCCACTAAGTAGGAAACTTTTAAGTGTCTTGTGTGCTATAATGATTGCGATTGCAGTGTCGATATAGCGTATAGTTTGCTCTACGTCTTCCCTAGTCCCCATTATTATTAATTGACATGGTAAATGTTTTCAGCTCATCGCGTCGATTCTTTCATTGACTGAGCATTTCGTGTGTTGGGAGTTGAAGAAGCCGGTTGTGTTTGCGTAAAAGGTGGGGAACATCGGCGGAACCGACGTTCTCAGTGCGAATTAAGCCGTCGAATCGCTCACGGAGACAGGCTGCTTAAGCGGCTTGTTGGGTAACGAGTTCTCTTCGAGGTGGAAATTACCGGTAGTTGGATCACGTGGTATTTAGTTAGAATTGAAGATGCAGCAATCCGCACCCTAACCCCCACCGGTGGCTTCTGGGACCTATTAATACAACAAGGATCCATCGGCCTCGGAAGGTGTGTCCGGCAATCTACTTGACGAAGGCGTGAGTGTGTCGATCATAATTCCGTTGTGATCACACACGTTCGCCGCTTATCCGATTAATATCAAACCTTGAAAAGGCACATCCTCAGGTCCCTGGCAATATTCCTGGCAAGTTTCAATTTGATCGGACCAGTGGTTGTCGAGAAACGGCGGTCGCAGACACACATACAGACACACATCCAGACACACACAGAGATTGCTGGAATTATATATACTAGTGCATGCCCGTAGGTGCGTGCCCGTACGTGCGTAGCCATACGTGCAAACAAA
>CM068956.1:27046793-27061492 GCA_035128595.1 Eptatretus atami | reverse complement strand
AGAAGTTGCGCACAGATTTCGATCACTTCTGTCAGTGGGACATTTGTGAATACACTGGCTATATCATATGAGCACATTTTGGAATTCTCGTTTGGGTGTGTGACGGACCGTATGGCATCGGCGAAGGTGAAGGAATCTGCAATTGGGGCATTCCATGTCAAGTGTACACACCCTCCCGACACTAATACCTCATTTTCTCCCCATATGTTGGTCATTTATTCACTTGGGTGAAAAAAACTCAAAATACCAACTTTTAGACCGGTGGGCCCATTTTAGGCCCCCCCCCCACAATTTGGGCACCCCCGGCTGCCCCACATCTTCCAGAGGCCATATAACAGGTTGTAGTGGTTATAATTGGCTGATCTTTTGTATCAAAATGCTCGTAAAAGCGAGATCTTTCGAATCGCGTAAAGTAAAATCACTCCGAAACAGTAATTCAAAAAGTTATAGTTTGGGGCGCCCTTTGACCTTGGCCCCTGCTCCCCAGCCAAACCGATGGTCCCGATTTTTACAGCGCGTGTGCTGGTATACAATTGCACCGAGTTGAAATGTCCCGGTGTCTACCATGTCTCTAGTGTCCCCCCCCCACGCGCCTCGAGTGACAGCCAATGACGGTCGTCCGGTAGATGGCAGTGCGTAACCTAGACGGAAATGGCGACAATTGACGGAAATACCCGAGTATTCATGGGCCGACAACTGACGGAAACAATTGACGGAAATACCCACAACTGACGGAAACATCCGAAGAGATAATAATAATAATTTGCCGGTTTCCGCATGAACTACACATTAGATTCACACAATACTGCCTTTTTTTCATGGAAATTTGTGAAACTAATGTGTTTTATATGTTTTGCAATGGAAATTTGTAAAACTAATGTCATGTGTTATATATGTGAAAACCATTGAATTTATTGCTTGACGGAAAAAAACAAGAAACCGCTCCCCTCTCATGTACGAACGAACGAAAGACGTCATTTCCGCCCACCATGGCATTTCGCGCCGAACGCTGAAAGCCAAGTTCTTCTTATGCCATCATTCTCTTTAATATTAGCCATAAACAAGTGTTTCGTCATGCATTAGTAGTTGAAATTTACTTACAACAAGATTTTTACATTTCAAATATTAAGTACGCTTTTAATTGTTTTTCAACTGAAAAAGCATAAATTGCATATTTTAACATTAGTGTCCATTTGCTTCACCACACGCGCTGTATTGAAGGATTTCACTTGTTTCGTGTGAGAATACCCCTTCATATATTCCAACACCTCAGCATAAATGAAAATGGGATCTCAATGGGTTCAAGTGTGCTGATGGTTTCATTGTTCGGGGACTCGGGTGCTGGACACACAATAACCACATACATAGCACAATATTTGAACACAAGATTTCCAATCCACTATATCAGTATATTGTACATAAATTTTCCACATGCACATGCAGGAACTGGAAGCGATACTAGTACGAGTAAGAGTTTTTCCTAGCATATTATAGTCAAGATTTTTTGCCAACTATTGTTTTATTTGACAGCTGTGTTCTTTTTACTGATTGTGTAGGTTCTACCTGTAGCAGTTTTTGGTTCTACGGAAAGAAGTATATCAGAAATGTCTAAAATGCAGTGATCTTCAATGTCAGGAAAAAGAAACTATTTGCGGGCCCGTTTGGATGAAGAAAATTCACTTTCACGTCATGAGTGTCCTGAAAGGCTTCCATGATGCAGGCAAGCCACCATTTTCCATCATAGTGCACTGTGACATAATCTGAGAGTTTCCCGTTTAAAGTTGGTGTAGATTTTGAAATAGCTGACTCGATACGGTGTTCCTCGCTAAGGCTGAATTCGTGACTTGAAGAGCAGTTTCAGAAATAGCGATGAAAGCATGAAGTTTTTAAGTTCCAGCTATGGTTTGGCCGTTTTAACCTTTCTTCCAGATTTCGTTCTTCCTCGTCATACGCCTCTTGGATCCCGTAACCAACTTCATTTCATTCAAACCATTTCAGCAAAGGCGAAAATATCTTTTGGAGAAATAATTTGACTGTCGTAAGGTCTACGCAGGCTCTCACGTGTTGCTTCTCGTTTGACTGTACCTCCCATGCCATCTGAAGGGCTTGCCATGACTTGTGCAAAAAAATGCCATTCTGCGTCAATACCATACTCTGATTTTTTTTTTGTATACTTGTCGAGGCTAGTATGAGAGCTAACACACAACGCACATCAAGGGGGGCATGAGACAGGAGGGAGGGAGTGGGAAGGACAAAATAGTGGGGAACATGGGAATAGAAGATGGATATTACGGGACTTTCAGGAAGGAAAGCAGGAAATTTGAAGGAGGTGGGCTTGGTGGATTATCGGGGTAGAAAAGATCGAGGATTTGGATGGGGGATGATAAGAGGTGGTGGTGAACAGCTGTTTTGAATGCCTGGAGGAAGAATGGGAATGAATAGAGTGAGGGAGTTTATTCCAAAGGCGGGAAAAAAGAGGAATGAAAGAGTGTAGGTGAGCAGTGATTCGTGATTTTGGTAGTTTTACCAGAAGGGGGTTTTGGCGGACCTTGAGCGCCCTGCAGAAATGTGGTGTGGACAAATCGCAGAGAGACCAGGGGGGGCGAGGCTGGAGAGGAGACGGTAGAAGACAGAAAGACCACCGACCAACCTGCGGTGATTGAGTGAGAGGCCCAAAGACTCAGCCTCATTGCGGGAGATGCCAATGATCCGAAATGCCTTGGTTTCTACAGCGTGAAGACGAGAAAGGTAGGAGGCAGGAGCACCAGCCTAGAGGGGAGAGCAGTATTCCATCAGGCTGCGGACAAAAGCTTTGTAAGTGGTTAGGAGCTCTAGGTGGGCCGAGGAAGGACTTTGCACGACGGAGGATTCCCAGTCCGCGATGGCTTTGGAGGCGAGGTTTGAAATGTGGCTTTCCCAGGAAAGGTCATGGCAGATAGTGAGACCCAGAAGCTTGAAAGAAAGGACTTCTTCCAGAGGATTGTTGAGAAAGTGGATGGGGGGGGTTTCTAAACGGTCTTTTCGAAGAGACATAGTGAGAGTGTGAGATTTGTCCGGATTGAAAGACATGTTCCACGTGTTGGACCAGTTTGTGATTTTATCCAGATCAGCAGTGAGCGAAGAAGCTGCTGCTTGCCGGTCTGAGGGATGACCGATGGTACGGCAAAGGGTGGAGTCATCAGCAAAGAGAAAAAGAGGATTTTCCAGAGAGTGACGACATAGGTTTATGAAGGCTTTGCAATTCTTATATTGGCCAGCGCAACCGTCTGAGAAATAGTAAGTTTTCTTTACATTTCCAAAGCTAGATTTCAAGTGTTCAATGAGCATTCTTTGAAAGAGGTGGACTGAGACAACGTCGTGGTATTGCATTCTGATATAATCGTGAACGAATCGTGGTTTAATATGCCATCGTCCGATTTGAAATAGTAAACCCAGGGGTGAATTGTCGCTGGAGAGAGTTCCAATGGAATCTTGGGCCGCATTCCTGTACGACAAACGAATAGTTCTCTGAGAAGTCTCCAATAATGACAAATTCTCCTTCACAGATTTCGTTTTTCTTATTTTTCAGAAACTGAGATTGGGCCTTGGCTGCACTATTATTACTGCTTATTATTACTATTACTGCAATAGTTCACATAACCATCTGGTGAGTTCATGCTGTGCAGAGCCAGTCATTGAAAGGATCGGCTGCAGAGAAACACTATCTTTATGAGTCTTTGGCAGACCATACATCCGAGGTCTTTGCGATCTAACAGGTTTAATTGTGTCGTAAACTTCCTGAGGGAGGTCTCCTCGTTTGCAGAGTTGCAAGTCTTTTTGCCATTTGTTTCTACAAACAAGATGTGTGGTCCCGTTCAGTTGTATTTCCCAGGTGTTGGAACTTAGACACATTGCTCAAAATCACAGCCAAGCTGCTCAAAATCACAGACCAGGCTTTCACGCTGCATATGAAAATCAGATAAATTGTTTGGAGGCCACATTCATGAGGTCAACCAATCCCATTCTTTGTGGACAGAAATAATTTGTCTGAACTTTATGTCTATTTTGACTATGATTGCTTGACTGTGTGACAACTGTACCACAATCAACATTGAGTCATCATGAAAACCACCCCCCCTGCCCGCCCCCCAACCCGCCAACAATCCCTCAGCTAATTAGCATTATGTTTCTGTCAGTACTTTGATGATTCATCTCCGCCTTATCATTATTCATGATGTTCTATGGTTCCACCAATCAGGTAATCCCATCCTTTCTTTCTCTAAACCAATCAATGTTGAGGACATTACATTGTAACATTATAAATGAGAGTTTAGTGCTTCTTCTTCAGCTGCTTGCGGTTTTATCCTGAGATGTGCAAGTCAAAAAGCTTTGATAATGTGTATTTTATTGAAATGCATGTTTAAATTTTGGTGTACAAATTGAATGTTTGTTTAAATAGACACGTGTAAGAAGATGGTTGTGTGTGTGTGTGTGTGTATATATAAATATGTATGTATGTATATATATATATATGTATGTATATATATATATTGTTTCGGCTGTGGAAATTCGCAGAACACCATAAAGGTCCGTAGTTCAGTTGGATCGATAAGTCTGTGCTCAGTTAGATTTCCCCACCGTTGTTTAATGTGAATTATTCGTGTCACAGGGCTGTGATCCTTTGAGGTAGGTTTTTCTTTTTCTATCGTTATTTTGAACCAACCACATCTCCACCACCATTACAACAACCAACATCGCTCCCCTTAACCACAACTCCACAACCACGATCGCCAACCACCTAACCACCTTCGCCGCTACGCCAGTTATCAATTCCCTTCTTCCCCACGGACACATTCCAACCATCTCTCCGCATTCAGTCAATAAACGCGAGCAAAGGAAGGAACTTGAGGGCGCGCGGATTTTTCCCGCCTAATATTCCCGCCTGTTTCTCCGCACTTGGTGTGGGGGGAGGGCGAGGCAGATCGTTCGCCATTGGTCAGTTCGTGGAATGAGGCGCTGGGAACGGAGGCACGCCCTTTTCGAGAAGTTTCTCGAAGAAGCTCGAGGGGAGGCGGAGCCGAAAACGGGGAGGAGCGAAGCGCTGAGCCCAGGAGATATAAGGCGGACAAGACGCGAGCTTCGCGCGGGGGTCTTTGTCTTTTGTCTTGGTCTTTTTTTCTTTCAAGCTCGTGTGGATGCGGGCTTTGGTGGTTTCGCCTTCTGGGGCGGACATCGAAGAGGTGCTGCCTTTCCCTCTGGGCACAAAGTCGCGAGGGTTGTGCGTGGAGGACCAGCTCTGCCGCGCAGTCGGGAGGAGAGTGCCGGAGAGAGCTCGCCGACCGTCGCACCACGAGGGTGCGGTAACCGCGTTGGTCTCGTGTGACCCATTCGGTCAGCAAGTCCCACGCCATAAAGCCCACGGGCCCAGTCTGACCCCCTGTCTGTGGGGGTCTTTTCTCTTTTTGTGTGAATGATGTGGCGCCTGTCCATAAGCAAAACTGCTTAAGTGCCTGTAAATGAGTATTGCTTTTTTCGGTCGTAGTGCTTTCCCTTTGCATACGTCACGTGATTGCTTTTGTTTGCCTGTATATTGCATGATTGCCTTGCATCATTGTATACATGTTTAATTATAAATAAATGTGCTTGGTTCAAATGTACCCCGTTCGTCGCGTCCTCCTTTCACCACATTGAAATGCCATCTCGCATCGCGGAATAAATAGTTGGGTTTTAAATACCCGTTAAATAGAATCGGATCCGGCGAGGTCGGGCGATAATACCCGCTCGGTTATCACTGCAGAACGGAACGGACCGCGTAAGCGGTTCGTGTCCAAGCCGACCTGCGCGAGGTACGGTCTCCCGGTTAGCTATCCGCGCGGGTACTTAGGTATATCGAGATTCGGCGATTGACCCTATCGCGCGGGTAGAAAATTGGCTAGGCCGTGGTGGGTTGAAGACCCACCCGTGACAGGGTTCCGGTGTTGCTCCGGAAGGTCACGACTGAATTGTCTGTCCGGCGGGTGAGCTGCTACTATTAGTGGAAAGCGGCAGTTCGCACGCCGGTGGGGCAAATTCGTGACAATATGTATGTATGTATATGTATATAAATGTATGTATATTATATATTGTGAGAAAAACCATGTTCTCACCAAATTTAGTGTCCCACCCACAACGTCAGGCTCCCAGGGATTGGTGGCTGTTCGGCACGTGGTGGGGGACCGAGGAGAGCTGCGGGCGCCATTGTGAGGAGCAGAGTGGCTCTAAGATCGCGGGTGGAAAATATATCGCGCGCTCCGAATCGCATGTTTGAATGCGATTTTCAAGTGGTTTTTTTAAAAGACTCTCGACAGCCCAGTCGCGCTGATCGTTGATAGCTCCGACTAAAGGATTGAGTTAATCCGAAGACTGATCGTTATTCCCGGATATCGTGAGCGGAGCTGTGAGTTGTGCAGTTTGTTTTGGAACTTTATTGTTGCCAGAGTTCTGGCAGATTTTGTGCTGTGTATTCATTTGTTACCAGCCTTTTGGAGACCGAGCCAATAAAAGATCGTGCCTACCTAGAGGTCGATCTGAAACACAGTGGAAAGTGCTTTGTGTTCTTTGTCCACACGTGGACTGCTTGAAACTCGGACATTAACATCAGTATTTCGTGCTGGAAGATATTAAACAGGCGGGATCACGCCAATATATATATATGTATGTATGTACATAAATACATATGCATGTATATATATAATATATATGTATGTATGTATGTACTGTATATATAAATATATATATGTATGTATATATTGTTACGGCTGTGGAAATTCGCAATACACATAAAGGGTCCTTAGATCAGTTATGACGCTAAGTTTATGTGCAGATAGTTCCCCACCGTTGTTTAAAGGGAATTATTCGTGTTCACCGGGCTGCGACCCTTTGAGATACCCGTTTTTTCTTTCTATTGTTATTTTGAACAAACCTCCACGCAAGCAACAAGCCGTGTTGAAAACCGTCGAACGAAAAAGGGAACCAAAAGAGTTCCGATGGGCACGCGGATTTTTCCGCCTGTTTTCCGAGGAGTGTGACGGAGGCAGGGGGGGGCAGCTCGCCGCCGATTGGTGGATGAACAGCGTGAGGCGGTCGGGTGTGGAACGCCCCTTTTCGGGAACCTTCTCGAAGGGAGGTGGAGCTGAAAACGGGGAGGAGCGAGGGCGGAGCCCCGCGCTATATAAGGCAGACGCGCGCGAGGTCCAGGAGCTCTCTCTGTCGGGGTCGAGTGCTCCTCTCTCTTGGTGGGCAGGGTCGAGCTCGCTCACTCTCTCTCTCTGGTCCATGAGCTCTCTGTCTGGGTCGTCGACGCCGTCTCTCTCTGGTCCTGAAGCCCCTTCTGCCCTTCAGTCTTTCTTGTTTGGTCGTGGGTCGTGAAAGCACCAGCAGCAACGCCGGAGAGAGCTCGCTGACCACGCCAGGGGCGAGGTCAGGCGCGGCTACGCAAGGCCGTGTGGAGTCGCCGTCGCGACCTGCCCACCGTCGCGCGCACGAGGGCGCGGGTAAGACCCTCCGGTCTCACGGACCCGTTCGGTCCTCCAGGCCCGTGCATAAAGGTTTACGAACCCGTCTACCTCCCTGCCTATGGGGAGGTTTTTCTTTGCTTTTGTATGACTGTTGTGGCGCTGTGTCCGATAAGTAGACTGTGTAAGTGACTGTACATTGCTCATATTCGGTGGTAACGCTTTCTATTTGTTTCTTGTACATTGCATGACTGCCTTGCTTCTGAATACGTGTGTGTTATAATAAATGTCCTTGTGTTAAATGTATCCCGTTCATCGTCTTTTTCCCTTTTGAAAGTGCCATCTTGAATCGCGGACTAAATTAGTAGTGGTTTTTAAAACCCGGGTAAAGAAGAGAATCTGATCCGTCGAGGTCGGCAATAACACCGCTGAAAGTGCCATCTTGAATCGCGGACTAAATTAGTAGTGGTTTGAAAACCCGGGTAAAGAAGAGAATCTGATCCGTCGAGGTCGGCAATAACACCGCTCGGTTATCACTGTAGCACGGAACGGACCGCTTAAGCGGTTCGTGTCCTAGGCCGACCTGCGGCGAGGTACGATCGCCGGTCGACTACTCGCGCAGGTACTTAGGTAGGTCAAATTTGGCGAGCAACCCTATCCTGCGCGGGTGGGAAATGGCACGATCGTGGTGAGGTTAAACCCCCACCCGTGACTGGCTCTCGCGGTAGTTCCCGGAGGGTCACGACTGAATTGTCCATCGGTAGGCGACGCGGTTGCGATTGAGTTACGCAATCGCTCGCACGCCAGGCGGGCCAGAATTCGTAACAATATATATATATATTGTATATGTATGTGTGTGTATATTATATATATAATATATTATATATATATATATATATATATATATATATATATATTGTTAAGGATTCAGCGGTGGCGGGATTCGAATGCCACCCAAGTCTGCTCCAATCCGTAGCCAGTTTGGGTTTTCGCACCCTCCTCTCGACGCCAAATGTTGAATATTCGGCGTCACTTAACCACCGCCGTCTCCGGGGTTATAACGCCGTTGTTCGGCACAGGCCTCGGGTCACGCGCCTCGAATCGCGATACCAACGTACACCTGGACCTTACCAGTTGGGGAATAGACCCCGGTTACAGACTGGTTTTGTCAGAGACCGAGCGAATTCTGCCAGTCTGTAACCATTTTGGTTTTTATATCCAAATCGAACGGATCATTCCTCGGCGCGGCACGAATTAATTCAAAGCGGCAACTTCATACGAATCAGCCAGATTTATTGGGACACATCGGGGAACACGACACGAGCAAGCATTCACGACAATGTTATAATCAATCTATAACCCGTTCTAACTAGGGAGCTACGGGTTTCAAAGGGGACCCTAACGAGATAAACCTTAGACAACATGCAGACAAGACACGGACAGCATGCAGACAAGACACAGAGTATTGGTGATGCTTCATGGAGAGAGGGAAAGTGTCAAAAGGCCTGAATGTGGCTCGTGACTAGCCGATGTCTACGGATTCGAGCGCCCAAGCTCAAACACACCGCGTGGCAAAATGCGGCGTCCTTTTCTTCTCAAGGCACCGCTTGCGCACGCAGCCTCAGCGTGTCTGACCCGCGTAATGTCGACGGCACAAGACCGTCAGATCGATGGTGGGTTTCAGCTGGTTTCTCACAAGGTCCAGTATACAGTCCAGGCCTGGCCAGTCCACCAGACAAGGCCAAACGAGGTGTTGGGCTCCGCAGGCTGGGTCCGTGGCGAGAGGCACCGCTGGCCAAAACCACTCCTCCACAAAGTCGATCGCCCGACTCGACGTGCAGGCGGCTCTCCCACTGCCAAAATGGCAGACTCGACGCGCAGGCAGTTTCTCTTACTGCCAAAAATGGCAGACTCGGCGTGCTCAGTTTCCCTCTCGCCTCTCGGCCGACTGCAGTTTCACTTCTCCTTTCCGCGGCGCTCGTTGCCTCTCTGTTTCACTTCCTCTTTCTCGGCGCTCGTCGCCTCTCAGTTTCACTTCCTCTTTCTCGGCCGATGGCAGACTCGACCCTCAGGTTCAGGCTGTTCCTGTCTTACAGATCGCCGACACACGCACTGCGAGTTTCTCCTCCAGCCAATGGCAGACAGACCTCTTGCAGTACCTCCTTCTGCCGATCTTTCGGCTCGCTCTTCACGAAAAACCGATCGCGCCACCTCGGCGCTCAGTTTCACCACCGCCTTTCCGGCGCTCCTGCAGTTTCATTTCTCCTTTCCCGGCAACTCCCCCTCTCAGAGCGTTGGGCGGAGTGTATTGTCCGGAGAGGGAAGGAAGAAGAACCTCTCGGTCCACCACCAATGTACGAACAATGAACAGCCTCTTACACCTCCGACACACATGTAACGTCCATTTACCGAACAACTGGCGAAACATGCATTTAATGGGGATCTGGGCTAATCCTATATTTAATAACACACTAAGGGCCATTTCCGCAACAATATATATGTATATATGTATATATATATATATATATATATATATATATATATATCTGTGTATGTATATAGAACCTGCCAAGAACACTAAAACTGTCACAACTGGATGAGGGTCAGGGCATCGATGCAGCATTCCGGGTTCACAAAGCCAAATGGCATGACTCCTGCAGACTGCATTATAACAAAACAAGACTTCAGAGGGCTGAGAAGAGGAATACACACCACGATGATGACCCAGAAACCCACAAGTTCACCCGTCAGAGCATTGAACGTGAAACTATTCAACAGAGACATGCTTCTTCTGTGGCAAATCTGCAGTAAGAGATGCTTTGCGTAATGCATCAACATTTGAACTTGACATTCATGTGAGGCAATGTGCCCTCAAACTGCAGGACAACACTCCTCTCCAAACTCAGTGTTGGAGATCTCATTGCCCAAGAGGCTAAGTACCATGCTCAGTGTCTTGCCTCTCTGTACAATAAAGCGAGCGACACAAAGGCACAATAATCTAATGTAGGCACTGTTAACCATGGAATTGCATTCGCTGGACTTGTTGCCTATATTGAGGAAGTGCGCATGGACAATATGGTTGCACCAGTGTTCAAGCTAACAGATTGCTCTCTGACCGCACTAGCAGCCTTGAATCAGCCAATCAGGCACGCAATCAGCTGTTACCCAGAAAGGTGGAGACATTGAAGGACTCCCTCCAACACAAGCAGCAATGATTCAGCACACAAAAGAGGCTGCCTACCAAACTGGTCACTGCTGGGGATAGATGATGGTTGCAGTCCAGAACTCCCATCCCAGGTGACTAGAGGTGGAAGAAGAAGGACACAGGTGGATGGGAGTTCACTGGACCACACTGCAGAAGCGACCCAGGCCTGTCGAGAACTCATACGCTGTGGATGCAAAAAGGGGTGCAGAGGACAGTGCAAATGTGTCAAGGCAGCACTTCAGTGCACTGCCCTTTGCCACTGTGGTGGACTGTGTTCTCGAAACTAACATTACATTTCATTGAAAACCTGTAATATTACATAGAAGGCCTTACCTGGTTAATAATGGAGGACTGTCGTAGACTTGCCCTCACACTAACATGTCAAAACAACAATGGGACATGCACTATTGATTTGGAAATACAGCATAATCTCATGAACTGTGTGCTCATATAAATAAATTAACAATATTATAAAGGTAACATTGCGAAGACTGCATTGTACTCTCATGAATATGTCACAGTTTCAAAACATGTACAATGTACATGTATAACTCCAATATTAAATGCGTTTATAATTTACGATTATTTATTTCCCTGAAAGCGAGATATATGTATTTAGGTAGTTGTTAGAGTAGTTATAGCATGTTGTAAATAGTACCACTACATTCCTCATCCTTGAAAATGTACGATTAGCCACCAGAATCAATATCCTAGGTAGTCTAGAACCTGAGCTACTGGTAAAATAACAACCGTGGTGCCCATTTTGGAAAATGGCCGCCATTTTGGCCACAGGACAATTCTGCGAAGATATAGCTAAATATCTTCCTTAGGGCATGCTCGAACAGTGTGCAACGTCATGCTTGTGTCATCAAAGGCACAATCCATTCCCATATCTGCCGGACTAGATAATGATGTTTGATAAATATTTCTTCACTTTTCACTTGTAAACATGAATTATTACCATGAAATAGCCCTGTATCGGTTGTGCCAAATTATCAAACACAAGAAGTGTTTATGAAATTGTAAGATTATTACATGGACAATGTTACACACAGGCTTAAAGTTTTGCCGACTCGATCCACTCAAAGGCAGCTGTGCAGGCTCTCTAAAATGCTTCTTCTTCAACAGCAGCAGCCCGAATTGTGAGGTGTTCAACTACAGTGGTTGTGGAGGCAACGACAACAATTTTGGCAATGCTGCTCCTGCAGTCGTCTCTGCGGACAAGGTGAGACAGTGCCTGTCTGCTTTATATGGACCTCTCATTTCGCTCCTTGTTTGTTAACCTCCACCACGAGGTGTTAGAGGTTATGTTTTCACCTGTCTGTCTGTTTATTTGTCTGTTAACAAAAAATAAAAAATGACCGTTTTTACAGCCATTTTTCCTGCTGTGCAGGGGTTGGCTTTTTTCTTGAGGCAATGTTTTTATGGCCGGATGCCCTTCCTGACGCCAACCCTGGTCGCCTCTTACGACACACAGGGATATGGTACGCCTATTCTAACTGGGGCATACACCGGGACCAGTACACTGGTACTCATTTCGCCGACCTCGGAAGTATGACAGGCTGAGTCAACCCCCTGGTGTTAATTCAGCAGCCAACGGGGCTTGAACTCAGGACCCTAGGATCCCAATCTGCCACCCTATCCACTAAGCAACACCAGGCTTGTCTGTTAAGGCGCTGTCACACCATGACGATTTAGCCAGAGTATGCTGACTTATGAAAAATTTGTCTAAAACGCTGGCACACGTCGAATACATTATGGGTAAGTTTTGTATACGTTAAGAGCACGCTGAAAAACACTGGCTTTCATCGTTGTACTTTGCGGTTGTCCTCAAATTTTAGCATGCTTGAAATTTTACGACGTATGCCAGCGTATGACTCACACGTTCCGCTACGCTGGCCATAAGTTGTAGGCACGTTATGCGATCGTTGACACACATCGACACACATTTCTTATAAGTTACTCATAAGTCGAAACACGTCGAGGTAATGTTTAGCGTACCCGAAACTTATTTATAACCTATGAGTAACGGTGTGTAGGCACGTTACATGATCGTTGCACACACGTCGAGGCACGTTATGCGATCGTTGACACACGTCGAGGCACGTTACTTGTAAGTTATCATAAGTCGAAACACGTGAGGTAATGCTTAGCGTACCCAAAACTTATTTCTAACCTATGAGTAACGTGTTATAGGCACGTTATGCGATCGTTGCAACACGTCAAGGCCGTTACTTGTAAGTTACTCATAAGTCGAAACGTCGAGGTAATGCTTAGCGTACCCAAAACTTATTTCTAACTATGAGTAACGTGCTTTGAACCTATGTGTAACGTACCTCCAACGCATATTGACGTATGTAGACGTATTTGATTGACGTCTTCCGGACGACCACAGAACTTACTGAACGTGTTTCTAATTTACAGCTACCGTATAATGGCGTATTGGGAGCGTTTAAAAAAAAACAACAATAACTTCCGATATTTCGTCACGTGCCGTTACGTCACGTAAGATTGCCTCTTCAGTTTGCTCATGTCTTATTCTTAGTTCCTCCTCTGTGAATATTTTCTGTTTGAGGATATTGTCACGTCGACGTCGAAACTTAAAAACAAATGTCCGAATATATTTTAAATTCGTGATAGACTAAAGAAAAAAACAAAACACTTCAGATATTTCATCACGTGCCTTTACGGAGCAAGAAGAAAAAAAATGTGCCTTGACGGAGAAAATAAGTTTTGGGTATGCTAAACTTTACCTCGACGTGTTTCGACTTATGAGTAACTTATGAGTAACTTACAAGGAACTTGTGTCGACGTGTGTCAACGATGCATATCGTGCCTACAATTATTCCCAGCATAGCGGAACGTGTGAGTCATACGGCGAGTACGTCGTAAAATTTTCAGCATGCTTGAAATTTCACGACGTACGAGACGTACCACGAAATATGACAGCATACTTCATCGTTTTTCAGCGTGCTCTTAACGTATACATAACTTACCCATAACGTATTCGACGTGTGCCAGCTTGGTTCGGCAAATTTTCATATGTCGGCATACGCTGGCTAAATCGTCAAGGTGTGACTGCGTGGTTGACACTTTCAATTTTAGGCGGTTATGATTTAAATCGGCGTGCGGCAGGTTTTTAACAGGCTACGCCACGAGTTCGTCGGTGATACGTGCAGCGCGCTATGCCTAAGTTAAACTATCGTTGGCGTAGGTTGTGAACGCGACAACAGGCAAGCATTCGTTGGTATAAGTTATCTATAGACAACGAAACGTTCTGTGCCCGTTACTAATATGTTATGCATACGACCAACACGTTATGAATACGACCAAAAACGAAAACATTTAAAAACATCAAAACTTCAGCGTACGCAACGTTTTACATACATTTTTATACGTTGCCATTGCTGGCTAAATCGTCAAGGTGTGACAGCGCCTTTAACAGGATATCTCAAAAAGTTATGGATGAATTCGGATGAATTTTGGTGGACAGGTTGGGTGTGTGACGAGGAAGAATTAATTTGATTTTGGTGAAGATGTGGATCCGGATATGAATACGAGTTGTTGTTTTTTAAAATTTCTAAAGTGATTCTTCACCATTGAGAGAAAAACAATATATAGCATATTTCAAAAAGTTGTGGATGAGTTGTAACTGTTCGTCACTCCCGACAGAAGGATATTTGGAGAGAAGCATAGACATCGCCACTCATTGCCATCCCTTTGTGTCCTGGCATCCTCGTCGACATCGCTCCTTCAGCCCACTTCATACTGTGCCACACCAGCCCGAGCCTGCTACAACTCCAGCCCAAGACCAGCTTGTACCTGCTACATCCTCACATTATACACATGGTCTGTTTGAATCTTGTATTTTGGCCTTAGCGGGCGTATATTTTATCTTCCTTTTTTTTTTGGTGCCGCGATACTATAGCCATTAATTTAGAAGTGTGTTGTGTGTGTGTGTGTGTGTGTGGTGTGTGTGTGTGTTGTGTGTGTGTGTGGTTGCTGTGTGTTGATCTCCTTCT
>CM068956.1:27008995-27019709 GCA_035128595.1 Eptatretus atami | reverse complement strand
TTGAGCCATTTAACTTGAAGCTGGCCTCATCACTCCAAACAATTTTGGATGGAAATGCTGCATCTTCTTCACATTTGGCCAGGTACCACTCACAAAATTCAGCTCTCCGGTCAGGATCGTCTTCATTTAGAGCGTGGATTAATTTTTGGAATGTAACTTTTCCAATTAATTCGCTTCAAAATGCGATGGGCGCTTGATTTTTGGATTCCTGTCCCCAGAGAGAGTTATGAATACTTGTGGCTAAGTTTCATCAAAATTTTGTTGGTTTCAGCATAATGCTAGGTTTACAAACGACTGACTGACTCACGGACTCACTCATCTATGGATCACGTTAATCGCATCATTGTCACCGGGTACAAAGTCTCATTTGGCTAAAAATGGAAGCATAATCATAGTGCCCAAGATCCCAAGGTAATCAATCTTATCTCCGATGCACTAATTTTACTATTATTTATTATTATTCTTGTTTGTTATTAATTATAACTCTCGCTGAGATATCTGTGTCTTCGCCGGGTAAACCTTTATTACCCTCACCGAAGAGGAGAGGTATTACACTTGTGTCTGTTTGTTTCGTCCGACAAAACTTTAGGTTTTTCTCTGCAACTAGTGGGGCAAGTACTAGCTAAAGGCCCAGCACACCTTGAGCTTTTAGCCCAATGGCAAACGTATTAAAAATGTAATGTAAACGTGGCTTACGACTTGAACTTTGATGTTTTTTTAAGATCGAACGTATTCATAACGAACTTCGGTCTTATGCAATGTATAGTAACGGACACAGAAACGTTTCGTTGTGTTATAGATAACTTATTACCAACGAATGACTGAACCTGTGTCGGCCTTAACACCTATGCCCAACGGATAGTCTAACTTATGCAAGCGCGCGTGCCAGCTCGCCACGTGAACTGCAGTAGGTTATGAAAAGGCTGCCCGCACAACGATTCAAATCATAGACGCGCAGAAATGGAAGCTTCAACATCCAGTCACAGCTGGCGATCTTGCCAGCGTATGCCGACCTTCTGAAAAATTGGTCTAAACACGCTTGGCGCACGTCAAATACGAGTATGGGTAAGTTTGGTCTATGCGTAATAGACACGCTCAAAGTAGCTTCAACGTCGTATTAAAATGGAGTAGGTTTAAATTTAAACGTTGAACATTTTAACGACGTACTTGCCGTATTGACACACGCCTCCGCATGCGATAAGGAATAAGTTGTACGCACGATAATGCGATCGTTGAACACATCGACCACGTTACTTGAAAGTACTCATAATTCGAAAACACGTCAAGTAAATGGTTAGCGTAGTTGTTCCCAACTCCGGTTTTTTTTTTTCTTCGGTATGAACGTGTTCAGTGCACATGCGGTATGATTTTAAATATCCGTTGAGCGCAGTCTATCTAATTATATATAATTACAACCGCACAGAAATCCGAGTGTCCAAAAATATTTCATATTTTTGTTCCAATTGACAACTAATGGCACTCAGGGAGACGCATACTCCGCCACGTAATGCAACTGATCCACAGAGAGCATATCGGTCCAATACATCTTTTATAACAATCATGCCTCTATCGGTTTTTGCCCGCTCTCTCAATGGCTGAAAATACTTGAGAATTAAAATTGGGATCTTCACCAAATCTAATCAATTCCTCCTTGCCACCACACCCAACATGTCTACAAAGCTTTTGTCTGGAACTCCGTCCACTAACTTTTTTGAATATCCTGCTATATATCGTTTATGCCCTATCATCTTCAATGGTGGAGAATCAGCCTTAATTTCAAATCCAGAGCCAGATCTCCGATTCTCACCGATAATTGATCATTCCTTTGTCACACACCAACGTGTTCCACCAAGTTCGTCGAATCGTCCAACAACTTTTGAGAACTAATCGTGCTATATATCGTTTTTTGGCCCATGCTCACAAATGGTGAAGAATCACTGAAAAAAAATTATAGATCCGGATCAGGATCTTCACCAAATCTAATCAGTTTCATCCATTGTCACACACCAGCCTGCCCCAAAATTTCATCTGGGTCCTCCAGCAACTTTTTGAGCATATCTTGCCACAAACAAACAAAACAAGAAGACTTCTGCAGAGCACAATACTTGCAAAATCCATCAAACAAATATTGACCTAAAATAATTGGTGTTGAATTGCAATGACCAAATATGCAACTTACTTTTCAACATTTCATTCATAATCGGATAGAAAATTTGACAAATTTTAGAAAAGCACGGCTATTGTTATCTTTTGGTCGATGTTGACCTCAAAAATAATTGTTAGTTGAATTCAGTTACCTAAATATAAACCTTCTTCAATTTCAAGTCAATGGTTTGAAAAATCTGAAATGATTTAGAAATCCACCTTAGTTGTGACCTGCCTATGATGAACCGTCTGGTCCATGTTGACATCAAAAATAATTTTGCTGATTGAATTAATGACCTGAAATAATAATCCTCTTCAAATTCAAGTCGATTTGTCGGATAAAATATTAGTATTTTTAGTAACACACCAACCGTAGTTGTAACCTTTGGCCTTGTTGACATTTGACCTCAAAAAACCAATAGGCTTCTGTCTTATGAAAAAAAAACTCTACCCTAGTGGTGAAGTTTGTGAAGATCGGTTTAAAATTTAGACCTGTAGTCACAACCGACAGACAGACAAAACAGCACAGAATATACAAAATCGACGAAGCATATATATACTCTGGAAAATCAAGATTTGCAAGTCTAACAAACGAACAGAAAAGGGGAAACCTACTCCTTTCACCCTCGGTGGCGGAGGTAAACTGACTTGGGTCTCCACTGAAGAACGTCCTGGTAACAATATTCGAGTTTTCTTTCATTACAATGTATAAAAACGTCCTTTGGGTTTACCTACCTGCTGCCACTGAATAGACAGGCTTGCACTGCAATCATGTGTGGAATGCGAGCTCTATAATTTAAGGCAATCACCACTTGAAGTTTTGTCCTTGGGGTCGGTGATAGGTCATACCGAAGCAGACTCTGACGGAAATTGAATTCACCAAGAAGTCAAAAGCGCAAGCCGTGGTCTCATTGTGATCGGTATCAAAATCATGCTTGCTCTCCCTTTGTTTTGCTCTTCCGAATGATGAATTTAGGCATTAAGGCAGCAATTTTGATGATTACTTGAGTTCCGTTGCAAAGCTTTGTGGGTCAAGGTGCATAAGAACATCACTGCAGTCCCTATTTTTCATAAGGAGATGGTGAGGTGGCCATGCTGAAGAGTCCAGCTATTTTTTCAGGACACTGCTGTGGATAAGCTAATTGGCCTTCATCGTCATCCATGGCTTTCCTTCACTGGATTGGTAAGAATTGCCTCCACTGTGAAGCTTTTGTATAATTCCCAAGATATGTGTTTTTCGCTGATTCAATTGTTTTGAGAAAAGGATGCATGCTCACACACGACTACATGTCTTTGTAGTGTTGCACTACACCCTCGACTACAGATCTTTTGGCTGAAGATTCATGGCCCTAATTTCTGTGGAGTATTGATGAAATCCGTCACTAACTGAGGCACCTCCATCCCCAATCCTCAACAGCAGCTTTTGCAAACTTGAGCCTGCATCGTGATCACCTTGGCGAAGGAAAGATCAATGTTTTGTTGTCAGATTCGAGAGTTTTAATATGCTTCGAAGATGTGGAAAGATTTGAGGCAAGCGTGATCTCAATTGCTTTCATGCCACCATGCACAAATAAAGAAAGTTGGCGAGAAATCTGACAAACACCAACAAATCTCACCCATGAGGTCCACTGTTTCTTGAGAATGTGTCTTTCGCATTCAGTTGAGAGCTTCAACTGCCAGTCATGTGACATTGTAGCTTCCATCATCAGAATATTACTTTATACTCAATGAGGAGGGATGCTTAAAGCCACCACATTTTTGGCAACAAATTGGCTTGTGGCTTGTCAGTTTGACGTGGATCTTAAATGTAAAATAGCTGTTCATCTGCCTTTAAAGCTGGCGCAGCAAATCCACTGCTCGAGCGCAATGTGCAATGGACCACTGCAACGAACGAACTTTGCAGAATGAGGTTATGAGAAATTCTTCCCTTTGCCTCTGGAGCCATCTCTGAAGATCAATCCTTCCTACCCCAAATAATGTGACATCACCTGTTGTGACAACCATTTTGGTTGTCTAAGTTGTGGCTCTTTTATTCACTGATTAAGAAGCTGCGGACCTCAGTTAAAAAACTTCTCTCAGACAATTTATCTCACTAATCTGTTGTCATCTGCATGCACTGCGATCGGGCATCCACAACCCATCAGCGTTGGCTCCGTTAGTCCAAGTGTCTGATACATGCAAGTGCCACAATTGAAGATGTGGTTATTGTAAGCACATGCCTGCCCTGAACAGAATTTCTGTCGCTGAGTTTCCCTATGACAATGATTCATATCTTCTCTCTGTCTCTGTCTCCCATCTCTTACTCTTCTCTAGTCTTCGTGTCCTTTCTGCTCTGTTGGTTTGTCTTTGCCCTCGTCCTGCTCTTCTCTCCTCCATCTCCTCTCCTACTCTCTACTCTCCTCTCTCTACTCTCACTCTCCTATATCAGGCGTCGGCAACCAAACCAGCGCGGGCACTGGCCACCGGCGCACCTCGTGGCCTGCACCCCCCTCCCAACCCGAAAAATATACAAACACACCTAAAACAATGAGTAAAATGTATATGTAATTGAACTTAAGACTTGCATAATACAATGTGAATCATAATTGAGGTGGATGATTCTTTGCAGACAGAGAGTCAATGTCCGGTTGATGAGGAGACGGCCAGGAGGAGGACGCATGAAGTGAGCGCTGTAAGCTGTCTCTCGTCCTTGTCTTGTCAGTTCATCGACTGAACGTTGCTGCGAGTATGTGGACTACGAACCAATGAAGCTAGCGCAGGCCTCCCTAACAAGAGCGGAAAGCACGGAGGCTGAGAGCGAGTGCAACTTATTTGGCGACCAAAGAGCAAACTTTGCGCGGCTGCTCTCTGACACTGGGTCAATGACTCCAGCTGAGGTCGTTCACCACATCCACAGAATCCACATCAAACGGGAGCGGAGAATAGCTTGAACCTCTTTCTCACAGGCTGCACATACTTTGAGCAATCTCTCGAACATCGCCTCGCAGCTCAGACGGCAGCGGCGTACGCGAGCGGCAGCAGCGGGGGTCGGCGCAAGCTAGGCCAATCGGGGAAGTGGTGGATTTTGTTCTGTTGACGCTGTCTCCCACAGCGAGTTTGCATTTCGAATGCCTTCACGAAGGCGAGAGTGTCAGGTACCAACTATCTTTTACCCTGAGATTGTTCAGCTCTTTAGATGTTAGTAATGTCCACCAGGAACCCAGGTCACACAACCCATCGGGATCTCGAACTAGAAGGACAGGATTGCCCTTCTTCCCGCAAGTAAAGACAGCTCAGCTACATCACCTTCAGGCTGAAGCTCTCTCACACATCTTTCCTCGGCTGAGCCACGGACCTCGTAGTAAGTAGATCAGGTGCGAATCTGCCTCAGCTCAGCCAGGAGATCGCGGAACTGTCTGTGGTTGAAGAGCACGGGCGCAAACAAGTTCACCGCCCTGACGAGACAAGTCATGAACCTTCCGTAATGGTACAAATTGGCACACAGAGCCTCCTGCTGCAACCAGACATGAAAGCGCTTCCATCTGCTGGTGTCCCAAGGCTGGCAGGTACCTTCAAACTAAAACGCGCAAAGCTTTCTGTCCCCACATGGGCGGCGCTCCGTCGGTCGTGATGCTCGCACATGCGGAGGAGGTCTGAGGTCGGCCTCCCACATCGTGTGAATGCTGCACAGCGTCGGCGCAGTGGTGGTACCGCTTGGAGTGGGATGAGTCGGATGAACTCCTCAAAGATGACGAAGTGCGTCCTGCCGCTGCGGAAGAAGATGGCAACTGAGCCGTGTCCTTGATGTCAGCGACTCGTCCAAGCGTGAGAAAGAGCGAGCGACTGACACTGTCTTCAAGGGTGCCCGGAAGGGCGCCATCTCTCTATCGCGGGTCAAGCTCCTGGCAGACAGGCTGATGACGCAAACTCTCTCGACTTGTAGGACACGCGTCCTCAACACGGCCATGCATGCACTCCTTGAGGATTCACCTTCGGTAAACGGTTTGAGGTTGGTGGCACAAGGTGTGCAACACGGTAGCTGGCCCGAGTGTTGCTCTGAGCAGCGCTTGTGTTGAAGAGACGCTACTCTTCATGAAGGACTCTGCTTCTCCAGCTGGGCACTCAGACGCCCGAACTCTGCCTTCTCTTGTCGTCAGGCAACGCAGCTTGCTTGGGTGCACCGAAGTGAAGTGACGCTTCACGTTGCACACCTTCATGACGGCACGGTCTCGTGAGATGAATACACAAAGCCCTTTCCCTTGCGCTCGAGCGAAGAGAACGCTTCCATTCTTTTGAAGGAGCGGGTTCTCGTCGAACAGCTTCCTCTTTTCATAGTGAGGGTACCTTCAGCCATCTGAAACAACAACGAAAAAATATTTAAGCCCAAGTTAAGTGGACTAGAAGGAAAATAATTTATTGTGACGTACAGAGACTGTGATATATGTGGAAGATCATATTGTCCACATATGTTAAATTTGCCGTCTGTTCAGAAAAATGTTTCGCGCGCCGCACTAATGGAATCCGGACAAGGCACCGCGGGCCGCACGGGAGGAGCTCACGGCCGCATTTGGCCCGCGGGCCGCAGGTTGCCGACTCGGATATATATGAAGACCACAAGGGGAAACCAGAGATGTACTTTTTATAAAATTTCAGGGTATTGACCTGCCAATAGTTGGCAACATAAGTTTCTCTCAAATTTACTTTAACAATAACCAGGGTGTCAACATAATTTATATGGTAAAAGTTTAGCCGTGCAATGAAAACAAGTGTTGTCAAAGCTGAAACGTAGAAACCCAGAGTTGTCAGTACTTTACTCCTGGTATCTCCCTTTCATTCTGTTAACTGTTCCACATAATATTCAGAGTTTGAGAAACTAAAAATGAAAGGTTGTAAAACTTTCACAGCATAAACTCTGAGCACTACAATGCCTATTTGTTATATCATGGCTCCGTAGTTGGTGCATATCGTGGTTCAAGCCTGGTCAAACCTTTATTGTGACTTTTATGGGACCCAGCCGTGGCTTTAATGGTTAGCGCGTCTGAGTACCATCCTCATTCGATTTACCACCGCCAATCAACCTGCTTAGGTATATGAGGGAGTCACATGAGGTGACCTTGGCTATCGCGGGGGTGGTTTCCTTGGTTTCCTCCCGGTTTCCATCATATTAAGTAGTAGGAGTAAGAAATGGAGAATCCTCGTCATATAAGCGAAATACTTGAGTATGGCTTGACACCAATCAAAACAAAAAACAATGACCGTTTTAATGTTGAAAAAAATAATCTGTGATCACCAAAGTCATGTATGTATATATATATATATATAGATATATATATTATATATATTATAAATATATATATTATTAATTGTTGTAGTTTCTCACCACTCCGGCGTGGAGCGACCGTTTAGCTAATCGCAGCCGCGCGCCCACCGGAAGTGGCAAACCTAGTTGCGCTTTCGGAGCAACGCCGAAATCCAGCTACGGTGTGTTTTTAATCACACGATAAATCAGCCAACAATTCTGTCCACGCACGAATTGCCGAATTGTCGATTTACCTAGTATGCGCGTAGAAAGAAATCCGCGGGATTTACACCTCAAAGGGACTGCTTGGAAACGAGCCGCTTAAGCAGCTCGCTCCGTTTGCGATTTGCCGAGGCGGTGTATTATCGCGAGGCCCCGTGGACCCGATTATCTTATCGGCTATTTTAAAAGCCAGCTAATATCCCGAGCAATACGGCAGCTCAATTGAGGGAAAGGACGCAACGAACAGATCAACATTCACACAATGACATTTATTTGTACAGACGTAAGCAGTCATAATATGCATCAATGTAGTCAATAGAGCAATGCAGGAACGAGCAAGACAAAGAACTACAACCGTTCTATTATTATGTAACAATCACTTAACGTTCATTCTTACGGACAAGGCCACACTTTAAAGAAAAAACCCCAGGAAGGAAAGGGCAAGAACTGGACCTTGTGGGCCTTAATAGTTCACGGAGCTGTGGAGACCGCAGGAGCTCCGAGAGGCCATGCTGGTTACTGCACTTCGTGGTGACTCGCTGGTTGACCCTTGATGTTTCGTCGACATGGCAGTTGGCGTGCGCGACTTGGTTGGCCAAGCCCCGCCGTGCGGCCTGGTGGTTCGGCGCTAGCCGACGACGCCTCCGAGGAACGAACGGGCTTTGCTCTTCGAGAGTTGATGCTTTTTTAAGAGCCCGTCCGTTCTCAGCGTTGGCGATCTCTTCCGGCTTTCTCCACCGACTCGCAGTTTCTGTGCGGCACGGCAGGCTTGGCTGCGCTCCGACGCCCCGACTGCCTCCACTGGACTCGAATTGCCGGGCTGCTGGTCTTCGACTCGACGCACATCGACCCAGACTTCCACTCTCTGCAGCTCCCCGACAGACTGCTTGCTTGGCGTTCAGCGCGCCTTTATATGGGTCCGTGAGTGAGTTTGATCTCTCACCTCTCACCTCTCACCCCCGCTGGCTCCGCCCTTTTGCGATTCTGATCTGATCTCGTCGCGAAATGCGGAGAGAGTGAACGTGTAGAAATCAACCAGCACGCGACGTTGCAGGAATCATCACCGTGGAAACAGATGTTGTGTCAATCATCAGCCCGCGTCTGTCGGCGGAGATGCCGCTCATCGGGGATCGCGTGGCTGGCCGAAAGATGGCGGTAACGGAGATGAGGTGAGGCGATGTTGTGGTTGCTTTGTGGTGGGGATGGCGTGGTTGAGTGTGGTTAGTTTGAAGTAGTGGTGTGGTTGTTGAAAGTAGTGGTTCTTCCAAATAAAGATAGGAAAAGAATAATGGCTGACTCAAAGATCACAGCCGGGTACACGATAATTCCTTAGACATCGGTGGGAGAATCTAATCTGAACACTCACTTAATCGAACATAAACTGATTCTGGGAAACCTGAATGGGTTCTGTGAATTTCCAACGTAAATAATATATATAATATAATATTATATATATATATATATATAATTATATATATATATATATATTATATATATACTAATCATACAACAGGTGTCCAAAAATGTACTCGCTCTTTAATGATAATAAATGTGTTTGTATATTGACTTAGAACAAGATTAATGGTTAACATGATAATCAAGAGCATGACGATTCATTAACTGACGACCATCACGTTAAACACAGCCGATAACGCAGAACCAATGATTCACACGCGTTACGAACATTTCATTTGGAACTGCAAGACATTGTCTTTCAATTTCCTCTTTCAGCTCATCGACTGTTGCTGGTTTGAGCCGTAACCTTATCTTTGAGATATCCCATAAAAAGAAGTCCATTGGAGTGAGGTCTGGGGAACGCGCAGGGAAGTCAACACTACCTCTTCGCCAATCCATCTGTTCGGAAAAGTTGCTTCGAGATAGGCTTACATCACGGTGGTATGGGGAGGTGTCCATCCCTTGCTGAAGTAAATCTCTTCGTCACCAAATATCTCTTCGACACGTGGACCGACGGATTCCTGCATGCAAGTTTAAGTAAACACTCCTCAGTGACAGTTTGTCAAAAAGAAATGGCCTAGGATGCCCAATCTGATATCCACACACACAGTACCCTGGTAAGTTTAAATGGTATTCCATAGTAACATGCGGATTTTCAGGAGCCAGTAGGTGCAATTGTGTCGGTTAATTGAGCATTTAACTTGAAGCTGGCTCATCACTCCAAACAATTTTGGATGGAAATGCTGCATCTTCTTCACATTTGGCCAGGTACCACTCACAAAATTCAGCTCTCCGTCAGGATCGTCTTCATTTAGAGCGTGGATTAATTTTTTGGAATGTAACTTTTCCAATTAATTCGCTTCAAAATGCGATGGGCGCTTGATTTTTGGATTCCTGTCTCACGAGCCATTTGTCGTACAGATTTCCGTGGGATCGGTGGAGGGTTTCCAGCAATTGATTTCCTTTGCGGGGGTGGTTGATGACCGTGGTCTTCCTGAACGCTCTTTATGGACGTCATGCACAGTTCCATCTGTTTCAAACTTATCTCGGATGCGAGCAATGGTGCGTCGCGTTGGTGGATCTTTGTGAAAATGTCTTCTAAATTGTCTTTGCACTCCATTATGTTTTCGTGCTTCCAGTAGCACTTTATGATAAATTTTTTTTCTTCAAACCTAGTCGTATTCTGCATTATTATGGTAATTTGATCTGAAAATAATGAAAAATTCAATGAGTTATGAGAGCCAAAATGTGAGTACATTTTTTGGGACACCCTGTATATTATATATATATATATATATATAATATATATATATATATATATATATATATATATATATATTATATTATAATTTAGTATATATAATATATATTGTTAGGATCTGGAAACCATTTGCATTCAACATACAGATGTCCCAAAAGTCAGTTATGTTGTGAAGTATGTGTGTAGTCAATCCCTTTCCTTTTGTTTAGTGGAAGAATCAAAGGCCTGCATTGCGATTCTTTTTAGTTAGGTTATTAAATCTTAACATCCACGAACCCTCCAACCAACAACCATTCACATTCCCCATCACGATCCACTCCCCGCTGTCTACAAGACTCTGACTTGCCAAGGAG
>CM068956.1:26990710-27008970 GCA_035128595.1 Eptatretus atami | reverse complement strand
TCACCGAGCCATTTGTCGTACAGATTTCCGTGGGATCGGTGGAGGGTTTCCAGCAATTGATTTCCTTTCGGGGTGGTTTGATGACCGTGGTCTTCCTGAACGCTCTTTATGGACGTCATGCACAGTTCCATCTGTTTCAAACTTATCTCGGATGCGAGCAATGGTGCGTCGCGTTGGTGGATCTTTGTGAAAATGTCTTCTAAATTGTCTTTGCACTTCCATTTTTTTCGTGCTTCCAGTAGCACTTTATATTATAAATTTTTTTTCTTCAAAACCTAGTCGTACTTCTGCATTATTAATGGTCAATTTGATCTGAAAATAAATGAAAATTCAATGAGTTATGAGGAGCCAAAATGTGAGTACATTTTTTGGGACACCCTGTATATATATATATATATATATATAATATAATATATTATATATATATATATATATTATATATATATATATATAGTATATATATATATATATATATATAATATGTTACGGATCTGGAAACCATTTGCATTCAACATACAGATGTCCCAAAAGTCAGTTATGTTGTGAAGTATGTGTGTAGTCAGATCCCTTCCTTTTGTTTAGTGGAAGAATCAAAGGCCTGCATTGCGATTCTTTTTAGTTAGGTTATTAAATCTTAACATCCAACGAACCTCCCAACCAACAACACATTCCATTCCCCATCACGATCCACTCCCACCCGCTGTCTACAAGCATCTGACTTGCCAAGGCAGGTCTTGCAGCCGTTCCTTGCCGCTTCCACCAATGTTCCTTCCACAAACGTTGTAACTCTTGCACGACTGCCTGTGAAACATTGATACTGTTACTCGTCAAGTATGACCCGCGTGGAAGACTGCTGGGTTTCTGGCAGGGCCGTTGCAGCGTTGATACTGTTACTCGTCGAGTGTGGGCCCACGTGGAGGAGTGGCTGGGGTCCCGGCAGGGGCCAAGGTCCCGCCCCGGAAAGGTGGGCCGTAGGACCTGTCCAATCAGTGGTGGACAGCGAGGTGTGTTCACCAAGGCCCCTCCCCCCTGAGGGAGGTCCATAAATTCAAAGCACTCTCTGAGGCAGGTGGTCTTTTTGAGGTCTTGAATGGTCTTTTGTGAGGTTTTGGGTGATCTTTTTGAGGTCTTGGAGAGTCTTTTGGGGTCTTGGAGAGTCTTTTAAAGGTTCTTTTGAAGAGTTTTTTGGTGGCGTCGAGGCGGCGAACGTGTCTCTGCGTGCCCTCTACGAGAAGGGAAGAGCGACCCGACCCCCTCCATGGACCCTGGCCATCACCACCCAAGCTCCACACGAACCTCGAGTCCCACACGTGAGACTGGGGACAAACCACGACACATTGTCAGGTGCGCATCGTGGAGCATGCCCTTCCTCCGACGGTCAGGTACACCACCGAACTCTGGCCCCAGCTTGTCTCTCTCCACGGCTGCGAGGGTCCAATAAAAGACTCGGTTTCTTTTCATTTTGTGTGTGTGTCTGCGTGTGGGCCCGTCTTTAAGTAGAACTGAATAAGTGTTTTTGGATCATTGTAAATACTTCTTGCATATTCACGTTAAGTCTTGCTTTGTGTCTTCATTTACTGTAAATAAAACTTGTTAGAAATGTTGCCAGTCCGTTTCCGTCCTTCTTGAATTGGTGCAGCATGGTTCGGATCTGAGTTTAGGGGGTTTTATCCCCGATAATCCGTTAATTCCAGCCGGCACAGCTTTGCAGTTTCCGCTCGGCTGCACCCGAACCGGAGTTGGTAGTCAGTATCGGAACCCTACCGCAGTCGGTAGAGTGACCCGGTTCGAGCAAGACGTGCCGAGGGCGTGGTTTCCCCGGTAGTCAAAATTGTGTAGTTAATTAGTTTATAGACAAATAGACCCACGCTACGCGGTTAGTTATTGCGACCACGGTCGGTTAAACGACCCGCCAGCTCGCGGAGTTATCCGAGTGACGCGCTACAATTCTGGGGAGTTTGGTGGGAGACGACGCAAGCTTTCCCCACCTAGTGATCGTCTCGCACCACGACCCCAGCCCACAACAATATATATATATATTATAATATATATATTATATATATATATATATATATATATATATGCAGATATATATGTTGTGTGTGTGTATTAGTTGCGGTTCTGCAAAACCACATGCCTCCAAGGCAATGGCACACAACATGCAGTGATCCAAGGCAGTTATTTTAATAGTATATGTCTTAGTTAGTCCCTTCCACATGTCGAGTGGGTGAAAGGGGAAAGATATGTTATGTGGGACTCTTGTAGTAAGATCTTTTATATCTCGTATAGCTTCACGTTAACCTTTTCCCTTCCGTTACACGAACCATGCAAGCAAACATGCACGCCACGCAAAGAAGAATGAGCAACATGCTACGAGCATCTCCAGCGTGTTAGCCGCTACGAGCGTCTCCAGCGTGTTAGCGTTAGCGCTACGAGCGTCTCCAGCGTGTTAGCGTTAGCGCACAGCGTCTCCAGCGTGTTAGCGTTACGAGCGTCTCCAGCGTGTTAGCGTTACCGAGCGTCCCCAGCGTGTTAGCGTAGCGTAGAGCGCTACAGCGTGTAGCGTTACCGAGCGTCTCCAGCGTGTTAGCTACGAGGTCTCCATGTTAGCGCTACGAGTTCCTGCTGACAATGCACGGTATATCATTCCTTTGGAGTTTGCGTGCCCATTCTCTTTCAAATGTGTGCCAATTCCCAACTACCACTCACTTACAGACTCATCCCGCTTATCAAACTTACCATGTTCACCACAACCGCTTCATACAACTGGAAAAATATCCCCACAACACACACCGGTTAGGTAGGATGTGTGTTTGATTGACCATGTGCTTCGCCTTTGGGCTGAGGGGCATGTGTATGCCAACGGGACAGTCTTGTTGGATTGTGTGCTTTGGTCATGGGTCAAGGTGCACGTTGCAAGCTGTTTAAAATATTTTGTTTGGTTTTTTCCCTTTTTTTCTTGAATAACAAAGGCACCTCCATAAGAGGTAAATAAGCCCAAATCTGGATAGGCAGCTCCCTTTGATTTTAACTGATGTTGACCATGTAATCTTTGTCTGTTTGCCAGAGTCACCAGGCTGAGGCCTCCGGATTGGAGTTGACACTTCAGTGTATGACTTTATGTCCATTGGAGATCGGGGGAGTGCTCGTCATGCTCACAATATTTCGATTTACCGCCAATTGCATCACGTGCCTTCTGGTTGAATGGTTTGCATTGGTGGGAACAATTGTCTGGGTGGCAGATGGATGGTTGTTCTTTGTGGATTATGTGGTTTTACCGTGTGAGATAATCTGCGGTGATGCTCACCATTACAGTCAGGAGGTGCGTCTGATGTTTAAATGACGAATGTGGTCATCATTAGTTAGTATTTATCAGTATGCCGTCTGATGAGGGCAAATGGCCTGAAATCTGGATAGGTGCTCCGTTTGATGGTTAACTGATGTTGACCATGTAATCCTTGTCTGATTGCCAGTCACCAGGCCGAGGCTGCTGGTTGGAGGTGATGCTTTTGTGTAGGACTATGTCCAATGGAGATCGGGGAGTGCTCGTTACACTCCACATGTTTCGATATATAAGTTTTTGTACAATGAAAAGCATTATGAACCAACAATATATATTTGAAATTCAGAGATGGTTCATCGATGTTTGATCAGACATCATTCTGAGATGGCTGCTTTGGCAGTGACTGATCAGGTTTGTCCTAAACCTGAAATTGATCATTTGTTTTTGCAAGTCTTAATAAATGATAAAATTATGATATAATATGTGTATTTTTTCCCAGATTGCAGATATCAAGGCTGTATGAAAGCATCAACTGTCTGTGCAACCAGTCAAGAGAATCTCGTAGGTGGGTGTCCCAGTGTGTTAAGAAATGCTTCAAGACATCACTTCCACTATATGATTTACTTTTCGGTGTAATGCTTCATCTTGCTTTCAAACTCTTGTTCTTAAGGTGTACATTCAAAGAGAATTTTTTTCTCAAACTATTGAAAATCCCCTTTGTCTCTGCAGCCTGCCAATATGAATGTCTGCCTGCGGTCCAAGCTTGAGTGTGATAAACCCGTGCTCGACCGGCTGTCACCTGTCGCAGGTCGCTTTAACTCTCTCAAATCTGTAAAACATCAAGCAAGCCCTCAGATTCTAGATTTTCATTCATTTTTGTTGTATCATTCTTTTGCAAGCTTATATAAATTGTTCGCTAAATAGCATTCTGGGGTACAACAAAATAATACTGCTTTATGTGGCATCATATTTAGCACTAGAGAGTTCATAGAACACAATACTCCACACAGTTTTTGAGGTATATACTTCAATTTTAGCAAAATAGTGATTTTAAACATGATTGCTGACGATGAGTCTACTTTTAGTGCTGGTATACCAGATTCTGCCACAACGAGTATTCTCGTTGAAAAGATTATCATTGTATTGTAAACAGAACATGCTACATGTCAGATAACGCAACAAACAATCTGCTGGCAGTTCATGAATAAAATCCATGTAATAATCATGATCATTATCAGTCTCCATGAGACGTTTTGCCACTTCATCTGCATTCATACGTGCCATTTTGAAGGGTAATGACAAGTATCAAAAAGAAAAAATACATGTGGTACTCAGCACACGATCTACCATTAGCAATGACTATACCAACATCAACTCAGTGCTAAAAAAAGTCCTACCAGATAGTACATGTCTGACATATGGAATGCCAGTCCCCTACCGTCACAATGAATAAGAAGAAATCCTATAACCCACTTGTGTTTGAGTCTATTCAGCAAAATAAAAGGAAAAGCTATTTTCATTTTTTGATATCTTTTGTAGACTAGAAACCAATAAGGCAACTAGGGTAACAAACCAGAGATAAAAATTAGTTCCTTCAATGAACACCTAAAAATCCTGAACCAAAATTAAGAAGAACCTTTCTAAACCACCAAGTTTCGTTCATTTCTAGCTTTGCCTGTTTCATATTAAAATCAACTTTCAGCTTCCGAGCTCAAAGGATGGCTGAGATATTGCCCGGACAAACAAGAAAGAAAAAAAATTCATTGATAAATCAATCAATTAAAAATACCTTTTTAGCCAAATAACTTGTTCACCGTCATTCAAATATTAGATTATTATTTATTTATTTAATTATGCAATTAATCAATCATATTGTAAACTGCTCCCTCCCAATTCCGTCTCCATGTCCTGCAAGGCGGAATCGCCGGCGCTGAGGTGCCCCGACGATGTCGTGCGCTGGAGGATTTGTTATTTATTATTTGGCATGGGGGTGGTGCACTTTGAATGTACCTGTACTTGTTTTCCTTTGTTTTTAATTACCCAATGGCAAGGAAATGATGCATCTCCACACATACCGATTTAGCCACGTAATAATTCAAAACAAATAATAATAAACAACAGACACAAGATTAATAATAAACAAATAAATACAAGCAAGTGAAGCCTACCCAACCTGCCTTCCTTGCCCACTCCCACTCTCAAAGGCACAATTTCTGAACAGGCCTTGGTGCAAGCCAACACCATGTAATGTAACCACATAACCTTATCTACAAGAGCAAGCCTTAGTAACACACAAAGCGAGGGAAGAAAGATGGGAGCAACTGAATAAACAAGTGCCAAGTGCTAAGGGGTCCATGTGCTATGCCCACACTGTTCTCAAAACAACAAACACAACTAACCCTACCCCTTCCCCCAAAAAAACTATCTTTGACAAGTCTGGTCACAATCAATTAAATAAGTTACCCTTCCCCTATTCCAAATCCCCTCTCTTAATCTCAAAATCTATAAAGCTGACAACTTGGGGCCTACACTATCCTTATCAAGTTTTGGTGGCAATCATGCGACCTCATCGAGCCATTACAGGGATCTCCCTCCCCCTATCCAATTACCTCAAAATTAAAAAAATCTATAAAGCTAATCACTTCCAGTAATTATTTTTCATCGTAGATTCCTCATGGGGCCTCCATTATGTACCATGTTTGGTAGTACTGCAGCCCATAGGAGGAACATGAATAGCCAGACTGTATAGAGAACACCCCCTTCCCCCTCCTCCACACTTCCCCCCTTAATTTCCTGCCACACTATTTATTCCCATTGCCTCCTATTATGTGTGCTAAATTTGGGATGGTCACATAAGCTGTTGGATAGATCACATAAGCTACTCTCCCCAAGCCCCCCCACCAAACAACAAAAATCGCTACTCTCCCCCACCACTATGACACTCCCATGGGGCCCCATTACGTCTACCAAGTTTGCTGCACTACAATGTACCTACATATTCGACACTATTTTCCAAGTGCTATGAACCCAATTACTTAATCTTTCATTTTGATTACTTTACATTGCTTGCTTAAATATACTGGCAATGGTGACTGCATGCCTGACCTCTTGAGGAAGTCGTGCTACTCTTATCTCTCCTGGGCCTACCGACTGATCACAGTCCAGGTGGTTTCAAGCTCCTGAGCTCCTTTCCACACAAGCGGCCACCAGCTCGGGTTCTCTCGAGGTCATCCAACCATCCTTCAACGTTCAGGCTTCGAGTGTATCGTCTTTGGTGATGTAGTTGTTTCCCATAAGCATTTACATGCCCAACTACCTTCTCCACCTCCTCCTTTTAATTTCCTTCATGATGTTTTTCCTTCCAGTCATTCTAACCTCCTCCTTTGCTCACTCTAACTCAATATTATTTAATCTAATCTGAATTTAATACACCATTTACTGATACCATTTCATTGCTGGACAGGAATGATAGCTAGGGTTTAGTACACATGGCCTATTTTATTGAAATATGTTGACTCTTTCACAATCCATAACCTAAATTTGGATGGAAAGTTATCCTTTATATCCTTATATCTATCTTAGACGCTAAGATTAGTGAATTGGATAAGACCCAGCACCAGTACTATTAGACTGATAACCCACTGTTCCTGAAATAACTTGCCATCGGGGTGATATGGGTCGGGTGGGAGTGGTGGTTGAATTCTGTCATCTCATGTTATTAATATATACACGGTCTTCTCTTTTACCTGTCGGTAATCAAACCGACATTGTGATTGCATTTACTCTGATCTTATACCACCCGGTGTTTCTTGCAGCAGAATGTGAACAGGTTAGTCCATGCGAAGGTTGATACAGATTGCCTGAAAAAATATCAAATGACGACTCTGCATTATTGTGAAATATCTCATCATTCTCATTACGTTTATGCTATAATTATATTAACACATAATTATCTTTCCTAAATTATGTTAATGATGTTTTTACTGTCATACATTGACAGAAAAGCAAACCTGTTTTTTCATGAGTGCAAGGGCAGGATACTGGCAAATGAATTCAGTTGCAACAAGAAGGCCTGGAGACCACTAACGTACACATATCCAAGGTCACTAAAAAAAGACATAAATTACCGACTCGCCGGAGGAGAAGGGGTTTTGAATTTTTGGTCCGTTTGTTAGTCGCACAGAATGAGTATGTCTATTAATTAACATACTAAGGAAGAATAATGGCCACATACAGATTGTGATAATGATAATAATGATAACTGGAGAGTCCATGAACAACCTACCCCCATGTGTCTGAGAGAAAAACAGGACATGGCGGGTCCCGCAAGGGGCATATTGATTGGTCGTGATTACGTAAAATGCCACAAATATTTTGTCCAGGTAACTGCTAATACTGGAGGTTTTGGAAAGCGATGAGAAGCGCGATTTGGTGTCGACGGTGTTCAAAGTATATAATTTGATTGAAATAAATATTTTATACGGTTCGTATAAAAAAAAAATTATTCGGAATTTACTTCCAATTTCGATGCATGCGTCTTATACACCACCTTATTTAACACTAAATTACATCTTATTAATTATTCGTGCCTGTTGTTGTGTCCTTTATAACTGTCCTTAAAAACAGTAAACGTTTATGGTTTGGAATAATTTTCAATTTTGTTTGACGTGCAGACAGGTAGAGCGACAAGTAGAAAATCACATCCGCCATGTCCAAGAGGAGTGTTTGAGTTTGGCCATTCTTAATTATGCAATTGGGCAAAGCCAGCGAAATGAAGAAACCCATTAGAATTATACCCTCTTAAAACCCTTCAATAAGTTTTAGAATGGGACTTTGGAAACCCTCTACAATTACACCACTTTAGAACCCTAGAATGAAACATGGTGGGTTAGAAAGGTCTTCTCTTCATTTTTTGACGGATGGGAGCAGATGGAAGGGACATATCCAAATATCGAAGTGGCTACACCGTTAAATATCTTGCTCCTCGTCATGCAAATGTGGCAATCGGACCAATTTCAGAGGCAAAAGCAATGCTGGAAACGACAGGTTCTTTTTCGATTCGTGTCCGGATTCATGTTCAAAAATATAACATTTCAATGAAATTAAGTTTGTCCCTCGATCATAACCGATATCTGTAGACGAACGAATAGACAGACGACAGATAGACAGAAATGAACCCTATGCTTAACCTGCATTCGCTTTCAATGTACGAGGGCGTAAAAATGGTTCGACTTATCCACCGTGAAGGATTACAATGGGTGACATTTTGGCCTTTACATCTGAATAAAGAATAAAGCCCGAAACGTCCACCTGTGATCTCTTCATGGTGGATCCTCCAACCATTTTTATTCCTTGTTTTCAAGCAGGAAGTGTCTGGACCGCCTGAAGAAAAGCGAGAGCAAATTCAACGCATGAGGTCTATAAACTCAAGAGGCTGAATATCGTAAGCCATTGGAAAAATAGGTTGGATATATTCAAGGAAGACTTTCAAGAGAGGCTTTCACAAGCATCAGAAAGGCACTCCCACCCTAGATTTGGAGCAAGAACAAGAAGGATATTTCTTGACTGGAAAGGTAACCTTGGCATTGCCGGCAATGCTGGTCCCTCTCTCCCACCGCCTTCCCCTCCCTCTTTTACTCCTTCCCCCTCTCGTCACACCGCCTCCCTCCTGGACTCCTAATCCTGCCCATCTCTTCCAACCGTCATTTTAACCACCACTTCCCTGCCAGATTCCACCCCACCGCCTTCACCTGCCCTCCTTTGCATGCTTCATCTCTCACTCTCCTCCCACTCCAGCATTCCCCTCCCTCTTGCTCACATCCTTCCCCTCCCTCGTCACACCACTCCCCTGGAGCTTCTATTCCTGCCCCTTCTTTCCACCTCAATTTTACCCGCCTGCCCTCCAGATTTCCACCCTCACCCTTCCCTCCCCTTTGCATCCTCCCCACCCCAACCCTTCATCCTCCACAATCCTCCTCACACTCCACCCCCCTCCCCTGGCCTCTTCGCACTGTGTCCCTGCTCCTCCCATCACACTGCCCCCATCCCTGCTGGGACTCTCACAATTGTGAGAAATGACTGTTTTAACAATTGGATCACTGTCACTGGAACTTAATTTGCAATTGTCACTGGCTTTGACATCCATACAAATTTTTATTTTTTGACAACCTAAATACAAAAAAAAAACAACAGACCGAAGGCATCAAAAGCTAATAATTTGAACAAAACGGTTTCAACAACCCAATTAAGCAATGCTCTCCACCATTAGGAGATTTAAATTGCATCAGAACGTGGCAATAAATGTGAATATTGTTTGCTCCCAGAGCGTTGCCGGCTGCAATGACAAAAGATGCCATGTGCATTTTTGCCACTCCCATCCTACCCATTTAGAATCGCGTGCGGGCTAGCACTAGATTTAGTAGTACACGTACATAAGTGATTATTCGGTTCCAATACAAATTAACTCATATTTTTTCAACCGTGCGGGTCACCATGCAACTAGTAGTAGTACACATAATGTATGAATTGGTTCCCGAATACAAATTGAAGAACCTTTTTTTTTTTTTTTTTTAGCAGGAAAACAGATTTAAATTACTTTTTAAAATCGAAAAATATGAAGAAAAATGGAACATTTGTAGCACATTAATTCTGCTGTAGCATCTAACCCTGTTACTCTTCTATTAAGATCTACATTGCTTTCAATGTGATCAGCGTGGGCTGGAAAATATGACACAATTGAGTGGTGTTAAACTAGAAACCCCGCTCCCTTAGGGAGCATTGCCATAGTCGTCTCCCCCATCCTCACAGATGATGGCAGGGTTGGGGGGGAGTGAGGGGTTAGCCTGGGTATACTAATTCATATGTGCAGAAATTTTGTGAGATTGGGCCAGCCTGTTTTCTATGATTCTCAGGATGTAACATCCATACACACATTGAGACGTCAGTACTACATACCAATCCAGCGGCCTGCAAAATTATTCACCCCCTACCAATAATTCCACATTTAATGAATTACGAATTATTAAAGACAATTTTTTCCAAATGAACTTTTTTTATTCATCAGAGTGAGCTTCAAACTAAAGCACTTGTTATCATTGAAGGAGGTTTACATGTCAGGAATACTTACTAAAAGCATGTACAAATAAAATTCACTGGTGTAAACATTATTGCAGCCCTTTCGATGCAGTACTTGGTGGCGAGCATCTTTTGCAGCAAGACTTATGAGTCTGTGTGGGGTAGGTCTCCACCAGCTTGCTGCTGAGATGGTGAAATCTGTCCCATTCTTCACTGTGAAAATTGTTCTAGTTCTTGCTGCCAAGTTTGATGGGATCATCGATGGACTGCAAGTTTGTGCAAGGTCCTCGCCCCATAATATTCCAAGTGTGGGTCAAAAGTCAGACTTGTGACTGGGCACTCAAGAACGTTTGTATTTCTTCTTGATTCATTCAGCCACTCCAGTGTGGCTTTAGACTTATGCCTTCGGATCATTGTCCCTGCTAAAATGCTACATCTCTCTATCCAGTTTCAGATTCATGCTTTCTGAAGCAGGTTTTTCTCAAGAATGTCTCCTGTACTTTGTATACGGTCCATTATCCCTTCATCCTGACAAGCTTGTCAGTCCCTATTGAATGAAAGCAGCTCATAAACATGATGGCTGCCACACCACCATCCTTGACAGTAGGGATGGTGTTTGAACTGCCGTGATGTGCAGTGTTAGGTTTGCCGGCCAGATCCTCAGCTTTCAATTTAGACAAAACATTTCAATTTTTTTGTCTTGTCTTACCCCACAAAACTTTTCCACATGCCTGCAGGTATCAATCATAGATGTGTTTTTGCTAAACTCCATATGAGCTTTTAGATGTCATCTTTTTCAAAAGTTATGGCCTTCTTTCTTGGCCACCTGTTCCACAGAGGCGCAGCTATGTGAAGGGAACAGACATATTGTTGATTGATGAAGCACTTGACGCCCAATCCTTGCCTCGATGGGCTAGTCTTGACATAGAACGCCTCGCCAGATCTTTCAGTGTTTGTTGGAATTTACCAGTGACATCCTCGCCCGGCTGCCCCGGCTGCTTAGTTTGTATTGAGTGAAACGCTGATCTGGGTAGAGTCTGGCTGGTATACGATATGTCTTCCACTTCTTAAATGATGGATTTCACACCGTACTCAGAGAATAAGAGTGCATGTTTGCAATCTTCCTTATAACCGTCTCCTGAATGGTGTTTCTCCCATGCCTTTATGTCTGAATTCTTTGAAAGCTCCTTGGTCTTCATGTTGTGCCTGTTGGTTTGACCAAGTGAAGTTGCACTAAAACTCTTAGATAAGTGGGGGACTCAATTTTAAGTTAAACCACTGGGATTACATACTAGGTGAAGACGTATACCACTTATTTGTGTAACCTTTCAAAACACATAATTTATTAATGTAAGATTATTAGAGTGATTAAGGGAAAGGGTTTGATACTTGTACACCTGAGAATCATCAAATTCTTCTTGTAATCTAACTTATCATATATTTTATCCTGAATTTCTTTTAGCGTTATCATTTGGAGTATTTTGTGAGACTATGTCTAAGTTTGATTTCAAGCACATGAAATAATCTCAGTGACATCGATAATGGTGAAACTTGTCGGGAGTGAATACTTTTGTCAGGCCACTGTTACATTCGGATACATTCGATGTTAAATACTCGTCATACCCACCCCTACGGGAGCGAGCAGGTAAGGTTAATGCTATTATACTTCTCGGGTATTACTAGATTACCATACGATCTAGGCTCGCGTCTTTCGTTCTGTGGTGGACATGAAAACAGCATAAATGCCCGAGATGTCGCGGATCCTCAGATTTCTTTCAGTTAGTGTTAAACAGTTGCAACTTTTATAAAATGGGTAATCATTACCGTGTTTTGTGGGTTTATAAATATTTTGAACTGTCTGGAAGTTTGCCCCAATACGTCGATCGAAAAGCTAATTTGTACAGCGTTGAATACAATATCCGTTTGTCCGAGGAAGGGAAAACCCCTTGGAGAGGGGATATTATTCGTGTTTAACTATGTTCTTGTAATGAACCTAATATTAATGCTAATGTCATTCTTGTTATTAGGGTACCTGTCATTCCTGACAGGACCCTATTGTTTTTCCTCGTTTATTATTATATTTTTACATGTAGGTGTAACCTGTGGATACAGGTACCCTATTGTTTTCTTCTGTTTATTATTACGTCATTATTAATTATTATTCTTCGCCGCATTTTGCACACTTTTTCGCTTTAAAAATCATTTCTCTTGGGAGACTAAGCTCCGATCGACACAAAAATTGGCACCATAGTATGGTATCTTTCTGATAGCACAATTCAGGTTATAATTATGACGTCATTGATCACGGTGGTGCGGTCGCCATCTGAAAAAAGCGATAAACTTTGGACATCTGTATCTCGGAAACCGTGCAATGGAAAAATTTTTTCGTTGATAACATTTTATTAAGCTCCTCTATGGGGAACCCACAGTGTGATTTTTCCGTGACGTCATAGGTGGAAGCGATATTACCGGTGAAATTCGTCAAGTAGAACGCCCGTATAGGAAAAATCTGAAAAAATTCTGAGCATCATCTACGCCAAAATCATCCGTCAAAAATGTTTTCTTTTGACGTCATCGATGACGTAATTCGGTTCCGCCATCTGTTTTTTTAGTGTTTTTAAAAAAAATCTTCTCTCCAGAAGGGCTGAACGGAATTGAGGCGAAACTTTCAGCTACATTCCCCAAGAGGTCCCTTTCAAAGTTTGTTAATTTTCTCTTGATTGGTCACATGGTTTGGCGGCCGATCTTGAAAAAACCTAAAACCGTTCAAGACATCTCTTCTCCAGAACGCTGGTCCAATGAAAGGCGTGATTTCAGCAACTATGATGTTCGAGACATGTATGGCGAGTAAGTGTTGTTATTTCGAATTGAGTAGGTCACACTGGTTTGGCCGCCATGTTGTTTAAGAAAATTATAAATAATGTTTTCTCTGGAATTCCTTAAGCCATGAAGCGAAAATTTGCAACCTGCCTTCTCCATCACAGTCTTGCATACGATGGCAATAAATATTTTCACCTTTTCAGAAGTCACATGGTTTGGCGGCCATCTTGATAGAAAAATCGACCTTATCGAATTAGCACGAAACTTCCACAACATCTTGTTAAGGTCGACGATAGAAAGCAGAATTTAAAATTTTTGATGTCATAGGTCACCATGGTTCGGCCAGCCATCTTGGAATTGAAAATGAATAATTTTTAAAAATCGTCCTTCTCCAGAACGGAAAAGACAGAGTTGAGAGGCGAACTTTACAACATTATAGTTCAGCATGAGTCCTTTTCTCAAAGTTTGTTAATTTCTTCTGATCGGTCAACATGTTGGCGCCATCTTGAATATACCTAAAAACTTAAACATATCTTCTCCCAGAAACAGCTGACCTGATCAAGGGAAACTTCACACCACTATTGCACAGAGTCGTGAATACAAAGTTTTTAATTTCTCATTGATAGGTAGCATGTTTTGGCAGCCATGTGTATTTAGAAAAAATTAAAAATGTTTTCTCTGGAACTGTTAACCTATCGAAGCCAAAATTTCAAATGTCATCCTCCTATCATGTCTGCATTACATGGTAAAATTATGACGTCAAACAAGTTTACATGGTTTGGCCTTGCCATCTGGATTTACCTAGAAACTTCAAACATCTTCTCTTCCAGAACGGCTTGAATCTGATTCAAAGGAAACTTCAACAGACCTATTGCACCATGAGCAGTGAATACCAAGTTTTAATGTTGTATTGATAGGTCACATGGTTTGCAGTCCATGTTTGATCAAGAAAAATATAAAATAATTGTTTTCTCTGAATCACATCAACGCTATCGAAGCAAAAAATTCTGTGCAATTAGCATCTAACATCGTGTAATCACGGTATGTAAATAATTATGACAATCAACATCAACATGTTGGCCGCGCATGTTGGATTGAAGTCTGGGTACCGCGTCATGCATGCCAGCAGTTATAAAGTGGCAGTTCTTTTATTTATTAATTCTTTCCGCGAAATCTTGCGTTCTTTCGCTTTAAAAATCATTTTCCTCAGTGAACGTAATCCGATCGACACAAATTTTCATCCATAGTGAATCGTATCTTTTTGATAGCAAAACTTAATTGGGTAATTGGTGACGTCATAGGTCAACGTGGTACGGGCGCCATCTGAAAAAATACCGAAAAACTTTGGACCTCTGTAATCTCTGAAACGTGCAATGGAAAATTTTTTCGCTTGATACATTTGAATAAGCTCCCAATGGAAAATGGGGTCTTTTTTTCCGTGAGTCACGGTCAAGAGGTGTGCCGGTCAAAATTCGTTAGGTACACGGCGCATTGGGAAATCTGAAATTTCCTGGAGCCTCATCTGAACACAACAATTGGACCGTGAAACTATATTATGCACGTCATAGGTCACATTGTCGGCAGCCGATCTTGTTTTGAATTTTTTTTAAAAAATCTTCTTCTGCCAAGACGCTAAAAGATGAGGCGAAACTTTTACACACACATTCCTCATGAGTCCTTTAATCAAGTTTGTAATTTCTACTGATCGGTCATCACGGTTGCGGCAATTTGAATTACCGTAAACATCAAACATCTTCTTCTCCAGAACGGCTCATCAGATCAAGGGGAAACTTCACAGCATATTTGCACACGAGTAGGGAATATAAGTTTTTGTTAATTTTCTAATTGATAGGTCATCATGTTTGGCACCATTTGGATTTCATGAAAAATAATTAAATAAATGTTTCTTCTGGAATCACATAACCTATGAAGCGAAAATTTGCAACTATCATCCTCTCATCATGTCTGCATTCATCAGTAAAAAATTATACATCACAAGTCAGCAGGGTTTGGTGGCCACTTGGATAGAAAACCATCTATCCGATATAAACAAAAACTTCAACACACGTAATTTCGACTACGGGATAGAGGCAGGATGTAAACTTATGATGTCATAAGTATTGTTCGTCATCATCTTGATTGAAAATTAATAAAATTTAAAAATCTTCTTCTCCAAACAGCTCACAGATTAGGGAAACTTTACACACAATTCCCCATGAGGTCCTTTTATCAAGTTTGTTAATTTCTATTGATCGCTCCATACGTTTGGCGGCCAAGTCTCGAATTTACCCTAAAACTTCAACATCTCGTCTCCAAAGCGGCTCATTCGATGAAGGGAAACTTCACATACCTATTGCCCACAGTAGGATATAAGTTTGTTAATTTCTAAATTGATAGGTCACATGGTTTCGCAACCATGTTGGATTTAAAAAAATATAAATAATGTTTCTCTGGAACGGCTTAACCTACGAACGAAAATTGCAAATGTTCATCCCCTAGGTGTCTGCATACATGGTGAAAAATTAATGACATCAAAATCCACATCGTTTTGGCGACATCTTGATAGAAAAACGCACCTTCCGATTGAACCAACGAAACTTCACAAGACATGTTCCACTACACAGTTTGAAAGGCAGAATATAAATTCTTTTTGGTACATCCTCAATGTATCTCATGTGTAATCAAAGGCCGAGGTCTGGGCTAGTGCACACGAAGTAGTGAAAGTATAACTTTGTTAATTTCTAATTGATTTAGGTCACATGGTTTTGGCGCCATGTTGATTCAGTATTATATTAAATAATGTTCTCTGAACCACATAACCTAATCGAATGCGAACTTGGCCAATATCTACCCCCTATCGCTCATGCACGTTAAAAATTATGACGTCACATGTCACATGTTTGCGGCCGCTGCATAGAATGACGCACTTGTCCGATAAAGACGAAACTTCAACGAAACGGTTCCACTACACGATTGGAAGGCAGATTAAATTTATGATGTCATGATGCACGTGGTCGTTGCCATCTTGGATTGAAATTAATAAATTTTAAAAATCTTCTTCTCCAGAACGGCCAGACAGATTGAGGCAAAAATTCACACACACTTTCCCGCAAGACCTTCTCTTTCACAAGTTTGTTAATTTATAATTGAATAGGTCCACATGGTTGGCGCCATGTTGGATTCAAGAATTATATTAAATATGTTTTCTCTGGACCACATAACCATCTCGAAGCAAGCCCTTGCTACTTAATCTAAGCCCCATGCCTGCCCATATGTTTAACGAGGACAAATGTTCCAAGAGCCACGTCCTAAAGGTTTGTCTTCAACAGAAGAAGAAGAAACAAGAAACTTAAGAAGAAGAGAAGAAAAGAAAAAAAACAACTTCTGATATTCGTCACGTGCTTGATGGAGCCAATACGAGACCTCATGGACGATCGTCGTTCACCGACAAGAAAATAGTGTATTTACAAAATTACAATACATTAAATGGAATAACCTTTAAATAGTAAGCGTGAACTTTTCGGAACTTAAAGCAAATTTCCGAAATATAATTTATAAAGCATGATAGACGGCTCTCAAAAGCACCCTCATGCGAGGATGTTTACAAGGTTAGTATTAAGAAGAATCATGGATCCTTATATGAAAGAGTCATAGTTTTTTTTTTTCCTAAAAAGGGGATCTGTTTCCTCCCAAAACCCAGAAAAAAGAAAAAAAAAAAAAACAAAAAGAAGAAGAACGCCGAGCTCATCTTAAAATTTAATTTAGAGAAGAGTAAATAGAAGAAGAGTGTAATAAAAGAAGAAGTGGTAATAAAAGAAGAAGTAGAGTAATAAAAAGAAGAAGAAGAGTAATAAAATGAAGAAGAAGAGTAATACAACAGAAGAAAAGAGTAATAAAAAGAGAATGAAGAAGAGTAATAAAATAGAAGAAAGAAGAGTAATAAAACTGAAGAAGAAAGTAGTAATAAAATGAACGAAGAAGAGTAATAAAATGAAGAGAAGAGTAGTAATAAATGAAGATTGAGTAAGTAAAAGAATGAAAAGAAGAGTAATAAAAATAAGAAGAAGAGTAATAAAAATGAAGAAGAAGAGTAGTAATAAAATGAGGAAGAAGAGTAATAAAATGCAGAGAAGAGTAATTAAAATGAAGATAGAAGAGTAATAAAATGAGGAAGAAAGAATAAAATGACGAAGAAGAAGTAATAACAAGAGAAGAGAGTACAATGGAAGAAGAACGAGTAATAAAATGAAAGAGAAGAGTAATAAAAAGAAGAAGAAGAGTAAAAAATGGAGAAGAAGAGTAATAAAATGAAGAAGAAGATAAAAAACGGAGGAAGAAGAGTAATAAAATGTAAGAAGAGTATAAGATGAAGAAGAAGAGTCATAAATGAAGAGAAGAGTAATAAAAATGAAGAAGAAGAGTAAATAATATTAAATAAAAATAGAAGAAGAAGAGTAATAAGATGATAAAGAATGAAGAGTCCATAAATGAAGAAGAAGAGTAATAAATGAGGAAAGAGAGTAATAAAATGAGAAGAAGATAATAAAATGATGAAGAGAGGGAGGTGGGGAGAAGAGTAAAAAAAAGAAGAAGAAGAGTAAATAAAAAAAGAAGAAGAGTAATAAAATGGAGAAGCTGAAGAGTAATAAATTGAGAAAAAAGAGTAAGAAATGAAGAAGAGCAAAAATGAAGAAGAAGAGAAAAAATGAAGAGTAAAAATTAAGAAAAGAGAAAAAATGAAGAACAAGAGAAAAAGAAGAAGAAGAGTAAAAAATTGAGAAGAAGAGTAAAAAATGAAGAAGAAGAGTAAAAAAATAATGAAGAAAAGATACATAGGAAGAAAAGAAGAAGAATAAGAAGTAAAACTGAAGAACGCAGTAACAACAATGAAAAGAAGAGAAAAAAATAAGAAGAGTAATAAAATGAAGAAAGAGAGGGTCTTGCAGCCGTTCCTTGCCGCTTCCACCAATGTTCCTTCCACAAACGTTGTAACTCTTGCACGACTGCCTGTGAAACATTGATACTGTTACTCGTCAAGTATGAACCCGCGTGGAAGACTGGCTGGGGTTTCTCGGCAGGGGCC